>JADRCH010000128.1:3818407-3919712 GCA_019843965.1 Rhynchomys soricoides | reverse complement strand
ATAGGTGAGGACCCTGGATAGGTGAAGACCCTGGGTAGGTGAAGACCTCGGGTAGGTGACGACCCTGACTTAGTTTTGAAACACAATGGTATTTTATGGAGAATAAAAAGACAAAAGAAGGACTAGAGGTGTGGGTGGAGCGCGTGCCGTGTGAGGCTCTCGGTGGAGCATGTGCCGTGTGAGGCTCTCGGTGGAGCGCGTGCCGTGTGAGGCTCTCGGTGGAGCGTGTGCCTAGCACACATGTGCAAGATCCTAGGCTCACTATTCTAGCATCAAATTGGGTGGGAGAGAATGAAAGAGATTGCCAGCAATGACAGCTGGTGAAATTTGCAGTGGAAAACAGGGGTAATCTGTTGTAGTGTGGTTCAAGCCTTTAAGGAGCATTGCTTTGCTAGGGAGAGGAGCTGTCAAACTAACCCATTATACACATCCCAGCAAACAGCAGTAAGTCTTTGGGAAAACTGGCTCTTAAGCCAGCAAGATGGCTCAGTGGATAAAAATACTTGCCATACAAGTCTGATGACCTGACTTTGATCCCCAAAAACCAGATATTTTAGTCAATGTTCTATTGCTGTGAAAAGACACATGATCATGACAACTCTTATAAGGAAAAGCATTTAATTGGGGCTTGCTTACAGTTTCAGAGGTTTAGTCCATTATCATTCTGGCAGGGAGCATGGCAGCATGCAGGCAGACATGGTATTGGAGAATACCGGAGAGTTCTACATCTGGACCCACAGGTACCAGGCAGAGTATGACACTGGGCCTGGCTTGAGCTTTTGAAACCTCGAAGTCCATCCCCAGTGACATAGTTTCTCCAACAAGGCCATGCCACCTAATCATTGTCAAATAGTGCCACTCCCTAATGACCAAGCATTCAAACATGTAAACTTTTGGGGGCCATTCCTATTCAAATCACCACACCAGATGAAAAGGGCTGGATATGGAATTGGAGAGATGGCTCAGGGGTTAAGAGCAACGGTTGTTCTAGAGGACTGGCACTCAATTTTCAGGATATACTTGGTGACTCACAACATCTGTAGCTCCAGATCCAGGGGATCCGATGCCCTCTTCTGGCCTCTGTGGGCACTGGGCATGCACAGACATATAAGCACACAGACACACATTAAAAACATAACAATAACAACAACAACAATAACCAAAGCTCAATATGGTGATGTGACTCTGTAATCCCAGCATTCCTACATCGAGGCATCACAGAAGAATGGCACAGAAGCTTTCCAGTCAGCTAGCCTGGAGGACAGAGCATTGCAAACACAAGACCCCGCCTCAACAACACAAAGGTGAGAATAACTCTAAAGTTGTCCTGTGACTTCCATGCGTGTGTTGTCTGTCTCTCTCTCACACACACACACGCACACACACACACGTATATAAGATGAGTTATTGCTCTGTACCTCAAAAGTCCTGTGTGTTCATAAAGGACAGTAGCCTCACTTTACATTCACTACCTGCATTTACTTGCCTAGCTTTATACTAGGTGGTAGGAACCAAGACAAGTCTTCAGGTTGCTAACTTTTAGCACAACAGTGGTGGTGGTTAACATCTTTCTCATTTCTCTGTCGAAGCTTGCTCTGGTAGGCCAATCCCTTTGAAAACCAAGGAAAGTCAGCATTGTGGAACATCTCTGTAATTCCAACATTGGGGGTTGCAGACATCCATTCCAGATTAAATAGTAGCTAATCTTGAATTTATAGGGATCCTCCTGTCTTAGCCCTCCTTGTTCACAGGATTGAACCAACACACTGGGCTCATCAAAGGCTTTCCCAAACAACAGCTTTTAGCAATTTCTGACACAAGCTGTTCATTCAACTAGCTGTGAAGAGCCAACATTCTCAGAATATGAACACCCAGAGTCCTAGAGGTTGGCTCTATCCAGTGACAGGCTGTGGTGAGCTAGTTCAGTCAGCTGCATGCAGATGTCGAACTGTCTCTGGAGTGGGCTGGGGCGTGCGGATCTCCCATGAGGTATGGATTTATTAAAGACAGACTCAAAGATGAAAACCATGGTGTTGTACAGGTTCCAGTAGCTTCGAACAGATGATCTTGAGTCCAAATCAGTCTGGTCCACACAAAGAGAACTTGTCTTAAAACACATACAAGAAAAAAAAAAGTCATTTACAAAATACCAGTTAAAGCTGAGCATGGGGTGCATATGGAGAGAGTTCCAGCACTTTGAAAGTGAGATAAAGGATCGGAGTTCAGGGACAGCCTGGGCTTCAATTGTCTCTGCTCAACCAACCAACCAACAAAAACCTAACTAATCAACCATAAAAAGAAGAAAAAAAGCTAGTTTGAAGCCTTGCTTTAAAAAGTAAATGACAACTTTGTGATTTACCTCTTTCCTTAGGCCACATTCTCAATGTCTTTTTAATACAGATGTTTAAAGTCAGAATTCCAATTTAGATATCTTAGATCTAGATTTTTAAAAAATAACCTCCGTGTTTGAACACTTTTTAACATGCTATTCTGTAATTTCCAAGTAGGTTAGTTGCATTCTATCTAGACTCCTTTCAGAGGAAGTAAAATTAACAGTATATTTTTCTTTGTTTTGGCCTCCATGGGTGAATTACAGGAGAATTTAACAGGTATTTAGAACAGGCCTTGTCACCTCATGCAGTAAGAACTAAAGGTGAGAGGCTGGAGAGATGGCTCAGTGGTTAAAAGCAGTGACTGTTCCTCCAGAGGTCCTGAGTTCAATTCCCAGCAACCACATGGTGGCTCACAACCATCTGTAATAGGATCTGTTGCCCTCTTCTGGTGTGTCTGAAGATAGCAATGTACTCACATTAAATAAATAAATAAACAAATAAATTCCAACAACAATTTTTTAAAAAGGTGAAACGTTATTTCTTTTTGCTCGCCACTTTCCCCACAATTACTAAAATGCAACCTGCAAGTGTGCGATGCACTCACTGTGAGAATAGCTGACAGATGCGGCCTTTCAAAAGGAAACCACTTTGCCTAATGGCAGCTAAGGAACTAGAAGCACCAAAATAGCTCCTGTTAGGTACCGTTGGGTATACTAAAAAATATGGCAATCCTGATTAATTCGTAAATCTTCTGGCAGGGAGGATGAAAGGACGGGGACAAGTTTACATGAGGGCTTTTTACTGACTAGTCAAACATGACATGAGTCACTGAACGTTTCCAGTTAAGGATCCCTTTTGCCGGACATCCCTAGCCCAGTCCTTTATGAGCCACACGCAGTTTCAGCTGTACCATCTCACGGTTTTACTGCCTCTTCCACAAATGAATACATAAAAGAAAAGACGCTTCCCGTCGGCTTTGAAAGGCAAACTCTGGCCGGGGGTGGAGAGAACGAGAACAAGGTATATAGACGTAGAGACAGAGAAGGCTGAAAAGGGAAAAGAAAAAAATTTCCCCCTAGTTTAGGCCTGCGGACCGTGTGTCCTCTCAGGCTGGGGCGGATCGTCACCGCGTGCGGAAGGCTCGGCCCACCGCCCTGCCCAAGCCGGGTAGAGCCTGTCCCTGCCCCCACCCTGCGACAGATGGGCCACCAGACCTCTGCCTCCTCGCGCTGCCTGCTGGGAGCTCCAGCCGCTTCCGGTGACGCTTGATCGCTGAACTCCGACTCCCGTCAGCCCTCGAGAAAACCGCACCGGGTCTACGTGGGTGCTTTCGGAACTTGTAGTTTAGCTATCGGTCGCGCTTCGTAGGCGGAAACGCAGGCGGACATAGACGGGAACTACCGAGGCGAAGGTACGGGTGGTAGCGAGAGGTCAATTCTTGCCAAACGTGGGGTTGGCGGTGAGGCCGGCGGCGGTAGTTGGGGTTGGGTGGGAGGAGATCCTTTCGCACACACGAGGAAGGTTGAGCCGCTGTCGCCCTGGTCGCGAGTGTACAGTGTGGACTGTAGCTGCTGCCCAGGACGCCGGCGAGTGAGTCGTTGGCCGCCAGCTCCCCAGTCTTGCTGTCTTCTTTGGGTCAGCGCGGCCTGTTCCTCCCCGGTCGGCCGCCCCCGCCTCCATTTCCCGCCCTCTCTTCACCACACACACGGCCCCCCCGATCATGGATCCCAGCAGTGGCGGTGGCGGCGGAGGCGGCGGCGGCGGGAGCAGCAGCAGCAGCGACTCTGCGCCCGACTGCTGGGACCAGACGGATATGGAGGCCCCCGGGCCGGGGCCTTGCGGCGGCGGCGGCGGCTCCATGGCCGCGGTGGCCGAGGCGCAGCGTGAGAACCTCAGCGCGGCTTTCAGCCGGCAACTCAACGTCAACGCCAAGCCCTTCGTCCCAAACGTCCACGCCGCGGAATTCGTGCCGTCTTTCCTGCGGGGTCCAGCCCAGCCGCCGCTATCCCCAGCTGGCGCGGCCGGCGGCGACCACGGAGCGAGCAGCAGCAGCGCGGGAGGCCATTCGGGTAAATTGCCGGGCTGGATATCCCCAAGGCACGGGCGGCGGGCTGGGGCCGGTGTTTCGCGTTGGGGTGGATGGAGAGGACGCGCGGCCGGGCCGGGCCGGGCCGGGCCGGGCCGGGCCGGGCCGCACGTGGGGCGCTGACAGCGGCGCCGGCTGGTCTGGGTGGGGCGCCTCCAGTCTGGGAGCTGCCTGGCTTGGGGCACCCGGGCCCGGAGAAGCAGAGACCAGGAGACCCTGGGACGCTTGCCCCGCCGCGGAAGGCCGCGGTTCACCCCTAGGCATAGGAACCGTATGGGACCGGGCCAGCCCTGGGCCAGTCAGTGCCACGAGGCCCAGAAGTGGGGACCGATAGGGCCTGAAGTCCAGCACGAGGACGGTGTGAGACCCTAGGAGTTGGGGGACAAGACTTGTCTCTTTGCCTGGCCCAGAGATCTGCTCCTGCTGCAATTTCTACTATTGGAACTGTAATTGCGTTTTAAATATCTGTGGCACTAAACCGACCTGAAGGAATCCCAAGATGCATTGCAAGCTTGTGATCCGGCAGAAACTGTTGGCTGTCAATACAAAGACCTTTTTTCACCCTTAACATTTTGATTACTTAAAAAGTTTTTTAAAAATGTCAGAAAGATTCCTCAGTAGTAACATGTGGTAGGAAACTAAGCGGGATTTAAGACTTTTCTTCTGAGTGGCACGCTTAGACTTTTAATTGTTTTAAAAGTATTGACCTTATACGGGTTGCTTACAAAAGCTTAGTTTGCGTTCGTGTATTACTAGTCCAGTCTGTTACTTGTATACTTCTGATAACTTAATAATTGTCACATGAAGTAGCTACTAAATACACTTTCTGTCATTTCAAGCTTCAGTCTTTAAACATCTTTTTACAAACCGGCTGTGTTTGATAGCCTGCTTTCAGGTACTGATTTTGTAGCAGTGTTGTTGAGTGAACTTAAGTATTGCCTTCATGCTGATGCTTATTTGAGTAAATATGGTCTTGTCCTAAAGGGGGGAAAAAAAGAAAGAAACGGGAAGGGAAACGGCTATCTTTGATTATTTATCGGGGACATTGGTGGGCCAGATAATTGAAGCTTATTTCAATCAAGAGTATATTGTGAATTTGTATGTTTTAAGTTCTGGACTTAGGCCTGATGTGGGTGGTACACTAACTAGTTAATGTTTATAGTCACAGAACTCTGGAGGCTGAGGCAGGGGGATGCTTGGAGAAAGCAGAGAAAAACAAATGGCATTATCACCTCCCCTCACTCTCCCAGGTGAGGTGGTGCATGGCTTGCAACCCTGGGACTAAGGAAGAGAGGGCATCGAGATCTGTAGGTGAAGGCTACTGGGACTGTCTGGCAAAATCATGTTCCACAAATAATAAGGAAATTAATTAATTAATAATTGGAATTTAGTTTCTTGGGAAATTTGCTTCACGTTGCTTGTTTAGAAGTGAGAGGGTGTTACAGTGTTTAGGGAAATGATTTTATGAGGAACATACCTAAGCACAGTTTGTATTGGGGGGGCGGGGCAGTGAACTTTGGGGCTTTATTGTGCAGGGGAGATTTGACATACTTAACCTGCCCTCCTTTCAACCTGGGGACTTGACTTTTATTGACTGGCATTTCTTTTATTTGTGTGTGGTTGATATTTTTCTTTTCAAACAAAGAAATTTAAATTTTAATTCTTTTAGACATTCAGCTATTTGTTAGCTTCCTTACAGATTGCTAAAAGGACTTGTTGCTACCTTATCTTACAGCTTCCACATCTCCAGCCATTTTCTTTCTTGGCTTTCCCTCCTTCCTCTGGAGCTACCAGCTTTGAGTAGACTGGAGACTGCATTTACAGACACTTAACAGATTTTTAAAGGATAGTCATCCACAAGGCTATGGTTTGGGATGGTCACTATGAGTGATTAGGCATTGCATTTTGTGCAGGTGTTTTTCTTTATCTGTTACTTGCTAATTTGTGGTTTTACTAAGTGTAGGAATATATGTTCCTCGGAAAGTTCCTAAATTCCAATATGTATGATTTTTTTTTTCTAATCAAAAATAGTCTGACTACATCTACACACACACACACACACACACACACACACACACACTTTTTCAAGACTTTGTAGCACTGATGGCTGTCCTGGAGCCCAAACTCACAAGAGATCCACTGGACTGTGTCTCTTGAATGCTGGGATTAAGGGTATGTGCCATCACCACCCAGCTTAAATTTTGTTGTGTGATTGAAACAGTTGAGAAACTGAGGTAAGCATGCACTGGAATAAGAACCCATGGAGAAGAAAAGATAATAATAGTGTAAGCGTCCTGTGTGTGGTATCTGAATGGTGCCTAAGTAGAAGTCTAGATGAGACAAGTTTGGGAATTTTGGGTCCATAAATGCTGCCATCATTCTTACTAGAGGAAAGCAGAAAAAAACAATGGCAGGAGCACCTAGCCTGTAACTTGCTAGGGGAATCCAGATGTTTTTGATGGTGAGAAAATGGTCCATAAGAAACATGACTTGTTTCCTTTGTTATCCAGTCTGGTGGAGAGCAGTGGAAGGGTTGTGGTGGGTGGGGCTCTGGACCAACCTTTAAGGGCGTGTGTGCTAGATTCTCCTTTCTCCTGGAAACAGGATGACTGACTTGCTTTTTATTTTGTTTTGTTTTATTTCTTCTTTGAAATACAGTGCTACCTAGAGCAACCAGCAGGGGAAGGGGCTTTGGTGGCGTGAGTCTGCAGAGATATGCCGGTATCCACCCATCTCAAGTCAGAACTGGGGAACTGGTGCTGACTTTGTTTTCTTTGAAAATGTAAAAACACCAAATTCCAAACAATGATTAAATAGAAGCATAATCCGTTTAAATTCAACTTTCTATAGAGCCAAGTAAATTGGGATAGTGATTATCAATGAAAATAGAAGTCTTAAAAATGACTGGAAATTTTTTACTTAAGTTTTAATAAATTCTCAAGGTTAAGCAACCATTATCGCTTGATTGATTTTTATTTTATTTATTTATTTATTTTTGAAGACAAGGTTACATTGCCTAGGCTGGTCTCCCCATTGCTACATAGCCAAGACTTTTCTGATTCTTTTTCCTGCCTCTACCTCTCAAGTACTGAGATTGCAGGCTTGCATCACCTCAGACAGTTTATGTGCTGTATATGATGTTGGGACTCTAACCCAGGGGTTTGTGCATGCTAGGCATACAATCTTATCAACTGAGCCACATCCTGAGGTTTGTTTTGGACCTTTTTTTTTTTTTTTTAAAAAAGATAGGCCTCACTATATAGTGCAGGCTGTCTTCTCATTCTTCCTGCCTCAGCCTCCCAGAATGCTGTGAACAGTCACTGATACTTGCCAATGCCTGGCTAGCTTTCTGGTCACTGAATAGTTTTAAAAGTTACTTCTGTAGGGCTAGAAAGAAGATGGGAGGCTCTCTAAAATCAAAGTAATAGTTATTTGTGTAGAAATTTTTATACTTATGTTAACTAGTTCCTGTTAAAGACTAAATAGATGGTCTTTTATTTTTAATGGTGAAACCCTGAGCCTCTTGTACATGCTAGGCAAGGATTCTACCATCCAGCCACATCTTCCCCCAGACTAAGATGGGGGTGTGTGTGTGTCCATCCGTGTCCTTTGTGGGGTTCATGGAAACTAGAGGAAGGTGTAGAATGTCTTACTTTATTACTCTCTGCCATACTCACTAAAGACAGGATCTTTATGAGCCTGCAGCCAGGCTGGCAATCAAACCCCTAGCAATGTCCCTTGCCTCTGTATCCTACAGCACAGAGATTACATGCTCCTATGCCCTTCTTAAAAGTGAGTGCTAGGCATTTGAACTTGTTTGTTTCTGTTTTTCAAGACAGCCCAGGCTGTCCCGGAACTCACCCTGTAGACTGGGCTGGCCTCAAACTCAGAGATCCACCTACCTGCCTTTGCCTCCGAAGTGCTGGGATTAAAGGTGTACGCTACTACTGCCCGGCTCGAACCGAGGTCTTATATAGCAAGCCTTCTGATAGATTGAGCCATCTACTTACTTGCCCAGCCTCCCGACCTATGTTTTTGACTTGGGTTTTGTTTTACAATTTAAATGCCTGCAGGAGTCAGTAAAGACCTCCCAGGCCTCACTGGAATACTAAGTGGAGTACAGTAGGAAGAGGTTGGTGATGAGAGCTGTCTCTAAGTGCCACAAGGGGAGTGTAGGTCTTGGCTCTCAGGTCGTGTCTTCTCACAGGGACAGCTTGAGTGTAAGGATTTAGGGAGCACTACCTAGGATTAGGGTGAGCAGCTATTTAAACTTAGACACTTTGACTGGAAAGAAACCTTTGGAGGATGTTTTATTTAGTTATATTAATATACAGTTTATTGCATTGCTGTGTTCTTTATATTTCATCTTTTTGAAATTGTACTACATGGACAGAGCAGGCAATGGCTTGGTAGGTAAAAGAACTTACCAGGCAAGCCTGCTGGCCTGAGTTTGATTCCTGGAATCCATATAGATAAGGGAAAAAGAGAGAACCAACTCCACAGAATTGTCCTATGACCTTCACACACAGGCTGTGGCATTCATGCGTGCACACACAATAATGGCAATAAACAATTATGAGAGTGAAATCTTGTATAGTAAGCAGAAGGCCCCGCGTTAGATTTAGATCCTTGGCACTGTAAGAAGACAGTGTCCAAAATTTCTCCAGATAGGGAAATACTACAGAAAACAAATACAAGCCTTGATTTGCTTATGTTTGTCAGGGAAGAAACATCTTAAAGGTGTTAAAAATAGAATTATCTTTCTGGTTGAAGAGATAGGAATGAAAAAAACTAAACTTTGGGGGTGAGTTAACCTATTAGAATGGAAGTTTTTGAAGTGGAAATTTTTGTTCAGATATCTATTCTAGACGTGTACAGGCACTGGCCTGTCTACTGAACGTAGGGTGCCATGCAAGGCACTGAGGGGCTCTCGTAGGAACCTCAGTATAATGAATTAGAGTCTTTGAAAGAGTCTAGAAAGAAGCCAAGTAAGTTTACAGTAGTGGAGGACTGCAGATGTGCAGAGACATGCAAGGGATGTGGAGGCAAGGGATGGGTAAAGATTCAGGGTCCCTCAGTGGATGCTTTCAACCTTGCCACTCCAGTCATTAAACTAAAGATGTCTGGTTTCTGCCAGGTGTCCTTCATGAATGCCTTGCGTTTGTCGTGAGGCGGGGGCCACTGCATTCCCCAGGCTGGACTTCACCTATCCTTGCCTCAGCCTCCCAAGTGCTGGGATTACTTTTAACTTTTCCAGGAATTTGGCAAAGTAGAACATTACCCTTCTTACTACTTGGTTCATTCTTAACCACAAACATAAGTGGCTTTGGGTACCTAAAAGTTTTCTCCATGTTTTCTGTTGATTTTAACAAAGTAACTCGAGAGTAGATACTGTTTGTATATTCATAAATAACTTTGTTCTACAGAGAACGTGTTACTGTCCCCCACTATAATTCTTCTGTCAGTGGGAAAGAAACAGTAAGACTTTTCTAAGCATCTTCCACTACTGTAGCTTAGGAGTGGTTATGTTATGTGTGCTTCTCAAATAGGTTCCAACTAGATGATTGTCATTTTACTAAAAGGAAAGAAAAAGCAAGTATATGTTACTGAGCAATCTGTGTCTATCTTTGGGTAGTTCATTTCAGTGGTAAGACAATATTTTCTATTTTTGTATCTTACTGACACTATTTGAAATGGCTTTGGTATGTATTTTAATATACTTTTTGTTTTTTAAGTAGATGAGACATAAATCATAAGTACGACTTTAGGATTACATAAAATGTAGTAGAATTTTTGCTATGCTACAGAAAACCATATCAGGTTGATATGTGATAATATAAATAGGTTCTTTGAATGTTACAGCTAGAAATGACTCCAGGAAAAAGACAACCTCAGTTTTTGATAAAGAAGTTGAAGCAAGCGTAAGCATGCTAAGTGGTTCTTCCATGCCATGCTTTCTGATAGTGAAAGAAGGGAATGCCTATAGCCAGTTTCTGTAACCATTGTGGATTTTCTGACAGAGTGGCCATGGAATTTTTCCTTCTAATGTTTGCATTCTTAAGGATTTTGTAATAAGTTCAGGGCTCTGAAATGCTTGTTGTGGGTTTATGGAGCACTTACTGCAGCTTACCACTTAGCCTTCACAGTACTTTTTAGATGCTTGGGTACTACTAACCCATTTTATAGATGCAAAAATTGCAGGTTAGAAAAGCTGAATACCTTAGTAAGATTATGCTCATGACTAAATGGAGGAGTAGGTTCTAGTTTCAAAGCTTAGTTTAATGACAGTAACTCCTAACCATCAAGAAAGATCCTTGTAACTTAACATTGAACAATCTCTTTGAGACCCTTTTCCAAAACTGGCCCCATGGATTTTGTCATCGCCATCATCTGTCTCAGAAGCAGCAGAATTGTGCCAGGCACTGCTCTAGTTTCAAGAGCTGCCTCTTCCTGGTGTAGATGGCTTTGAACTGTTTCTTTGCCTTTGTACCTTTGCTCTCTCCCGCTCCTCTTCCTCCCCTACACCTCTTTCTTCACCGTCCTTGAGTCTTTCCCTAGTGCCAGGCTAGCCTTGAACTCTTGGGCTCAAGTGATCCTTGTACTTCCACATTCTGAGCACCTGGGGTCCAGGGCCAGGTGCTTCAGATTGCATTGGTTTGTCTACAGGTTCTTGCTATGGTAGCCCTTGCTGCCTTGAACTCACCAGGAATCCCATACTGGCCTCAAATTCAGTGATCCTCCTCCTGAGTGAGTGCAGGCTTGCTACAGTGTCTACTTGCCTTTTCATGTCTAGAACATTGACATGTCTAAGACAAACCATTGGCATTTTTGTGTGTGTGCAGACTTTATGTTCTCCTTACACTGTTTTCCAGTATTATCTGTGGGAGAAAGAAAAAGATCTCAACATGCAATTTTGGTAAGATAGTTTGGTGCTAGAGACGTTTAGCTCAAACCCTCCTGCGTAAGGTGCTTCTGAAAACCTCACTAAGAAAGCTGGCACATTCAAAATGGTTTTTACTGGTTTTTTGGTTTTGCCCTGGGGCTTGCTTTCTTAAATCCTGTATAGTGCAGATGTTCTGATGCTCTTAGGGGACCATCCTAAGAGATGAGGATATGGTTTCAAAATTTCCAGTAGTAAGTCCATTTTCAGAAACACATCTTTATTAAGTATTTTCAAATGGAGTATAATTCTATCTGGGGTAGCTCAGTCTGTAAAGTGCTTGCCTGCCTTGTAAGGTCAAGGGCCCAAGCTAACCCCACAGACATAAAGATGCCAAGCATGGGGAGATATTGTAGGGAAGGAGCCTGGGGGCTCACTGGACAGCCCCAAGCCAGTGAGCAGCTGCCTCCCAGGACAGTGACACCGAGGTCGTCCTCTCGCTTCTGAACCCACCTGTGCACACACATCTGGAATCATACTTGCATTTATTTGAAAGATGAAATAATTCTATGTGGGGGGGTTGTTGGCGTGTACTAGTTAGTAAATACAACTGTCCTAAAGTAGAATGATTTTCCTGGGGCTAGGGATATGGCTTAGTCTGAAAAATACTCGCTGCTGCTCAAGTAGGAGGACCTGCCAGGCAGTGGTGGCGCACGCCTTTAATCCCAGCACTCGGGAGGCAGAGGCAGGCCGATTTCTGAGTTCGAGGCCAGCCTGGTGTACACAGTGAGTTCCAGGACAGCCAGGGCTACACAGAGAAACCCTGTCTCGGAAAAAAAAAAAAAATGTATGAGGACCTAAGATCAACCCCGTGTGCACATGCTTGTAATCCCAACCGAGGGAATGGCAGAGTATGGGGTGGTGGTTTAGCTAGTCTATATCAGTGAGAGAGACCCTATCTCAAAAAAAGAGGAGGCTCAGTGGCTAGGAGCATTTGTTGCAGAGGACCCAGGTTTGATTCCCAGCAGTCATTTGCTGGCTCACAACCCTCTGTAACCTCAGCTGCAGGGGATCCAACAGTCACACATGTGTACATAGGGAACATCGACACCCCAAGACCATGTTCTCAGCACAAAAAAGATTGCACCAGACGGACAGAGTGTGGGGATAAGGGACAAAGACAGGAGACAGGAAGTAGAAAGGGGAAAAGGAACAAGGAAGGGAGGGAAGGAGTATTTCTCTTAGAAAGGAGGCAGACGTGGCCCATAGAAAAATGATAGTTTATAAAGGTAAAAAGGGAAACCCCGTGTTAGAATGAGGTTTGGATTTTAATTGGGCATGATTGTTGGACTTCAATATTTTGTTAGCTGAACCTTGTTAGTCAGCCTCAGGAGGAAAAAGTGGCCAAATAAAGGAATGGACCTTGGTGGCTAGCTTTAGGAAATATAATCTAACAGGACAAGGCCTGTCAGAGCTGTGCTAGCCATACTGGAGCTAGCCAGAGTCCCTTCAGTGCACATACATACATACATGCAGGCAAATCGTTGCTACAGATGAAGACTTAGCAAACTCCAGGTCCTGGGTTTGATTTCTAGTGTTGACAAACAACAACAGTTGTAGCGATGATAATAAACTTGACTGCTCTTTATCAGGAACTGGAATTACTTTCTTCAACATTTTGATGGTATTGAAAATGTATTTTTGTTTTGTTTTTTTTCTGAGCACAATCTCATATAACCTTTAGATTTGCTTATTAGCTGAACTGATCCTTCTGCTTCTGGGATTACATACAGGCCTGTGCTGCCAAACCCATTTCACTGTGTTGATTCTTGTAGGTATTAATACGTTCTGGGCAATGGTTTTAAAGATGAAATTTGTAAGTTACAGATTCACTATTTTGTTTATGTTATATGACTTCAAATTCTTTGGAGTGTTTCTGCATCTTGGAAAACCTTTAGCAGTGTCATCTGTGCTTTCAGGGATAAAGAAATCAAACCCACATGCGTGGATAGCAGAATACATATCTCCTACATCCATCTCTACAGGGATGCCATAAGCAGATTTGTAGTTTGATAATTGCAAATCGACCTCTTGCTTGATCTTTGAGTCTAGAATAGGACCAAACTGGCTTCATCAGAATCACTTCTTAAAAAATAATAATTTTAAGACAGGGTTCTCTGTAGCTCTGGCTGTCCTGAAAGTTGCTGTTAGCCCATGGTTGCCTTAAATCCAGAGACCAGCCTGCCTCTGCCTTCTCAGTGTTGCGATCAAATCCCAGCAAGAATCACCTTTCTGAATATGTTAATATATGTTGTCCTTTATGTAGTATCGAATTACTTGGGGATTTGCTACCTTGATAGTCCCAACTTTCTTGGGTCCTAGGATTATCTGAAGAGGGGTAGAGAAGATATGCTGCATAAGTTCAATCCAGTTAATTTGTGTTATATTTTTAATATCTATGAAGGAAAGATTTGGAAAAACACATTTTTAAAACATTTATTTCCATTATTGAAAGCTGGCTGTTGTCTGTGGAGTTTTTAATTAACCATTTTGTGTAAGTGCAGGTGTGAATATGCTGTGGCATATGTGTAAGGCCAGAAGCCAACTCTGTGGAATTGGTTCTCTCATTAAAGATGCATCACCACAGCCTGGCTTCTTCCACAGTTCTGTGGCTCAAACATTGAGCTCAGGTTGTCATGTTTGTGTGGTGGTGCTGAACCATCTTGCTGGTACCCAGATTTCTTTTAGTTATCTGCATTTGGTAGAGTTTTTAAAAGTAGGCTAAACAGAGTTCTGATTTGAAACCCACTTAGCAGCCATTGTTCTGAGTTGCTGAGACCTGTGATGTCATTGAATGTCTGCTTTTATTATTGTTTATTAAGCTAAAAGATACTTAAAGAAGATACAGCTGCATTTCTAACACTCATTTTTCTTAACCAGAACCTGTGGAGCCCTCTCAAGAACAGTCCTCGTGTGAAGGTAAGTTTTTAAATGTCTAAGAAAACATGTAAGTTGTTTGTGATATGTAAAATTAGATACTGTTTTGTGAATATGTATTTCAATTTTTTTCTCTAGGTTCAAATTCTACTGTTAGCATGGAACTTTCAGAACCTGTTGGTAAGTATTTCTGACCATATTAATACAGTAATATGAAACTCTTTCACTCTCCAGATTTAAGATTCAAATGTAAGTGTTCTGATCACTGAAATGTCTGCACTTAAACCACACTGGATTTTTTGCTATTAGAATTTAGAAGGTGTGACAAATTGAGCATAAACACCACCTTGACAAATTAGTGACTGCAAATGGAACTGAGCAGAGGAGTTCCAGATCATTTAAAAGGTTGTACTTGTCCCTTTGACTTTCTTGTTTCTTTCTTGTGGGGAAGGGGTATTTTTTCCAGACAGAGTTTTTCTGTGTTGTCCTGGCTGTCTTAGAACTCCCTGGGTACTTGGGAGGCAGAGGCAGGCGGATTTCTGAGTTCGAGGCCAGCCTGGTCTACACAGTGAGTCCAGAGAAACCCTGTCTCGAAAAAAACAAACAAACAAAAAAAGAACTCCCTGGGTAGACCAGACTGGCCTTGAACTCATAGAGTGCTGGGATTAAAGGTGTGTTGCAGCATGCCCAGCTTCTTCGAGCAAACTTGCCAAGATGGCCTTGAACCACTGAACCTATTGCTGCTTTCTACTTTGAGAACTTGGGATTACAGGCACACCCCATTATGCCTAGCTCTAACGTTTCCTCAGACAACTTCATCCTTTTAAAATCAACTTTATTACTCTTAGAAGCTTCCAGTTTCAAAGGTGACTATTAGCCTCAACGCCACAGAGGACTTACTCACACAAAACTGGCCTCCCGTTCTTTTATGCTCCTTAGGCTGGTTTTACCCTTTCCTTTTCTCCTCATCTCTCAGGGCATCTTGACACTGGGATAGCTGGTGTTGGGAGTGATGGCTCTCTTGTTGGCATGTAGGAAATGACACCAGGCTAGGATAGCGCAGTGTGTCATGGTATCAGTTCTGGTATATGGCTCTGTGCTGTCAGCACCAAGACCTACCCATCTCTGCCTGTGTAATGGGTGTCAGGAGAGGGGCCTAAGTGACTTGTATTTGCTGCTTTAAAGCCTGTGTAGTTAAAATGCAGGCAGGTCTTTTTCAAGATATGAATTAAAATACCTTTCTTCAGTAGAAAATGGAGAGACAGAAATGTCCCCAGAAGAATCATGGGAGCACAAAGAAGAAATAAGTGAAGCAGAGCCAGGGGGTGGTTCCTCAGGAGATGGAAGGCCACCAGAGGAAAGTACCCAAGAAATGATGGAGGAGGAAGAAGAAATACCAAAACCTAAGTCTGTGGTGGCACCACCAGGAGCTCCTAAGAAAGAGCATGTAAATGTAGTATTCATCGGGCATGTTGGTAAGTTGTCCTCATACAACCATAGGCAATGACCAGAGTTATTCAAAATGTAGAGCATCTTGTTTAGATACTTGGAGATGTGGGGTGATACTGTGGGGTGACTGCAGTAAAGTGCCGTATGTGTGTGTGTGTGTGTGTGTGTGTGTGTGTGTGTGTATTTATGTGATAGGGTTTCTTGTGTAACCCCGGCTGTCCTGGAACTAGATCTGTAGACCAGGCTGGCCTCAAGCTCACAGAGATCTGCCTCCTCTGCCTCTAGATTGCTGGGATTAAAGGTGTGTGCTACCACTGCCTGGTTATTATGTTTTGGTTTTGAAGTTGGGGTAGAGGAACTGTTTTGTAATGGCATAGAGGTTGGAAGAAAATAAGCTTTAGTACGTATAAATGGATAATTAATTATTCTGTAGGTCACTGGTACTGGTTGGCCATACTGTGATATCTCTTAACTAGTATCCAAAATATGTACATATTCTTAGTGTTAATCTTTCATTGATATGTTCCTTTTAGTGTTGTTAACATTACTGTTCAGCTTAATTTTATATGAAATGAGAAATTCTTAGAGTAACTTCTGGGTGTTTGTCAAATAACTGATTTTTAGCCAAAGAAACAAGACCTTATTTTATGTTTTCTGAGTTATCAAGTTGTAAGAAAAAAAAAAAATAGTGAATTCTGCATTTATCCCTGTATCTTGATTCAGGGACTCACTATATAGTAGTCCAGGCTGGCCTTCAACCCAGGCTCTTCCTATGCTTGAGCCTCCTGAGTAGGAGGGTTACAGATGTGCCTCACCATGCTTGACTCACCTCTCTTTACAGAAGACTTAACTGAAATGTGTGAAGGAATGCCTGCTCTGTTCCCTAACGTGACAGGAGGACCACTCACAGGGCTGCCATGGAGGTGCATGCCTGGAATCCTGGCACTCAGGAGACTGAGGCAGGAGAATTAGGTTCAAGGTTAACCTGCACTGTTAACACAAGCTTTTAGCTTCTTTTGCTGTATTCTAAGGCTGTTTGGGGAATGTGTATTTTCTGATACTGTGCTGCTAGCTGAAGGTCCACAACAATCGTTTTTAAAAATTATTTTTTCTTTATCAGGTATTTCTTTTCAGGTATCATTGCCCTATAGGGAATCAGCCTTGTCTATTGTACATGGAGAAGGTCTCTAGAATTTAATCCCCAAGTTCTATTACAGTTCATCTCCTGAATTATACCTGATTTTAAAAAATCACTGATAGTTGTATTTGTATATATTGGTTGTTGCTTTTAACCTATGTTCCAATATTTTTGCTGTTCCTTTTAGATGCAGGCAAGTCAACCATTGGAGGACAAATAATGTAAGTCTCTCTTATCTAATGATAGAGTTAATTTGATTGGATGCATTTCAGGCATTGTTTTAAGTGTTCATGTTGCCCTGCAATTGTGATAAAATTGGTCACCACCTCAGGTTAGAAACTTTAAGACAAATGTTAAGTGTGTGTTGTCACTGAGCTTTTAATCGGTGCTATGCTCACAGAACACTGTATCTCTGAAAGCTGTCATTAAATAAAACAAAAATATTGGTGCACACATCTATGTACCCATGCGTGTAAGAGACCATAGCAGAACATCCTGTGTCTTGCTGTTGCTGTCTGCTATATTGCCTTGAGATAGGTCTCTGACTGAACTGGAGGGTTCTAGGTTTAAGGTATGGCCACCTAGCTTTTGGAATCTGCCAAAAGCCCATCCCACTCCCTCAGTGCTGAGCTTCCAGCTACAGGAGCCATGCCCAACTGTAGGTTTATTTGTTTGAGACAGGGCTGTGTGCCACCAAATACATCTTCATGCAGAGCTTTTTCTGTAGATGAGAGGGGTTTGAACTTGTTCCTCATGCTTGCAGAACAGGATCTTCCATTCCTGCTTTTTGTTTGTTTGTTTGTTTGTTTTTCCCCTCTTTCCTTTTGAAAATATTTTATGTACATTGGTGTTTTGCCTGCTGTATGTGTGTGAGGGTGTCAGATTCCCTGGAACTGGGGTTGCAGACATGAGTTGCCATGTGGGTGGTGGGAATTGAACGCAGACCCTCAGGAAGAACAGCCAGTGCTTTTAACCATTGAGCCCTTTTTAGAGGTGGGTTGGGGGGCAGGGGGTTAGGCATGGCATAGTGCCACATACCTTTCAACTAATCCTAGCACTTGGGAGGCAGAAGCTTGTCGTTAAAGGCAGTAGTGAGCCCCCATGTAGGTGCTGGGTCCCTGCAAATACTCTTAAGTGCTGAGCCATCTTTCTAGTCCCTCCTTTTAAAAAATATATGTGTATGGGAGTGTTGTCTGTCCTGAAGTTGGAGTGATTGTGAGCTGCCTGATGAGAGTGCTGGGAATTGAACTCATGTCTTCTAGAAAGAAGTACAGCAAAACCTCCTAACTGCTGAGCATCTCTCCAGCCTCTGACTTTAGTAACTAAAAGAACTTGAACTGCTTATTTTATGTTTTGGATATGGCTGACACTTTGACGTATTAAGAATATCACAGGGTTAGGCAGTGGTGGCTCATACCAGCACTCAGGAGGCAGAGGCAGGCCGATCTCTTGAGTTCAGGGCCAGCATGGTCTACTGAGTTCGTTCCAGGTCAGCCAAGGCTACACAGAGAAACCCTGTCTCAAAAAACCAAAAGAATAAAGAAAAAGAAAAAAAAATACTATATTTTGTGTCCTGTGGGGAATTTTGATATCAACAATGTTTTACATATTCAATATGTTTTATAAAGTACTAACAATGTGACCTGAGGATACCTTGGTAAGGTGCAGACTGTCAGTTTTCATTATGAAATACTTTTGTTTTTATCTAATAATTTGAAATGATACAAGTATTCTTTTTATATTTAAACTATCTCAATGGATGGTACGTTTACTTTAAAAAAGCTGGGGATTTTGGCTAGTGAGCTGGCCTAGTGAGCAAGGTCACCGAAGCTAACCTCCTGAACTCAACCCCTGGGACCCACATGGTAGACGAGGAAGACTGACTGGCACATGGACACCATGCTTGCACACATGGCACAGTGGTTAAGAGCACTGACTGCTCTTCCAGAGGTCCTGCGTTCAATTCCCAGCAACCACGTGGTGGCTCACAACCATCTGTAATGGGATCTAATGCCCTCTTCAGACAGCTACAGTGTGCTCACAAATAAAATAAATAAATCTTATTTTTTTTAAATAGCTCCTTTTCTTGAGTGCAGGGTCCCTTCAAGTGCTCTAGCGCCTTTTTAGGGAGTAATTAACCATGCCCTTTGTTTCTGTCTTTAACCATTTTCAGGTATTTGACTGGAATGGTCGACAAAAGGACACTTGAGAAATATGAACGAGAAGCTAAAGAAAAAAACAGAGAAACTTGGTATAGTAAACTTTTATGATACTATGAGTTACTTTTAAGGAGACATAGTACCCTTAATGTTTTTTTAATCTGTTCCAGTACACATTTCTAGCCAGGGCCAGTGCTATAAGCCTATGGGCCCATTACTCTGGATCCTTGAGGCCAGGAGTTTGAGGCTAACCTGGGTAACAATAGTGAGGCCCTATCGAAATAAAATGATTTTAAACAAATTTTTCTGTATAATAAAGGTAAAATTCTTTTTTTCAGATCACTCATAGAGACTTGCTCCTGATGATTTATTAACTTTTATATAAGGAAATTTGGGAGTCATCTAAACATCTAGGAGTGATAGAATTGTTTAGTAAATTATAAGTCATCCATTTAATTGAATAATTGTGTAGCAATTAAAACATTACTTTGTTAGGCAGTGAAGACCCACACCTTTCATTCCAGCACTTGGGAGGAAGAAGCAGGCAGATCTCTGTGAATTCCAGGATATCCAGGTGTACACAGATAGATCCTGTCTCATAAAATCCAAGGTGGGGGGGGGAAGATTATATTTATAAAATTTATAATAAGCAGGAATGTAACTTAATTTTGCAGTGGCATTTGGAGAGAAAAGAAATATAGTTGTACATAGGATTTGTGATCATAATGCAAATACGTACTGGAAGGAAAAGGAAGATTAGTTGATAGTTATTACCTTTCAATAGCAAAGAAAAAAGTGTGTGTGTGTAAGCTTTGTATTGTAACCTTACTTATTCTAAACTTTGTGGCCTGGTAGGACAGGTATGTAGTAGTCACACCTGGCTGAGAGAGAAGCGTGTCTAGCGCTTGAGGAGAGAGAAGGTTGCCACTCTTACTTCTCTGGGTACCTGTGTTCCTTTTCAGGAAGGACCACATTTC
Source organism: Rhynchomys soricoides (assembly GCA_019843965.1). Taxonomy (NCBI): domain Eukaryota; kingdom Metazoa; phylum Chordata; class Mammalia; order Rodentia; family Muridae; genus Rhynchomys; species Rhynchomys soricoides. The sequence continues at coordinate 3,899,753 of JADRCH010000128.1, read as the reverse complement.
TCTGTTTATTTGATTATTGTTGTTATTGAGACAAAAGTCTATTTAGCACTCGTTGGCCTGGAACTCAACTATATAGAGCGAGCTAGCTTTGAATTCAGAGACCTACCCGTCTCTTGTTTCCCATGTGCTGGGATTGAAGGGGTGTGCCACCACAACTGGCAAATGGAACAAGTCTTAATTAGTAGTAGACTAAAAAGATTATAAGCTATTATCATGAGTGTTTTGAAATCATATCAGTACTTTTTAATCAGTAGCCACGGTTCCAACATGATGGGACTGGTGGTCTTATAGGAAAAAATACGATTTTTGAGATGAGTTCTCATGCTGTAGCCTAGATTGGCTCAAATTTATTCCTTTGCCGTCTGTATAAATGGTTACGCTGTTGGGATAAGAACCGCCCTGCCCAGCTTTAGAACACTTGTTTGTGCAACAGTTGTATTCTGTCCTACAGTTAGAAAAGTGGAGAGAGGACGATTATCTTACTCTGCGATGTTGAATTTTGGAATTAGTTGTATTAATTATTTTTCTCTTGCTGTGATTAAACACCGTGACCAGAAGCAACTTATTGAAGGGAACATTATCTGGGCTATGGTTCTGGAGGGACACGGATCCATTGTGGCCAGAACAGCAAGCTGAGAGCAAGCCAGAAGCAGTGTAAAGCTTTAAATTCTCCAAGCCAGGCTTCAGTGACATTTCACTTCTGACACGGCCACACCCTCTAAGCCCCCCTAAACAATAGCATTGTGAACCAAATATTCCATGCCCAAGACTGAGGTAGACAGTTCATTCAAAGCACAATGTTAGGACTGTAACTCACCTTTGTTTTTCCTTTTTTCTGTCACCTTTCTTACAGATTTTGATATGTAGCCCAGGATGCTCTCAAACATTCAGTATCTTCTTACCTCAGTCTCCCTGATAACTGGAATTAATCACACCCAACACTTTAACCTTCATGAATAATGTTTGCTTATAGACTAGTTGACTATGGAAATGCTCTGTTTGACTCATTGGATTCTCTTGTTTTTATTTTACTAGTATTATGACACAGATGAATAATGGACATGAAACTGGTTGTCACGTTTAATCACATGTTATAATTGTAGAATATTTTTAAAAGTAATCATATTCTTTTAAAAATCCTTCCAGGTACTTGTCTTGGGCCTTAGACACAAACCAGGAAGAACGAGACAAGGGTAAAACAGTAGAAGTGGGTCGTGCCTATTTTGAAACCGAAAAGAAGCATTTTACAATTCTAGATGCTCCTGGCCATAAGAGTTTTGTCCCAAATATGATCGGTGGTGCCTCTCAAGCTGACTTGGCTGTACTGGTAAGAAAGACAGTTCTATCTGTATATATTGTTAATAGCCCAGGTTGTATCTTCCATTGAAAGGCTTGAACAGTGGTCTCTGCATACTGCTATGTAAGTTTTCTATCACTGGTTTATGAAACAGGGTCTCACCATGTGCCTCTGGCTGGCCTGGTCAGAGATCTTCTTGCCTCTGATTGAAGGTGTGCTCTACAACCTAACTTTAATATTCTAGCACTCTCTATAAGTACAGTGCATTGTGGCATATACATTAGTCACAGAATTCATTTCTGTCACTCTTACCTGCCCAAGAACGATTTATAATTTCTTATTAAAAATACATTAAACATTTTCTTGTTGCTGTTATCTATGTGTCTAAATTTAGTGTTTTCTTGAATGCTAACCCCAGTCTTCCATTTCTCCTTCCCCCTTCCCATTCCCTCCTTCTTGGTACATGCTCTCCTCAGACTCACCCTCTTGCTTCAGACTCCCACATGCTAGGATTACAAGTATGCAGAAGCATACACTCTTAGAGGTTTTTTTATTTCATTTGTAGTATTGGAGATTAAATTCAGTAGGGGCTGGAGAATATACTGCTCTTGCAGAGGACCTGAGCTTGATTCTCAGCATCCATGTTGTGTGGTTCACAATTGCCTATAACTCAGGATTCAAGGGTATCTGATGCTTCTGGCCTTAGCAGGAGCCTACCTTACACATACTAGAGATTGGACTCAGGTCCCTGAAATTGCTAAATACATACTTTACCACATCCTTAGCCTGAAACATTTGAAGTAAATGCACATGTAACCTAGATTTGGGCACAGCACGTGGGAATAGCATGAGCCGTACCCGTGCATCCTCAACCCTCCTTTTTCTTTGTGTTTTGTTTTGAGACACGGTTTCTCTGTGTAGCCCTGCCTGTTCTAGAAATCAATCTGTTGACCAGGCTGGCCTCGAACTCAGAGATCTGCCTATCTCTGCCTCCTGTGTGCCCGGATTAAAAGTACTTGCATCACCACCACCACAGCCACCAGACATTAAATCCTCAAATCTTTGAGCCATTTAGGCACTGTATGATTGGATGTGCCCATCATAACACATGTACTTCCTGCTCCTTGGAAAGCTTTCTTATAGAGGTTAAAGTGTAGAGGTTTTGCTGCTAGATTTGGTGGGGGGTGGACATGACCTGAATGTCTAAGAATAAATTACTTGGTTTCTTGGAATAGGTAATCTCAGCCAGGAAAGGAGAGTTTGAAACTGGATTTGAAAAAGGAGGACAGACAAGAGAACATGCGATGTTGGCAAAGACAGCAGGTGTCAAACACTTAATTGTGCTCATTAATAAGATGGATGATCCAACAGTAAACTGGAGCAATGAGAGGTAAGCTTAGATGCTCTGCTGGGGTTTTTTTTGTTTTTGTTTTTTTGTTTTTTTAAACAAATAATGTCAGTGAAGTAAAAACTGGTGGTATTATTGTTTGCATTGTTTCTTCCAGTTTTTCTAAGCTTTAATTTGTTTACTGATGAAACTAAGAGTTTTTCTAGTTGGCATAATTGATTTATTTCTAAATATTCATAGATATGAAGAATGTAAAGAGAAACTAGTACCGTTTTTGAAAAAAGTTGGCTTCAATCCCAAAAAGGACATTCATTTTATGCCCTGCTCAGGACTGACAGGAGCAAATCTTAAAGAGCAGTCAGATTTCTGTCCTTGGTACATGTGAGTAACCTTTCGACTGTTTTTGAAGGGAGGACGGACGTATCTTAATAGTAATTGACGGGAGATTTGGGCTATAGTCTTGGTTTTAAAAGAGCTATGACTTTTGCCTTCTAAAAAACGTAGTGATCCATTGATTGATTGATTGATTGATTGGTGGATGGATGGATGTGGTGTATGCTTATGTGTGCAATGTGAAGGCGATTGCCCATGTTTGTGTTTGCACAGCCCAGAGGTTGACACCAGGAGTTTTGAGACAGTTTTTCACTGAGCCTAAAACTAACTGATTGGGCTCAAGCCCTGTATCAGTCTGTCCTCCCCAGTGCTGAAATGACAGATGAATGCCACCACCTGGCTTTTTTACATGGGTGTTGGGGTCCAAACTATATCCTTGTGTTTGCATAGCAGGCACTTAACTCACTGAGCCGCCTCCCCAGCCCTGTGTAGTCTTCGTGAGTAATTGGAGTTCTTTCGGCCTCTATCTTCAGTAGGTTACTTGCCTTATAAATGTGAGGCCCCTGGGGCTCAGTTCCCAGATCCACTTAGTCAGGCACACAAGCCCAAAAAGGTTTCTTACGTATGAGTCCCTTACTAGATAAATGATGAGTAGTTAGCAAGTATTTTTCCATTCTATTAAATTCCTTCATAGCTTCCTGTTCTGTCACTCCTGCTTGTTTACATCGGGTAGAAGCTAGAGCCTGGCCCATACAAGTGTGTCCATGCCACTTGAGCTATTCTTATTCTCCCTTACACCTCCTGTTTTCATCGTGTGTATGAGTGCACACACATGTGCTACAGGGCCTAAGCGTACTACAGTGTCCGCTGCCAAGCCTGGTGGCCTCCTGGTAGAAAAAGAAAACAACCTTGTGAAAGTTGTTATCTGAGCTTCACAGGGACACCATGGACACAGGGACACACACACACACACACACACACACACACACACAAACACACTGAATGAATGAATGAATGAATGAATGATCAATCCAAGGTCACAAAGATGTAGCCTACAGAAGAGGATAAGGCCAGTCTAGTTTCTAAAGTAATGTTCAGATTTTAGGTGTTCAGGGTTGGAGAGATGGGTCAAATGGTTAAGAGCACTTGTTGCTCTTACACATGACCTGGAAAGTGGTTCCTAGCACCCACATGGCAGCTCACAACCATCTGTAACTTCAGTTCCAGGAGATCTGATGCGCTCTTGTCTCCTAAGATAGTAGGCATGCACATGATGCTCGCATGCACGCACACGTGCACGCACACACACACAGAGAGAGAGAGAGAGAGAGAGAGAGAGAGAGAGAGAAATACTAAATACACATAGAATATAAAACACATCTAAATGTAACAAAACCCCCTTTTCCCTTTTAAATTTAGTTTTCAGCTCAGTGTGTGTGTGTGTGTGTGTGTGTGTGTGTGTGTGTGTGTAGGGTTTATGGTCTTTACCCAGCTAAGTTCATTTTGTTTGATATATGGGTATCCAGTTATTCTGGTACCATTTCTCTGTAGTTGTGACCTTATTAGAAATCAAGTGGCCATGAATCTTGAGGCTTTTTCTCTCTCAGTTCTCTTCTGTTCAACTGTTTATCTTAGTTCTGTACAGTCTTGCTTACTGTAGAACTTGGAAATTGGCTAAAATTTTGCTTTTTCTTTCTTTCTTTTTTTTTAGCTGTTGTGAGTCTCTTGAACTTGCACACATATTTTAGGATTAGTTTGTAATTACTGTAAAGCAGACAGCCTTGCTAGACACTGTCTCACAGAGGAGAAATTGTGTTATGGAACCCTGGTTTTAAATTTTACAATGCATGAAATTCGGTCATAGAAAGTAGAAATGGATGCTAGGCATTTGGTACATGCCTATAATCCCAGCACTTGAAGCAGGGGGACTGAGCTTGAGGTATGTCTAGAAGACATAGCAAAACTGTATGTTCTTGTCCTTACGTAGTTAATATTACAATGTAGGCCATTGCAAAACAGTTCTAACTTAGTGTAAACTTAGGAGGAAACTGGGCCAGGACAGCTCATCTGGTCAAGGTGCTTGCTGCCAAGCTTAATGGCTTTAGTTCTTGCCCCAGGGCCCAGACCATTAAAGGAGAGAACTGACTCTTGCAAACTGTCCTCTGACCCCAGATGCACATGCACAGACACACAAACACCGTAAGTCAATTAGAAAACATCCAGAGAAGTTTTGTGTGTGTTTGTAGTTTTTGTTTTGTTGTGTTCTATTTTTGAGATGTAGTCCAGGTTAGCCTTGAATTTATTAACCTCTTTTCCAAATGTCTCAAGTGCTGGGATTACAGGGTTGTGTCGTTATACCTGGCCTAGGAAGCTTTTTGAAAGTAAGGTATTTTGTTTTATTTTAGTTTTCTAAGGTGTAAGTTTCATGAAATGGCAATATATTAAATGAAAAAACGTACATGGGAAGAATGGTCATTTTTGTCTAAATTATCATTAACTTCTTAGATTTTTAAAAATTACTGTGTTTACTTTCTTTAACTAATATTGTTCTGTTCTCAGTGGCTTACCATTTATTCCATATCTGGATAATTTGCCAAACTTCAATAGATCAGTTGATGGACCAATCAGGCTGCCAATTGTCGATAAGTACAAGGTACCTCAAATATTAAAGCTACTGTATTTCAGGGGAGATGAAATTGTTTTGTTAAAAGTTATAGAAAAACGTAACATTTATTATTTTTTTGAATGTTTATGGAAGGCCAGCTTGGATATTTTCAGTGAGTCATTTTTTAGCTGCAATCATAATACAATGAAAAGGCTGCTCTGAAGGCTCACATCACCAGTGGTAGCTGTTGATAGGCAGCCTTGCAAGGAAAAGAGTGCATTTAGTTATGACAGCACCAACACATGAGGGCTTTTTTTTTTTAAATCAGAGTGCAGTGCATTGGGTGTGGTGGTGCATGCATTTAATTTCAGCACCTGGGAGGCAGAGACAGGTGGATCTTTTGACTCAAGGCTAGCCTGGTCTGCATAGCAAATTCTGGGCTAACCAGGGCTACACAGTGAGACCCTGGCCACACAATTCCACACATCTGAAACGCCTACAGAAATTTTTTGCTTCTTTGTTTTCAGTTGTCTTTGTTTTGCAGTACAGAGGCTTTAGGCAAGCTGTCTGCACTGAGCTACAGTGCAATCTAATCTTTAGATTGTGACAGTAATAATTCATGTCATGTTTTACTTTTAAGTCTTTTATCCTTTGATAAAACTCTATTAAGTTTACAGATAAGTAGTTTTTCTAAATTTGTACAAATAATTCAGATGTTCGTGTGCTGTTTACTGCATGAAGCTTTCTTTTTGAAGCTTAGGCATTCTTTGTTATTTAATATAAGTGTACTCAGGCCTAAGACACAAATTATTAGGGAGTTTTCATTACCTTCTCTGTGTTTAAGAATAATCATAATTTTTTTTTTTTTTTTGATAATTCCTGTAGGATTTCTCTTGGGTTAGTCACCTGCTGTACCCAGCAGCAAAGGCCTTGACAGTTTTTACTATCTCTCTCTCTCTCTCTCTCTCTCTCTCTCTCTTTTTATCCTAAATTTGAACAGGACATGGGGACTGTGGTCCTGGGAAAGCTGGAATCTGGATCTATTTGTAAAGGCCAGCAGCTTGTAATGATGCCAAATAAGGTAAGCGTTTAATATGTGTTGTCTTACTTATTAGTCTCTTAAAAATATTCACAGAGCCCAGACTTTTTAAAAACTTAGGAATTTCCACTAAAACAAGTTTTATATATAATAATTACTTTATTAATCTTAGGTGAAATTAAAGAACAAATAGAGGCTGGGCAGTGGAGGCATTCGGGAGGCAGAGGCAGGGGGATCTCTGAGTTTGAGGACAGCTTGATCTGTAGAGTTCTAGGACAGCCAGGAATCGTCTTTTAAAAAATTAACAAAATTAAATCAGTGACAAAGGGTTAGCTGACCCTGTTAGAAGGTACAGCATGGGGCTAGAGATGGCTCAGTGGTTAAGAGCATCAGCTGCTCTTCCAAAGGTCCTGAGTTCAGTTCCCAGCAACCACATGGTGGCTCACAAGCATCTGTAATGGGATCTGATACCCTTTTCTGTGTGTCTGAAGACAGCGACAGTGCACTCACATACATAGGATAAATAAATACATCTTTAAAAAAGAAAAAAAAGAAGGTACAACATGAAGGTTTGAAACTATCAACCTGCCAGGCAGTGGTGGTGCATGCCTTTAATCCCAGCACTTGGGAGGCAGAGACAGGCGGATTTCTGAGTTCGAGGCCAGCCTGGTCTACAATGTGAGTTTCAGGACAGCCAGTGCTATACAGAGAAACCCTGTCTTGAAAAACTAAAAAGAAAAGAAAAGAAAAAAAGAAACTATCAACCTGTCTCAATCTCAGTAGGGGCACATAAAATAAGGGATTCTCAGTGGTTAAGTAACTGGTTTGGTTAACTGCAAATTAAGTGAGCCATGGAGGAATTTATTATTATTATTATTATCATTATCATTATTATTATTATTGTGTTATTGTTATTGGTAAAGATCTCCCAGCCCCAAGCTAAGGACCTACCTTAGCTCTGGCTAGTTAGGCACTTTAGCACTGACCTAAATCCCCAACCCCCAAGGATCATTTTGTAATCTATCTGTTCCTGGAGAAGTTTCTCTGAACCTATAGTGTGTCTGAGTTATTTGCATAACTATGCTCATGGTAGGACTACTTCGACACGGCCAAAAGGTGGATACACAAAATGTGGCATGTATATATAGTAGAAAATTATTCAGCTATGCATTGAAATACATGGCAGTCCATTTAGGACCCCTCTCATTAACTGAAAACTTTGTCTTACACTTAAGAAAATTCTTGATACTTTAGGGCTACAAAGATAGCGCAGCATTTCCAGAAGACCTGAGTTCCATTCCCAGCACCCATGTCAGGTGGCTCACAACCATCTGTAAAGGACTTAAAAATAACCTCACTGTCCTTTCAAGAAAAGAAGACCAGCGGGCAGTGGCGCACGCCTTTGATCCCAGCACTTGGGAGGCAGAGGCAGGCGGATTTCTGAGTTCGAGTGAGATCCAGGACAGCCAGGGTTACACAGAGAAACCCTGTCTCGAAAAAAAAAAAAAAGAACAGAAAACTATAGCATGCTCCAACACCAAGGAACTTAAGAAGACATTATGTAAAATGAAAGCCAATCACAGAAAGTCAGATATGATTGTGTTTGTATGTGTGGTACTGGAAGTTGAACCCAAGGGCTTGTGTATGCTGAGCGGGCGTTCTGCCACTGAGTTACAGTCCAGCCCTGTAAGTACTATATGATTTATGTGGATCCTTAGACATAGGCATTGTTGTTTATTGAGCGTGTGTAATTTCCCATTTCCAACATGGAAAGAGTCCAGTTTTGAATTGCTTAGCAGTGTTAACTTCACCCGTTCATTTATGAACTTACTACCACCAGCTTTATGCTTACAGACAGTAACTTCTAGGACTCAAGAGTTGATTTGGAGATTGGGTGCTTGCTGGTGTTGCAGAGTACCGGAATTTAGTCCCAGCACTTTGGACAGCTTACAAATCTCCTTGTCTCAGGTTCCATAATGTTTTCTGGACTTTCTGGGCACCTGTACTCACTTGGTATAAATATAAATCAATATAAATAAAACTTTCTAAAAATATATTTTACAATTAAACATTTCAAAGCTGGGTGTGGTAGTACAAATCTGTAATCTCAGCCCTTGAGAGGTAATAGGGAAGAGATTCTGGAGATCAAGGTCCTAATAGGTTATACAGGGCTTTCAGGTACCTTAGGTAACTTTAAAAATTAAGTCAGAGGTGGCGGCACATGCACACCTTTAATCCCAGCACTTGGGAGGCAGAGGCAGGCTGATCTCTGAGTTTGAGGCTAGCCTGGTCTACAGAGTGAGTTCTACGGCTATACAGAGAAATCCTGTCTCCAAACCAAACAAACAAAAAAATATTTAAGGTCTTGCAGGGTGGCTCAGTATATAAAAGACTTGACCCTTGATATCTAGAACCCACATAAAGGAAAAAGGAGAGAAACACTCACTCCACAGAGTTGTCCTCTGACTGCTTTTCCACATGTACCATGCACACCAACACCCACCCACATCCAAACCAGATACATAATTAAAATAAAATCTTGTTAGTGGGTTTAAAGCTGGATCTGATGATTTCTACTTTGAGGTATTATAAAATTACACCAGGAAACATTGATGTTTTTAGTGCTTCCTAGGTAAATACCTTCTGTTCGTGCTGTGGTCCCACTATCTGCATCAGTCCTCCATCCTTTCCATTCAGGGCCCCGGGCCTATTGGTGAGACAAAAGAGAAAGTGGCGTCAGTAACAAGACCGTGCTGACCATAGCAGCACATGACTGTCCAGTTCTTATTTTGTATATATGAATGCTTTGCCTGCATCTGTGCGTTATGTATACCTGGTGCCCACAGCAGCCAGAGAGAGTTGGCTTTCCTGGAAGTGGGATTATAAGCAATTGTGATCTACCAGTTGGATGCTGGGAATTGATAATGGGTCCTCTGGAAGAGCAGCAAATGCTCTTAACACTGGGTCATCTTTCCAGCCTACACAATACATTTTTAAAATTCACTTGTTAAAATAACTTTCAGAAACCCATGCTTAATTGAGGATTGACATGCTATGGGGAAATAATTTTTGAATTCTGAAATTTATATTTAAAAGAGTTTTTAAAAATCCAGTTATTAAACTTGGTGTTTGTCTTTAGTTTCCTGTGGCTGATAAAAAAGCAACTCAAGGTAGGGGTTGGAGAGGTGACTCAGCCCTTAAAGAGAACTTGCTTCATCAGCATCTCAGGATGACCTCCTAATTCCAGCTCCTGGGGATCCTGGGCCTTCTTCTGGCCTCCGTAGACATTGCATACAAAACATGCTACACTCAGAGACAAGCACATACCTACACATAAATAAAAGTAATTCTCTAAAAGCAAACCAACGATGCTGGAGAGATGGCTTAGTGGTTAAGGAGCACTTGTTGCTCTTGCTGACAACCTGGGTTCAGGTCCCAACAATGACGCAGTGGTTCCCAATAAAACATAACTCCAGTTCCAGAGCATCTGTTGTTAACACGTCTGACCTTTGAGGGCACCAGGCACACATGTGGGGCACATAAATACATTCAGGTAAAACAACGCATGCATAAAATAAATAATTTGGGGGAGCTAAGTGAACCAACTCAAGGGATCGAGGCTTTATTTCAGCTCTTAGTTAAATGGTACAGTCCATCATGGCAGGAAAGTCAAGGGCATGGAAGTTTGAAGCCACTGATCACAACACATTTGCCGAGATGGATGAATACTGGTGCTGAGCTCAATTTCTCCATGTTGTAGTGTAGGTCCCCAGCTTAGAGAATGACCCCAGTCACAGTAAAGATGGCTCTTCGCATATCAGTTAACTTAAGGCAGTTCTGTTCAAGCATGCCCAGGTGCTGTTCCCTTACAGGTGTGGCCGTTCATTTGCTTCCTAGTGATTCTAGATCTAGTCAGGTTGACAGTACTAAGCATCACAGTGTTTTAAATTTGAAAATGAAGATTGTTTTGTATTCTATCAGAAATTGTTAGAATGTGATGTGGTTTAAAAACAAGTTATGTCACTTGCAGCCATGCAGCAGGTGGCAGGGTGCTTGTCTGACTGCACGAGCCACTGAGAGTGATCCCCTTTCTTCTCATCAAGTTTTATGTTGGGCTAAAATATTTTATTGTTGTTTTGACTTCTGAATTTGTAACTTAACAAATGAACACCAAGGTCATTTTATCTTATAAAATGCGCACGTGTCAGAAAACCTTCAACTTTGGTTTCTTTTTAGCACAATGTGGAAGTTCTTGGGATACTGTCTGATGATGTAGAGACGGACTCTGTAGCTCCAGGCGAAAACCTCAAAATCAGGCTGAAAGGAATCGAAGAGGAGGAGATCCTTCCAGGGTTCATCCTTTGTGATCTTAATAATCTTTGTCATTCTGGACGCACATTTGATGCCCAGGTAAAGAAGTTGCCGCATTCATCTTCGTGGTCGTTCAGACTTTACTTTCAGTGTCTCTGTCATGAGATTTGTGACATGCCACATGACCAGTGTCAGAGGGAATCATTTGTACATTACAACGTAGTATCTCAACAGTTTCAAGATGGTGGAAGAATTTGCCAGGAAGTATTTTTTGTAAATTTCATTTTATTTTTAGTTTGTTGGTAAAATTTAAGTAATGTTCACTTTGTTAAGGCAAACAGTGATATATCATCAATAAATGTTTAGCTTAAAATTTCCTTGATTTGACTACAGCATAGTTGTCTGCTCATCCAGAGCCAGTGTGTTTTCAGACTTGGGTCACAACCTGACCTTGGGAGAGTAAGAACAAATGACTGGTACCATTAACAGAACTTTTTGAGTGCTGTTAAACTGGAGTTAGAGAGCTGGCTCGGTGGTTCTTGCTGCTCACAGAGGTTCCAAGTACGTGCAGGTTAGAACTGCCTATAACTCCAGTTCCATGGGATCCAGCACCCCTTCCTGACCTTTTCTGACCTCCGCATGCACCAGGTGTGCAGGTAGAGCACAGACCAAACATGCAGGCAAGACCTCGTACACAAACTCAAATCTTAATCCTTCTCCCAAAAGAGTATGACTAACTTTTTGTGTTTTTTTAATGCCAAATGCATTCTCTTGTTTACTGACTGTGCCTAGAGTAATGAGAATTGGGGAAGCTGTGGGAGGATCGCATCTAGGTGATGTGTCCCCTTCATTCCATGGCTGATACCCAGTGAAGGCTTCTTAGAAACAGTCTCCCTGTTGAACTGACATCAACCAGGCACTTGCGCATTTCTATACAGGGCAATGTTTATGGTAGACCTATGGTTGGGCAAGTGAATTATCCTATCAACAAAATAACAAAAGTATAAGAACAGTAAAAACAAGTTATTTCTGTTATTTTTTGGGATATTATGTCTTTAGAACACTGAAAATAAAGTTATGAGGATTTTGTTGTTTGTAATTTGACAGATAGTGATTATAGAGCACAAGTCCATCATCTGCCCGGGGTATAATGCGGTGCTGCATATTCATACCTGTATCGAGGAAGTCGAAATAACAGTGAGTTTGGTGGTATTTTTTGGTTTTGTTTTGTTTTTGTTGTTGTTTGGTTTGGTTTTTTGTTTATTTGGATTTTAAGAATGTTGTGTCCTGACAACTTCTGACTGGCAGTGTTGATAGGTACTGTTTTTGACTCTTGGAGGAGGGTGTGTGGTACATGCATAAAGGTCAGAGGACAACTTTTGGGAGTCATGTCTTCCACTTTGGGGACCAAACTCAAGTCAAGAGACTTACGTGGCAAGTGCTTTTACCTGAAAAGCTCGCATGCTGTCTGTCTTTTGGTTTGGGCTTTGTTATTTTGAGACAGGGTCCCACTATTGCATTTAACATCTTACAGATTTTTCTTACCCTCTTTTCTTGGCTAGGCCTTAATCTGCTTGGTAGACAAAAAATCAGGAGAAAAAAGTAAGACTCGACCCCGTTTTGTGAAACAAGATCAAGTATGCATTGCTCGTTTAAGGACAGCAGGGACCATCTGCCTGGAGACCTTTAAGGACTTCCCTCAGATGGGACGCTTTACCTTAAGAGACGAGGGTAAGAGGTTTTCCGTGTCTCTGACGTCAGGCTTTGGTAATCTACATTATCTAAGTACTGTTGTTGTTGCAGTAGATTCAAAGAAAACCTAGATTTATGTTCCGTTCTTGAATAAACAACAGAATTACCACACAGTACCAGTAATGCTCCATGTAGAATAGTTTTAATACTTTGTAGTTGGAAAAAATTAAACTTACTAAGACATTTCTATAATGAAGACTTTTTTTAGTAACTATGGAGAATACAAGGGTTGTGTGGCCTGAGGTTTTATTTTTTAATTTAATTTAATGTGATTCACACTCTGGAGGGCATCCAGTTCTACACTACCTTTGATTGATGCAGAATAGCTGTAATTTTCTTCTAATGGTCCAAAAATTCCTTGATATGAAAATTAAATGATTGTTCTGGAATATTTCCTTGTGGCCTAAAAACTTTGTTGTTTTTTTTTTTTTTTTTTTTAAAAATGAGGTCTCAAGTAGTCCAAGCTGTCTTCAAACTTACTGTGTGGTCTCTGATGATTGGATGACCCTGAACTTTGATCCTCCTGCTTCTGCTTTACAAGTGTTGAGAGTCATACATGCCCTGCAGCACTCCACAGGCCACACTGTATCTCCGCTGCCACGTGTTGTTTTGAGACAAGGTCTCATAGTGGAGCCTATGCTGGCCTCCAACTCGTTGTAGTCCTGCTGCCTTGGCTTCCTGAGTGCTGGGATTACAAGTGTGAATCCCCATGTCTGGCCACTAGAAAACTACATAAAGCTCTGTAGTTAAACAGAAAGTCCAGATAACCATTTAACAGGTACTTTCCGATATTAAACCGTGGTAGGGGCTACAATATAAAACTCTTGATGTTACTTTTTTCCCAAAAGCTTGACTCCATGGCTTCACTCTAAACACTTTATCTTTCAAACTTGTTGATAGTGACATTTTTATACATAATAGTTTAAGAGGTTTTTGCTTGCTTGCTTGTTTTTGAGGCATCCTTTTTATGTAAGGCCTAGCTAGCCTTGAACTCAAGATTCCAAGTGCTAGAACTATAGATATTTGCCCTGTGCCCATAGAGCCTGACAAAATCTAACAGGAAGAAGGAAAGGAAGGAGGAATGTAGGAAAATAGCAGTATTTAGGCTGTTCATGAGTCCTGGATCCTGAATCATGAATGTGGGTTTGCACTTCTACCCCCTTTAGTCCACAGGCAGGCTCCTGGAGAATGTCTTCAATGAGCCACATGCTCTGTCTTTATAATCACTTAGGGATAGGTTTCCTTTTTAGTTGCTATACAGATAGATATATGTGACCATTTTTTGTTTTATTTAGCCATGTTGATAAATGTGTAGTAATTTATTAGTTTTATCACTGAGTGGTATTCTGTTGTGGTAGGCCACTTCCCAGTAAGATCATTTAAAATGACCTAACCAAATACCATGGTTTGGGTGAACAGAGATATATTAAATCAGGAATTTGCACAATGACAAAATTTTCTTCTGGTTAATAATGTTAATACATTAACTTCCTGTTAACTTCTGAAAGATACTTTTTTTCTCAAAATTTCATTTCTAGGTAAGACCATTGCAATTGGAAAAGTTCTGAAACTGGTTCCAGAGAAAGACTAAGCATTTCCTTGATGACCTTGCACAATACCGTGAGGAAAATTGACTGCAAAAGCCTACTTCACACCGCCTTCTCATACTTTCTGCCCATTGACAAACCTCTCCCCATATTTTGGAAAGAAAATTCACAGCAAAAGTCCACATTAAGTCAGCTTTCTCATATTGAGAGCTCCGCTATGCCACTGTTGAATTTTCCCAAGATTTTGCCCCCTTTCAAACTTTGCTTCCTTGGACAGATTTGGCAATAGCTTTGTAAGTGATGTGGACATAATTGCCTACAATAATGAAAACCTACAGGAATTTTTTTATTTTTCATGTCCCCTTAGGCATAGTTAGTCTTTTTTCCCCCAGGCAGATCATTCTGAGTGTGCGAGTGAGTGTGCACTGTTAAGAAGACAACTACCATGTTAATAAAATGTTCAATTTGAAACCCTTTCGGTATTTGAATTGCTTTTGAATACTGTTTTTTATCTTAATGTAACATTGTTGCATTAGCTTTTTAACTGCCAAGTAATTGAATACATTTTATTACTTGGATTTTTCTAAACTTTCCCTACCCACTCACTTTAAATGGAGCATTTACAAACACTGTTCAAGTTTGTATTAAAGGAAAGATCTTGTTTGACCCCTTGTATTGATGGTTGGTGCATACGTGAGCACCTTTATGCAACTGTAACGCTGCTTTACTAACTAGGTCTATTGGTTATTTTCTGCCAATTAATGTTTTAGTATGATTTCTTAAACAGTCAGTTGTTTAGAAATTTAAAGAAACAGCATTACTGTCGACTTTATAAGTAAAGCTTAATTAATTAATGAAACTACACCCCACAGACAACTCCATTAGCTTGTTACATTTATGGAATTCACAGTAAAAGCATGTTGAGACTGGCAAACCCCCTTTGATTTCTCCAAGAGATGCATGCATCTAGTATGAAACCCTATCAGTTCCACAGGTTACTCACATTGTCAGTAATGTTAAAGGATGAAGAGCCTCGCTGCTTTGTGCCATTTCTCAATCCAGTGACTAAATGAACATGTTTAGTCATCACAAACTGCTCACACTAATATGAACAGGAATAAATAGAATCAAGCACAGAATAGGTTTTATCTCAATTATTTCTTAACTGTAAGCTGGAATTTGCTAACCATCATTTGGATGAACCACAGTGCAGTATTATGGTGTGGTGGTTCCAGCTCGAAGGGTGACTTTCTACTGTAGCTATCATGCCTATAATTTTTCGTGAGAATGAATGGGAAGTGGAAGAGGTTTGTCAGAGGCCTCCTTTATGCAGAATGTGTGCTTCCATCTGTGAGTGTGGCCTCTTCCATTATGATTCCTAAGATAGGTTCTAACGATATGTTTAATGGTGTGGCCCATCCCTGTAATCTTGTTCTGCAGAAAAAAACCTAGTCAACTGTATTTCCAGTCACAAAACCAAATACAGTGAAATGCCAGCTGCAGAGAATGAGGGACTAAGGTAGTGCCTACAGCTTCTTTCAACTACACATAGAGCTTTTGCATGAAATTTAAATTATAGGATGTCTGCAAATATCTGGGCTTTTGTTTTCTGATCTATGGAAGCTCTAATGAGAACAGAGTTTTTCCATGTTAATAAGGAAAATACTAGCCGACGCTGGAGTCTTAATGTGTCTTTAGAGCCTTTGAATCACTGAGATTATTTCCAAGAACTTCCCTTTTGAAATTAAACATATTTTTAAAAACAAGTTACGACCGCTATTAAACACTTAGAGCTAAGAACATTGTGTACATGTTGCCAAGATTCTTAGGTGAAGTGACTTGGCCAGCACCTGTGGAAGGCCCACCTCTACAAGGTACTGTAAGGACAAAGGTAATTCTCAAAAGTTTTCTTTGAAATTATATCACATCAACAGGATTATAATCAACACCGTACATTTTAGGGACTTTGAAGTCTGAAAGAGTATGTATCTCCATTTAGACCCAACCATTTTAAAGTAGTGGTTATAGATCAGATTTTCATTTCAGTAAGGAGATAAAATGCCTGAAGTAAACATGAATGTGTGCAGATATTTTGAAGAGCAATACAGTTTTGTGCTATCATTCTGCCTTCTGCAAGTGTAAACTGTTCATGTGGCTGACAATGCAAAGAGGGTAATTACACACTCTGGGTTCTAAAGGTCTTATGTTTTCAGCTATACTTAACAGGCATGTTAGCATCATGATTTGGTTTGCCCCATTTTACATTAATGATCATCATATGACTTTTATGCTAAGTTATTTAATCTTTCAAGTGAATATATTGAGTTTTAAGACATGGTATTTAAAAACATTGTAATTGTCGTTTTTTTCTTACTGTGGAAGAGGAAATTTTGTTGTTGTTTTTGTTGTTTATACATAATTTGCTATCTAGTTGGGGGGGTATATAAAACCAAACCATAAGAAGTTGAACTGAATATATACTGCCTGAAATTTAATGACAAAGCAACTTGTTTGTAAATGATTAAACACATCTTCTCCTGTTTTTAATTATTAAAAATCTTGAAATACATGGTAATTGCCTGTAAAAAAACAAACCCTGTAAACTGAAGTACAAGCTATTCTCTGTAACAAGGTAATTCATGCTTGTCTGCTATTTCTGAAACTACTAGATGTACTTTTACAATGTGGGACTTTGAAAGTTTAGTTGGACGATTCCTGTCATCAGTTGAAGTGCTGCAAATATTTTGGCTTATACTTGCAACCAGGCGCAGTTTTACAACTTAGGGGTCCATGATGAATATTTGCGAAAAAAGTCACCCAAACTCCTTTAGCCATCTCCAGGAACACTAGTAATTCCTCCATGATCGTGGATGACTGTTTACACATGACAGCACTCTAGCACCTTTGCTCACTGGCTTGGACTTGCTCACAGGCTGCTGCTTCATTGAATGATGACTTCATTGCTTTGGGTAGAGATTTAGGTAGTCAAGGAACAAAGCTGTAGCTTTTAATGTTAGGCAATCCCAACTTGTAGAACACTTGTGTAGACTCCGGCTCTAGCACCATAACTGACTGTAGAATGATTAGCTGTTATATTCATTGCTGACCTACCTTAGTGGGATAAACTGTTCAGTTAATCCTCTCACAGACCCATACGCAGATAGATAGCAGTCAACTGTATTTGGGGGTTATCTCCAAATGCTGTATTTTTCTTCCAGCTAATTTTTCAGTGATTGTAACAGATGCCATCTAATTATTCATGATCATGTTTCTTAAGAGATCTTGCCATGGCAGCAACTTGGTAAATAAATATAATTACATATGTACAACTCATAACTTAATAGGTTTAAATTTAGCAATTGATTAAATTAGATTTTGTAGTACATGGAATAGAAAACATTATTTTCTAGTAGTAATTTAGTCAATTGCATTTGAACCAATCTATTGCCAGAATTCAGATAGAGTAGATTTGATACTTGATGGTTTTTGTTCTGGGATATTCTTAACGTTTAGAATCCTAGAACTTACTTAATGAGTCTTCCCTTCAATAAATACACTTCTCACATACCTCTAGTCCTCTGCTCCCTTGAAACAATAATATGCTGGCCGAGTTGTTTGCGAAGGGTTACTATGAGGGCATGGAGGGGCTGGGAAGGGGGGTTTGAGAGCTTGTTCTCCAGTGCAAGGGACTAAGCCTGAAGAGGCAGAAAACACGGGTTTCTTAAGTAGCCCCAAACAGTATTGCTTTTTCTGCCTTTCCACACATGCCACTGTGCCCTTTAAATCTTGACCTGGAAACCTCAGGTTTGTGGACTGCACAGGGGAGTGGCATTGTGAGCCTCCTGAGGCCCCCTGTGCTGGGTACATTAGCTCAGTGCTTCAGGGGAGTAGCATTGTGTGCCTCCCGAGGCTCCCCTGTGCTGGGTACATTAGCTCAGTGCCTCAGGTGTCAGCCTGAGCCCTTGCTTGCTTCCTCCATTTGCTGCCCGGGAAGAGTTCGGGCTGGAGCTGGATGGGGCTCTGACCCTCCTCACCTCATTTCTTCCACATGCATCAGGTGAAGCTGAGGTCTGAGCCTGCAAGTCTGCATTTTAAGGGACATGTTGGGATCTCAGAAATGTATACACATTTCTTAGTTTTAAAGGAGAAGTGTGGATCTTTCGGGCCAGGATTTAATGACTAATTTTTACTTACCTGGTTAATACCTAGAGCATATTTTAAAAAGAGACAAGATTAATGAGAACTGGCTAGGTTTGATGGGTTTTTAGCCTAATTGCAAAGCATGGATGCGTGTTCTAGGTAGGAAAGAGCCCCTTTTCTAGGGATTTGTAGCTACCTACCGTGCCTGACTTGGTGCCTGTGTGAGGATTGAGCCCTTAGTCTGCTCTTGCAATTACTCAAATGAGTCAAGTTTAAAATTTTTGTTTTGTAACAATAAAAATTGTCATCTTTCCTTTTGATGTGCTTGTCTGTTTATAATCACATTGCTGTACTCTGTGCTACTTTATAATATTTTTGTATCAGGTATTGGAAATATCTAACAGACTTGTTGGATGGACCTAACAGGCTGTTACCTCAGAATTTAAAACATGTTTGCTTGGTGTGAGAGGCTTTTGTATGGTTACAGAACAGAGCAACCCTCCAGGAAGGGTTATAAGAGATACTTGATAGTAAATAACATCACAGTATGGTTTTCTATGAATAGTAGAGTTGGAGAGATTAATGATTATTATGTCCAAGCTATGAACCTCTGAAAATTCAGGATTTTTAATAAAGATCAAGAGACCAAATGGCATGTGACCTTTTTTATTGTGCAAGAGTGAGAACAGAACTAGTATTTATAGTGGTTAACTGGATGACAGCGATGTGTTTTCTTGTACACTCATCTTTGATGAAGGGATCTTGAGACAGAATCTCCTTGTGTAGAATGTGCTAGCCTCAAACTTGTGGCGACTTTCTAGTTTGTGCTTCCTTATTGCTGGGAGTACAGGTATGCACCACCACAACCTAATTTGCACACATAGTTCATATCTTGAGACAGTGAGTTGCTTCAGCTGTGAAAGGCTAGATTTTGGTAATGAGTGCGGTGTTAAACCACTCTTAGCTTAAACAAAATTTGTAAGCAAAAGTGTGATAAAGCAAGGCTCCTAAACGTTATAAATAGAGGCCAGAGAAATTGCTCATCAACTAAGAGCACCTGCTTTAAAGGGTCCAGAGTTTGTTTCCACCAAATTGGACCACTCACAATGGCTTTTAACTCCATCTCCAGGGGATCTGGTGCCTCTAGACTTTTCAGACACCTAAAAGCATTTGGCATATACATACACATAAGTTATTAGAACGTTCTTAAGAAACAATGTGACATTTCATAGAATTAGTTTTCTCTTTCTTTGGGGGACAGGGTCTAACTGTGTATCCCTAGCTGGAATGGAACTTGCAATGGAGATCAGGTTCTTGAACTCAGAGGTTTGTACAGCTCGACTTCCCAAGTAGCAGCAATTTTTTTTTTCCCTTAAAAACAAAACAAACAACAATGTCTTGTGTTCTGGCCTGGCCTTGAGTTTTAAATCCTGCCTCTACTGCTATCAAATGACTAGGCTTTCAACACTATCAGTATATATAACTGATTCCTCAACATTTCTCTTGATTTCATTAAATTTTGTCCTTTAGGTACTGTATGTAATTGGAGAGTTTTGTAGCAAGTGGCATATGGCACCTGTTTTAGACAAATTCAAAGCAGAAAAAAATAGCATCAGTTTTCTTAGACACCATTTTATAGTAATGGGTTGGGGATCTCCCAAACTAGAACAAATGATGACCAAACAATAAAAGAACTGTTAAAGTTAAGGGACTTAAACAGCACTTTAAAAGTAATGTATCAGTGCATCTATAATTGTAGGAGGGGAGAAGTCTCAGGAAAAGTTTTAATTTGCCCCCCCAGATTATTTTGATCCTTTTTTGACCATTTAGTGATGCATGAAGGAATCTACATGTACTGACCCCCTTTGTTTCCTCACATGCACTCCGTAGAACTAATTCAACATGCCAGTCTTTATTGTGGAGAATTTATTATTGTGGATATAGCTTTTGATATTTTGATGACTATACATTTATTTGCATGTATTATTCTACTAGAAATAAGCTATAACCTGAAACAAGAAAACATCTGTAGCTGAGAAGTACTTTGTTTTTAAATTACATTTAATATTTGTGTATATATGGGGAGGTGGGGGTGAGCCATGGCATGTGTGTACAATTAATAGTGGGCTCTCTCCTGCCACATGGGTCCCTGAAAACAAGTAACCGGGTTTGGTGGCAAGCACCTGTCTTAGTTACAATTCTATTGCTATGAAGGGACACCATAACCAAGGCAACTAATAAAAGAAAGCATTTAAGTGGGGGACCAGAGTGTTGCACAGTTTCAGAGGATGAGTTCATCATCATTCCAGGGAGTGTGGGGGCAGGCAGGTATGGTATTGGAGCAGTAGCTGAAAGCTTACACCTCCTCTTCAAGGTGAAGGCAGAGAACCGGCTAGAATAGGGCTGGCAGTCAGCCCCTATGACACACCTCCTCCAACAAGGCAACACCTCCTAACCCTTAGCAATATACCAAGAAGGAAACATTCAAATATGAGTTTATAGGGGCTGTTCTCCCACAGCACTTTTATCCGTTGAGCTGCCTCACTGGCTTCAAGAGTATTTTCTATAATTTGTGATATCCTCCTGTTAAAACATTACGATTGGGACTGGAAAGGTGGCTCATCACCAAAGAGAACCTACATCACACTACAATTACCTGACCTCCAAGGGCATGTGGACACAGTTGCACACTATTTTTTTTAATTACGCTAAAATTTCTCTTAAAATGTATTGAGTAAAATTTAACAGCTGTATATATTACTTTTATGTGCATTATTTTTTGGCTGCATGTTTTTATGTGCACCATGTACATGCCTGGTGCTTACAAGGGTCAGAAGAGGACTTCAGGTCCCCTGGAACTGAAGTTAATAGGTGTGTGTTTGGGAACTTTCATGTGGTTGCTGGTTATCAAACCCAGGTCCTCTGACTCCTTTTCATTCAAGTGACCAAGAGCAAGCTTCCGTCACAAAGAACTCTTGGCTGTAGGGTTATAAAGCCAAACCCACAAGTACATAACACCAGGTGTAGGCTGGGGCTCTCGCTCTCTATGCTAGTTTTCCCTGCATATGTGTATATGTGCCCTTTGTGTACTCATGGAGAGAGCACTGGATCTCTCGGAACTGGAGTTACAGACAATTGTGAATATGTGGATGCTGGGAATTGAACCTGGGTCCTCTGAAAGAGCAACAAATGCCCTTAACTGCTGAATTATCAATCTAGTCTTGGCTTTTAGTTTTTGTTTTATAAGCATCATTTCAAGGAAAGACGAACACTTTGACCTGTTACTCATCTTACAAACATCATTTCTCACAAGGGAAAACCTGGGGTTCTGCAAAGCAAAATGTCCCAGTGGAGAAGTGTAGGCTTAGGATAACCCGACCTCATCTGGACCACTTCATTCCCCCACCTTATTCCATTTACTTCCAAGTCTATGATTTTTATTAAAGGAGTAATACTGGATCCTTAGGATCACTAGCACCCTTTATTTTACAAAACTCGTACAGCAGTTGATTTTGTAAGGTTTAACTCTGAGCCCTAGGAAGACAAGCAGCAGTGATCCTGCCAGGCCAATGAGTACGGTTCAGTTGTGAGCCCAAGATTCCAATCAAACATTTGATGGTACCAGAAACTTTTATATCCTGCATAAGGATGCTTCATCTCAGTGAAGTAAACCCTCTCATCTCTCTCCAGGGACTGGTCCCCTCAGGCGGACCTGAGGTACCTTTCATTCCATATTGGGTTCCAACTTGACATAAGCTACAGTCATCTGAGTGTGTGTATGGGGGGAACCTCAATTAAATAAAGGCCTCCAGTGTATGCCTTTAATCCCAGCACTCAGGAGACAGAGGTAGGCATATCTCTGTCTGAACCAGCCTGGTCTACAGATTGAGCTCTAAGATACCCAGAGCTACACACAGAGAAATCCTGTCTTGAAAAAAAATCCACCTGCTTCTGCCTCTTTTTTTCAACTTTATTTTTAAAGGTTTTTTTTTCCAATCTTCTTTCTTGATAAATCATGGCATGAACACTGAAGGGTGGCCAAGGCACACCTGCTATTTGAATAGATGTTTCCTCACCTGTCCCTTCCCCAGAGCAGAGGCTAGTGGAGCACAATCAGTTCTGCATTTCGGAGCAACTGCCCTGGACCTCTGGATTTCTGTGAACAAGACTGCACTTGTGTGAGAGGTCAGTGTCTGCCTTGGCAAGGGACGATCCTGGGAAACTGGGCAGCTGGCCCGGGGAAAACCATTAGGTCGTTGTAGTCACAGGTCATCAGGCATCAGTGCTGCGGAGTTGAGGCTCCAAATGGTAGTAAAGGTGCAGTGGAGCTGGCACAGTAGCAGGCTGTGATATTGATACAGGCCTTTGACATCTGGGCCATTTGCCCCCAGCAGGAGGGTCTCTGCGGTATTAGGGGGCCATCGAGGTCAGATCTTGGTGAAAAGTGAGCTTGTCAGCCTTTTACCAACATAAAGGTTGTCACTTGTGATGGTTTAAATAGGTAAAGGACCCCATAGATTCAAGTTTTTTAATGCATAGCCCATAGGGAGCCCAAGAATTGTGACCTTGTTGGAAGAAGTTATGTCATTGCAAGGGGATGAGGGGCTTTGTTCTCAAGCTATGCCCAATGTGGCAGTTTCCTTCTGCTGCCTGCAAAACTCTCAGCAACTCTAGCACCATGTCTGCCTGCTTGCCACCATGCTTCTTGCCATGACAATAATGAGGACTGAATCTCTGAACCTGTAAGCCAGCCCTAATTAAATGTCCTTATAAGAGTTGCTGTGATCATGGTGTCATCTCTTCACAGCAAGACATGGCTATAGTACACAAAGAGGCTATTGTGAGGTCACTGGGTCCAGGTGCTTGGCTAGGTATGCTGTGGGTCACCACCAGGGTCCAGTGTCTGAGTCAAGATACCCTTTTCAATTGGTTTCAAGATGAAAAAGTGGACTAGCTTACTGATACTAGGTCAAGCCAAAGCTTGGGGTTAGGGCCCACATTAAGTATTGGAAAGCCCATTCCTCCACCTTTGTCTAAGAGCTGGAACTCACCATGGTTGAATAGGGGGAATGGGCAAATCCTGGAATTCACACAGTTCTTCATGGTCTGAGATGTAGCAATCCAGAGGATAGCTGCCTTCTGAGAGGCAATATAGATTCTTTCACCTTGGGTGAGCTCATAGCCTAGAAAGGAGATCTCCATTTTACAAAGTTGAGGCTGTTCCTTTGAGACATATTATTCCAGCGACTGGGGTTACTTGAGTAGGTCCATGGTGTCAAGCAGCTAGTGGAGATAGAGGCCAGCTGAAGGTCGTCCACATATTGGAGCAAGGTTGAATTAGGATAAAATACCCAGAAGTTCTCAACCTGTGGGTCAAGACAGCTGGAGCACGAGGGGTGGGTAGGATGATCCTTTCACAGGGATTGCATATCAAGTATTCTGAATGCCAGATATTTATGATATGATGCATAACAGTAGTGAAGTTACAGTTATGAAGTAGCAACAAAAATAAATTTATGGTTGGGGATGATGTGCTTATAAAAAGAACAAGAAGGGGGTATGTTCTATGGATGTGTAGGGAGGTGTGGGGGAAGGGGGTGTCTTAACGGGGCCCTGCCAAGGCATCCCTTCCCCGAGGGACCAGCCACTCGGTGACAGTATAGTATAGAATAGAGTTTATCAGGGCATGGGGAGGGGAGTCAAGAGGGGAGTAGACACAGAAAGGGGGGGGGGGGGAGAAGGCCAGCCATGAGCACATGGAGAGAGGAAGGGAATGGGGAAGGAGAGGGTAGGGGTAGGGGACAGAGCAGGAGCAAGAAGGGAAGAGAACAAGAGTAAGGGAGGGAGGAGGGGCAAGCAGCCCCTATAGTGGGTCAGGCCTACCTGGCTGTTGCCAGGTAACAGTGAGGTGGAGCTCAGACAGAATGCTAATGGGGGGTGTCACCACAACATGAGGAACTCTATTAAAGGTTTGCAGCATTAGGAAGGTTGAAAACCACTGCATTAAGTCCTTTTAGAGGGCGTCTCCTAATAATGCCAGGGAATTTCTAAACCCTTGGGGTAATCATGTCCATGCTAACTAGCCCATCTGGCCAGACACTGGATCTGTCTACTCAAAGGCAAATATAAGCTGGCTCACTGTTGCCAGGGTAATGGAGGTGGTTTCCTTTAGGTGCAGGACCTGATGGTCTGCTGGGAGGAAGCTAAGCAGAGTGTACAGGTTAGGGCGAGTTGGATGATCTCAGTACGATTATTCATGTACCTGAGATCCTGGATCAGCAGCTAATCTGGGGATCCCCGGCTTGTGAACTGACAGGAAGGATGTGTTTCAGGCCAACTGGTATAGGAGTGAGGATGTTTCTAACAACTTTGATATGAAGAGCAATCCTTAAACCTAGCCTTTGATTCATAGAATACTGTCAGACTCAATCTGACTGTTGTGCCTATAGCCAAGAGACTTACCATGACAAGTAGGTGGTGGGCTCCCAAGCTCAGAGGGTTTGTTCCTTCCTATAAACTTTACAGAACTGTTGTAGATCTTAGAGCAAGTTCTTGGGATTAGGGGTTGCTTCCACTATGGGATCTAGAAAGGCTAGGAGATATTTTTCAGATATAGGGCAGTTGAGTTCATAAGCAGGTACAGATGAGATTTAAGTCTCTAGAGGGATAAAGGTTCAATTTTCATAGTATGTTGTAATCTTAAGTATGGGCAAAGCACCACAGGACTTCCACGAACGAGTGAGTCAAACGTCTATGAAGCATATTGTCTTCTCTAGTGTGAGGTTATCACACACATTACCACTACCGTCCTTGACCACACTAGTGACACCCTGAACTGGCATTTATCTTTGCAACTGGACTCAACTGAGTTCTTAAAAGAGACATCTACCCTAGTATCTACCAAAATCTAGTAGGTGGCCTCCCACTAATGCTGTGACCAATGGCTCTCAGAGGCCTATGAGAGTAGAGCCCAACTCGGTCATTTTGATTCACTGTTGATTTTCCCTGCAGCCCAGAAGTACCTTCTCTGGCTTGGAGCCTCTAGGAAATCCATTTCTCCCACGTTTCTTTTATTTACAGCAAGCACACTGGTCCTTTTCTAATGGAGGCCTCTCCATCTTCACCAGTTTTTGCATTAAGGCTTGACGTGGTCAGTTGAAGAGTCAGGTCTAGCTGACTAGAGTATAGCCATCGTGTTATTGGCCTGTTGGAGTGGCTTAGTTGGTGGCCTGGGCAGACAATTATTAAAGACCTTTGGGCTACTTCTAGGAGCTATAAAGTACTCATGCCTGCGAAGCACCTGATTGAGCCTTTGGAGCTTTTCTCTAGTGTCCAGAGCAGATTCAGGAACAAAAGCCAAATGTAAATAAATCCCTAGCATTCTCTGAGTATAAAGGGCTAAAAGGGAAGGTCCCAAACGCTCAGGCAGACATTCAATGAACATCTCAGGGTTCCTCTGGCTTCTAGAGAACCTCAGTGGTCTTTCCAATTTTTTTAGTTTTAAAAATCAGAGTATCGATGTGTACCCATGGTTGTCCAAGAACTTACTAAATAGACAAGACTGGATTTAAACTCAAGCAATCCACCTGCCTCTGCCTCTCTAAAGTTGGGATTAAACCACTATACCTAGCTTTTTGCTGTCTGGTCTCATAGTTCTGCCTCCGTCTACCAATGGCTTACATAAACAGACTATACAATTAAGCAGTTACAACAAACTTAGCTTGTTTGGCTAAGGCATTTTTGTTAAAAAGAAAACTGTTTACCAGGTGGTGGTGGCGCACACCTTTATCCCAGCACTTAGGAGGCAGAGGTGATGGGATCTTGAGTTCGAGGCCAGCCTGGTCTACAGTTCAAGGACAGTCAGGGCTACAAAGAGAAACCCTGTCTCAGAAAACAAACGAACAAAAAAAGTTGCTAATCTGAATTTAGTCATGAGTTGGGCTACTGATAATGGAAGTGATATTATGTGATGTGATGGTAAACGATGCATCTGGGGGGGCACAACTATGAAATGTCACAATTGTTTGGTATCTTAAAAAATAGGTTGACATTTTGCAAGATTTCACCCTATCTTAGTTTTTTGGTTTTTTTTTTTTTTTTGGTTGGTTGGTTTGTTTGTTTTTTCCTTTTCAAGAAAGGGTCTCGTTATGTAGACCAGACTGGCTTTAAACTCACAGAGATTCACCTGCCTCTGACTCTGTGGGATTAAAGGCGTGCACCATCCCACAGGCAGTTTTGTTTCGTTTTTAGTAAGCCTTGTGTTTTACCTGTCTGTGTAATGATACCCCTGTCTCTACCTCCTAAGTGCTGGGATGAAATGAAAAATTCTGAAAGAAAAGGTGTAAAATCAACATCAATTTAGAAATCTTTCATGGGATGGAAGCATGGCTCAGGGGTTGAGAGCACACTCCTCTTATAAGGGCCTGAGTTTGGCTGCCAGCACCTACATCAGGTAGCTCACAAATGCCTGTAACTCCAGGCAATCTGATACTCTCAGATCTCTTCCTGTGTGTACATGCATACACCACCACCCCTACGCACATCAACAAATAAGTAGTAACTAAAAGAGAGAAAGAATGTTTCTTTGTTGAGAAAGAAAACTAGGGAGGGAAGGGGGGAAAGAAAAAGAAAAATTTTGGCGCCATCCGCCTTCAGGCCAGTTATGGCGCCATCCGCCTTTAGTCCAGACACTCCAGAGACGGGGAGATCTTTTGAGTTTGGGGCCAACCTTGTCTACACACAAGGCCAGCTAGGGCTACATAGTATGGCACATCTTGAGAGAGGGTGGGAAGAAGGAAGAGAAGAGGGGGAGAGAGCGAGAGAACGAGAATAAGAAAGCTTTGGCCCTGGGTGACAGGGCCAAGGTTTACCCATCTTGTGCCTGCTGCAGCCGGGTAAGGTCTGACCTAAGAGCTGACCCTGCCTCTCCCGTCCTCCAGACTCATACGCTGTCCTACATACACTCCATGTCCCTGGAACTTGAAATCAAGATGCTTCTTTTAAACTGCTTGCTTGCTATACATCTGTAGCTGCCAACCAATGCATGTTTTTTGCCTTTAAAAGCTCCCTGCAGAAGCATGGAGGTGCACGCCTTTAATCCCAGCACTTGGGAGGCAGAGACAAATGAATCTGAGTTCTAGTCCAGTATAGACTACAGAGTGAATTCCAGGACAGCTAGGGCTACTACACAGAGAAACTCTGTCTCAATCAATCTATTGATTGATCAATAGATCAACACAGACACACACACACAGAGAGAGAGAGAGAGAGAGAGAGAGAGAGGGGAAGCAAGCAAGCTAGCTTCCTGCAGAAAGCAACTGGAGTTGCTCTCTGAGAACTGTTTCTCTGCTGGTCTACAGAGTGAATTCCAGAGTGTAGCCAGAGCTATACAGAGAAACCCTGTCATCACATACAAGGAAGCAAGCAAACAAGCAAGCAAAATCTACGGCAGGTAGTTAAGAGTTGCTCTTTGAAAACTTTCTCTCTGAGCATTTGATGGCTGGCTTGATAAGAACTCTCAAATTTGGAATCTGTTTTTAGTGAGTTATTGGACCTTGGGATCTCTGCCCCATGACAGCTCAGTTTGTAATGACTGCCTATTATGCAAGAGGCCTTAGGTTAAATTCTAGCATCAAAACCAAATAAATACATACAATTTATCTAGTCCTTAATAAATGCTTCCCTCAGATTAAGTTTTTAAAAACATAGATTAATTTAAAGTTTTTAGTTTGTCCTAAAATATTAACCAGTGAAAAAAATATTTTCCCTAATAAATCCAAAAGTGCAACACACACACACACACACACACACACACACACACACACAAAGCAGTAAATTTCTGTAGATTATTGCTCACATTTAAAACTAGTCTTCCTACTAGGGTGGTGGTGCATGTCTTTAGTCCAAGCACTTGGGAGGCAGAGGTAAGTGAACTCTGAGTTTGAGGCCAGCCTGGTCTACAGAGTGAGTTCCAGGATAGCCAGGGCTACAGAGAGAAACCCTGTCTCGAAAAACTCAAAAAATAAAGAAAAAACCCACCAGTCCTAACAGGCACAGAAATTTAAGGGACTAAAAATCTCCTGGGGAACCACAGAATAGTTTCAAATTCAATAACCTCTGGACATAGTGACATAAGTCTAGTCTCAGTATTTGGAAGGTAGAAGCAATATCAATAGTTCAAGGTTAGCCTCAGGTAACCCCGATCAAGTTCTAAATCAGCCAGGTTCTGACCCTGGCTTAACAACTGTGACTCCAAAACAAAACAAAACAAAACAAAATCCAGACTGTGAGGGGCCAAGAAAAACTGAAATCACTTTCAAGAATTTTACTACAGAAAGATCTGCCACACAAGGGTTAAGACCTTGGAGTTCATGCTGGGCTGTTATGAAGTTTGAGATCACCAGCAAAGGACCACAGACTCAATCCAGATTATAAACAGATAAATTTATTACAACTGCTAGTTGGGTGGCAGTCTTAAAGTCAAATCAAAGGCATAACACTCAGAGGAGATTTTGAGGAGAAGATTTTTAAAGGCAAAAACCACAATTACTTAATTTTTCTGAGGAATTTGCAGCTATATGAAAAACTCCCCTTGCATACAGCTATAAGCAAGTTACAAAAGCCTGAGCCAGCAGCTAATAATTTCACAAGTTACACCATTTTGGGGAGGGAAACAGAATGTCAGGAGCTTATCTTTCAAGAATTTAAGTCAGAGGACAAAGCCTACTAAAATCAGTGCTAGGTACAAAATGGAGTGTCCTTAGCCATCACATTCCCGTGTCCTTAGCCATCACATTCCCTACTGGCTCTTGATCTTATGAATCCAACCACTGATTTGTGCTGAAATACAGATTGTTACAGAACCTGCAGAGTTCTTATTTCAGCAGAGCTGGTTCTATTTTTTATGTACATCAGTCACCAATTTAAAATGCAGGGGCTGACGGGATGCCAAGGAGTAGTAGAAGACTGGGCCGCCTGTGGCTATTAAAAGGGTGGTAAGCCATGAGGACCAAGGAAAAAGAGTCTGGTACCAAGCAGAAGCAGCCTCAGCTCACTCCTTTGCCCTTACAGCTTAAGTTTTTCTGAGCCATATCTAATGTCCCCATAAACTCCTAAGGCAGCACAACAAATGTCCTTCCTTCACAATTAAAATCCAGTCTTCAATGGTTCTGTAAAACCACCTCTGCTGGGGAAACTATTTGTTTTTCAAGTTGTCTGAGGGAATCCTTTAGGTGCTGTATGTCTTGGTCTACTATTACTGAGCATTTTAAAATTCTGGTCTTGAAGAACTAGGGTTGACACCCGAGGCACCTATACAGGAGGGGGGGTTAACTATAGAGCTGAGATTGCTGTTCTCTTTTTCCTAACAGGCACTGATGGACCTCACAATGGGAATATCCTTTATATGTAGGCAAAAGATTTTACCCTTGTGTCCTGTGCACATGTCTACCTGGGAGAGGATATAGGCTAGAATACAGAGATTTCCTTCCTGGGGCCAAAGGTCAAGATGTTCAGCTGTTACATATCTAGCAAGCTCAAACATACAGGCCCACCATGTCCTTAATAGGCATTGGCGGTACATTCTAATATGCTCAGACCAGTTGGGGTACAAATGGGTAATCGGAGATTAACCTTTTCCTTGGAAATCTCCCAGGGTGAATCTAGTTTTTTCGTTTTACTATTTAAATTTTCAGGATAATAGAGAGATTGACCCCTATCTCCACATAAAAGAGGGGCCTGGGATCTTGACAAAGTCAATAATCTCTTCCAAGGCCGGGGTTTGTATGATTTATCCAAGTATGCAATAACTTCAGGGAAATCACTAGGGGTTAAAACTTTAAGTGCATTCTGGAGTAGGGCTGAAGCTATCTATTACTGCAGCCCCTTGACTATGACTGTGGAGAGATTCACTACCATGGGTGAAATGGCCTGAGGAGTGTGAACAGAGAAAGGATACACTCTAATCCCTGGTTGAGGCCTTTCAGGACCTACAGGATTGGCTCTGTAGTGTGGAACCTTTTTCTGTATAGTGAATTCTACACCAGGACTGTTTCCATAATTCTTAAATTTAAGTACAAATCCCCAGGTCCGGCCTGTAAGCCAGTATTTGACACTCAATTCATTCCAAGCCACAATCTTTAAAGGGATTACAAGTCCCGGGATTGCAAACCCGGGAAGGATATACCCGTTGAATGGAGATGTATGGGTCTTTATGTCCACCCTGGTCAGACTCAGTCTCGCAGCCAGGGGTGGAGCAATGATAATCTTTTTGCCATCTGTGACAATGTGTAGGCCCATCAGCCAGGCATACGTAAAATGGTGAAGACCAGAAAGATTATTTCCTGCATTTTGGTCCCATAGCCCGGGTGAACTGGACTATAAATTCCCCATTCAGCTATAAGTTCATTATTATCAAAGAAATCGCATAGGTGGAATTTAAACATATTCCAGTTGGGAGCTGACATTCTGGAATGTGCCTGTTATTTTCCTATCTGAGGTTCGAGACAGCTCCCAATCTCAGGCTTCAACATTTTTAACTGGCTGGGAGTGACTTATCAAGATTCCCAAAATTAATGCCAGTCTGAGTTCAAGGTGCACATGAGCCACACCTTTAGAGGGCATTGGGGACATTGCATTACCTTCCGTCTGTCACCTTTCTCCTGGCTAGTTATATCTGCCTTTAGATGGAAGTGGTAGATCCAAGCTGCGGTCCCTGCTTCCTTGATGACCCTTGGTGTTGTCAGGATCACAGGATATGGTCCCTTCCAGAAAGGTTCCAGAGTCTTGCTAGGTAAGCGGCAAGTCTCTGAGTTGAAACTTGTGTGCTGTTCAGTCAAGGATAGCACAGGTGGTGGACGTAATAGACGACTCTGGATTCTCTAGTTGTCTGTTGCAGTGCCTGTAAAAACCTGAAGAAACGATTAGACATTTCAATAATATGTGGTCTTCCCTTGACAGAAATAAGTGTATGCGGTTGGCCAAACATTTCTTTTGGGGGGGGGGGCTCAAGACAGGGTTTCTCTGTATAGCCCTAGCTATACAGAGCTAGGAACTCCTGGAACTCACTCTGTAGACCAGGCTGACCTCGAACTCAGAAATCCGCCTGCCTCTGCCTCCCGAGTGCTGGGATTAAAGGCGTGCGCCACCACTGCCTGGCTCAGCCAAACATTTCAAATGGTGTCAACCTGTGCTGGTAGGGGGAGCACCTGATCCTAAAAAGAATGGCAGTTTTGCCACTTTTGGCCCAGAATTTAATTAATGTTTAACAGTTCTGTTAGTTCTCTCTACCTGTCCTGAACTCTGTGACCTAAGGCACAGTGTAATCTCCAACATGTTCCTAAAGCTAAGTGTTGAGACATTTTGGCCATGAAGGCCAGGCCTCTGTCAGACCCCAAAAAGGAAGAAATGTCAAACTGGGAAATGATTAGTAACTTCTTAGTATTGAAATTAGTTTTTTCTGACTTGGTGAGAAAGGCTTCTACCCATCCTGAAAAAAGTATCTATAAAAACTAGCCAATACTGGTAGCCAAGCCTTGTCGGAGCAACTTTAGTGCAGGTCAGATCCCAGTGTTCACCAGGTTAAGCCCTCTTTTGTAAATAACCACAGGTGCTGGGTTTTCTCCTCTGAGATCTGTCTGGGTGCAGACATCACAGTGGCACGTAATTTGTTCAACCCCTTCATCCAGGCAGTGTAGAAAGTACCGGTCCCTAACTAACTTTTAGTATGGTCAATCCGAGGTGTGTACTCTGATGAATTAGTGAGAAGAGATGGCCCCAGGACTTCTGGCAGGATGGCAGCATTCACCTGGAAGAACTTACCAGTCCCCTGTCCTGGTGGACCCTTGTTGTCCAATTTTCTTCCTCTATAGTGTACATAGGATATCCTAACAGGTTTGGCTCGGGCAGGAGGGTGAGGGTTAAGGGAGGATCTGATATTTGTAGTGGTCCCACTGGCTCTGTGGCCACTCTTTTTGTGGTGGCATCAACAAATCTGTTGCTTCATGCTTCAGTTGAATTCCCATTCAGGTATACTGGATAATGAATAATAGCATGCTTTTCCAGCAGCCAAATAGCTGCTAGAGGAGCTGAGAGCAGAAAGGCAAGAATCTGATCCTGGATGCATCTGAGAGCCTCATAATGGATGAGGCATGTGTTTGACACCCAGTCCTAAGAGGCTTCCTGAAAAAGCATGTCAATGGAGTGAGGAGTAGTGACAAACCAACTCCTGCCCTATGGTTAGTTTATGAGTTTCCTGTAGCGATAATGTTGTGGCATTAATAGTCTGGATGCAAGATGGCTATCCTGCTGCATTCAGGTCTAGATGTTTACACAAATAGGGCACAGGCCTTTCCCATGGTCCCAAAGTTTGAATCAATATACCTTTTACCACTCAGTGTCATTTATCCAGAAACAAGCAGAAAGATTTGGCAGCATCAGGTAGTCTGAGCACTGGAGCTGACATCAGAGATTCCTTACACTTTTAGAAGGCCTCCTTTTCCCTGCTCCCAGCTCAAAGGGCTATTTCCTTCTAGGCCGTGGTACAATGGTTTTGATATTTCTGCAAAGTTAGGTATCCATAGTCCACACCAAGGAATTCTCTCACCTGTCTTTTATCCTGTGGCTCAGGAATATTCAAGCTAGCTTGGATTCTGCTTGAGGACAGGGTCCAGCTGCCTCCCTCCAAGCAGATTCCCAGATAAGTTACCTTATTGGAGCACACAAATGGGACTTTTTTTCAGAGCCATTCAGTAGCCCAGCTGCTGGAGCATTTCAAGCAATCCCTTGGTAACTTGTAGGCACTATTTCACGATTCAGTATGTGGAGATCATCCACATACTGCAAGAGAGTGATGCTCAGGTGCCCTTGTGGGGGTCAAGCAGGTCCTCGTTAAGAGCCTTGTTAAACAGAATGGGGGAGTTCTTAAACCGCTACGATAGTTCAGTTTAGTTCAACTGGCTATTGATCCTTCACTTGGGATCTGTCAATTCAAAAGCAATGTAAGCTGGCTCACAGGCGCCAGAGAGAAAACGGAATCCTTCAGGTCTAACACAGTAGATAGAGTTTCTCCTGGAGCCAATAGGCTGAGAAAAGTATAAGTCAGGTTAATAGTTTCTACTCTTTTATTTATTTCTTTTAAATCCTGAATAGAGCAGTGGTTTTGGGTGCCTAGGTAAACAACAGGGGGTAGTGGAAAGTTCCAAGGTGAATGACAGGGGACCAAAATTCCTGCATCTCTAAAGCAGTTTATATATTTTCTAATGCCAGCTTTGGCTTCTTTTGAGACTGGGTATTATTTAACCCTTACAGGCGAAGCTGAGCTCAAGAGTTGAGAAATAACTGGTAGCCACAGTGAGGTCATTCAGGATTTACTGGTCTCTATGCCTATTGCAGACAACTTTAACATTAATTCTGTTAGGAGTGGGTAGTCAGCTCCTAGTTTTTCAGTATGCATTTCTGTCATTTTATATTCTTCTAATAAGGGGAAATTTACCAGAATTGCTGAGTATAGACTCGCTGGGTGCAGAATGGCTTTAACATGGTGATGGTGGCACCAAGTTTTCTTAACAATTCTCTACTAACTAGGGGATATGAACAATTTGGCATAACAAGAGAAGAATGAGTCACAGTACCTTGTATATGGTTAACTTCTTCATTGTTGCTCCAGAAGGAAATGCTGGTGCCTTTGGTCCCTTGGACTGTGGTTCTCTCCTTCGTGATAGGGCCCAGGGGTTGGGTCAGCCCTGAACAGGCAAATCCATATTTACCAGAAACTGGAAAGTTCTGCCCTCCTCCTCTATTTTCCTGTTACCATGGGCTCCTACGGGCTCATAGGTGTGGTGCCCTGGCCCCATCAATCTGATCCAGTGAGATTTAAGATCAGTTCTCTCTTTCCTTGTCCATGAGTTTTTAGGCATTTGATTTTCCAGAGTCCTTTTTCTCTTACAATAGGTACATTGGTCCTTTTCCACGCTGGCTTAGGGCTGATTTGGTTGCCCGAGGTTCTTTGAGCTTCCCTCAGGCCCTTCTCATTATCCTGGCCAGCCTTATGTCTTTCTTCTCATCTCCATTGTTAAAAGGTCTTCTGAGCTATCTGTGACCTATTCATTTCTTCAATTCCTTCAAACTTCTGTAACTTGAATATCTGAGTAATGGAACCAATGTTAACAGACCACTGGTTTTCTGTGACATCTGCATCAGTGGAATAAATTTCTAAAGCCTCTTAGAGATACTCCAGGAACCCAGATTCCTCATTTTCCCAAATTACCTCAGATACTTGTGAAAGATTAAATGGTGTCTGCCCACTGCTCTCATTCTGGTCAACAGTGCCTGGTGATAGGTGTCAAGAGTCCCTCTACCTTGATCAGTGCTGGGGTTCCAGTTAGATAAGGTTGAGGGCAATATTCACTCAGCTCTTTTCATTATCTAACCTGTGGCCCCTGGCCCATCACAGCCTTCCTGCTTTAGTCATGATTTAGTTCCTTTCCTCAGCAGTAAAAAGGGTACCCAAAAGTTGCTTAAAATCAGCCCAGGTAGGCTGATAATGAAAACAGTTTCCAATAGACTGAGGGCTTGAGGTTTCTCAGAGAAGGGAGGATTCTGGATCTTTCAATTATATAGATCACTGGTTGAAAGGGACATACAGTTAAAAAAAGGCTGGGCCTCTGCTCCTTTTCTGCCCCTTCCTCCAGCAGGGGTTGGGGCCTAGTAGGGGGTGCCTATGTGAGAGGGTGAATAGCCAGGGTCTGGCTCTGCTAGAGTGGAGCACAATCCCATCCACTGAGTATACATATGTGAGAGCCAGTGAGATAGAGGTAAGAAAAAATCAGGATAAACTCCTGGGACTGCAGGTGTAGAGTCTCCTTCAGACATAGTCAGGTCCTGGACTAGCTGAAAGTGTGGGAATATCCTCCTCCTCACAGGTGCTAGAACAGAGTCCAGCATTTTACTAATGTTTTTAATTCACTCCTCCATGGCCTCTGCATCCAGGTCCTTGCCCTGTTTGAGTTCCTGTCCTGACAGTGATACGGAAGCATAGGCAAAATAAACCCTTTCTTCCTAAGTTCCTTTGATCATGGTATTTCATAACAGCAATAGTAACCTTAACTAAAAGACACTTTGTTCATGTATTTTGTCCAAAGCTGTAAACAACGAAGGGAAAGTGTAAATACAGCCATACTGATTTAAAGATGAGGTCACTACCTTGAAAGGTTCATTTTGAGCATGGTAGTGAATGCTTTTACTCCCAGTGCTCAGGAGGCAGAGCCAAGAACATCTCTGTGAGTTCAAGTCTAACCTGACCTACATAGTGAGTTTAGGACAGCCAAGGCTATAAAAAAGAGACCTTGTCTAGAAAGAAAGAGAGAATGAAAGAAAGAAAGACAAACCCACCCACCCCCACCCCCGGCAAAGTGCTTATAAATAATTCAATAAATGCTATATAAAGGACTCAGTAAGTATAATGCTTGCTGTGTTTGTATATGGGTTCTCAGTACTCACGTAAAAAGCCAGACATGATAGTGCATGTCTTTAACTCCAGAGCTAGGAGACTGAGACAGGTGGATGGCAAGGCCTTGCTGGCTAGTCAGTCTAGATGAAACAGCAAGCTTAAAGTTAGAGACTCTGTCTGAAAAAATAAGATGAAGAAGCAACCGAGGAAGACATCTGTCTTTAATTTTTTTACTGCTGTAATAAAACACTGACCAAAATACATCGAGTCAGGATTAATTTCATTTTCAGGTTATATTCCATCACTGAGTTAAATCAGTGCAAGACCTCAAGGCAGGAACTTGAAGGGAGCACCTGAAGTGGAGACCATGGACTGCTTACTGACTTGTCTTACCTTCTAATACGACTCAGGCCCACTTGCCCAAGGGTAACATCACCAAGAGTAGGCTGAATCCATCCACATCATTAATCCAAAAAATGTCCTATAGAATTCCCTACAAGTCAATTCTATTGATGGAGATACTTCCTCAACTAAGATTTCCTCCTCCCAGATGACTCTAGCTTGCATTAAGTTGAAAACTATGAAACTAACTGCCTTAGTCAATGTTCTATTTCTGTTGAGACACCATGACCAGTACAACTCTTTTAAAGGAAAACATTTAATTGGGTCTTGCTTACTGTTTCAGAGGGTTATTAGTTCATCATGGCAGGAAGTAGGGCAGCATTCAGGCAGATCCCAGATCCACAGGCAGCAGGAAGAGAGAGACCCTGGCCTGGCTTGAGCTTTTGAAACCTCAAAGCTCACCTTCAGTGACACACTTCCTCCAACAAGGCCACACCTCCCAGTCATTTCTAATAGTGCTGCTCCCTGCTGATCCACCAATTAAAATGTGTTCCAAATGGGATGGGATGTTATGCTAGTTAGTGTGGTAGTTTGCATGAGAATGGCCATTCTTAGGCTGGGTCTGTGCCCCCACCCACATTTTCTTCTCTTCTCCTTAGCTCTCTTCTCTTCTAACACACAACTGCAGATTTCTTGGTAGCTCTGCTTTGGCTCTTAGTTCCCATCTATATCGCCCCTCTAGCTCCACAGCTGTAACCATCCCTATGAAGATGGTGTCTAAGCTTTCTTCTTTTCTCAGAAACATCTTTCTCTGCATCCCAGAATTACTTAGATATAGCACTGGAACTTTAAACTTGAAATACTGAAAAAGAATATTTTTTAAATTGTTTCTTAATTGCATTTTCTTGTATATGTGCATTCATGTGGGCACACCTGTGCCATGGCTTATGGCCCAGAGCTCACATGTGGAAATCAGAGGGCAGCTTGCAGGGGTCTGATTTCTCTTTTCATGATGTGGATTCTTTCAATCAAACTTAGGTTACAGGTTTGATGGCAGGTGTCTGTACCCACTGAGTCATCCCAGGAAAGAATTCATTCCGATAGCTTCCAAATCTGTTGTTTCTTTTTTCTTCATTTTTAAAGCCTATTAATAATTAGAATTGCCCATTTGTTCAGTAATTCATGCTCAGTAATTTGTGGATTATCTAAGTTTCCATGTATCTCCAAAGTTTTGTTTTGAGATGGTTTTATGTAGCTTAGACTGGCCTTAAACATGCCGAGTGGCTAAGGTTACTTTGAAATTCCTAATTCTATAATTCTAAGTGCTGGTGTTACAGCTGTGAGCCACCAAACCCACCCTACAAACTACTATTCATCAAATTAAGGGAAACAATTCTATTTGTCTTAGAAGTACTCAATACTGAGAAGGAGATACAAGGGAAGCAAGTTGAGGGGATCATATGAATTCACCATGAACTTGGTGAATGTAAGGGACAAAAATTCAAATATCAATTACACAGTTGAATATGTGAGAGGGAGGACTATACATTTCTATTAAATACCTGTTGATAGAGAACAAATCACCGAACTTCGGTAGCTAAAATTAACAAAGGCTTATTCAGTTTTTATGAAAAGCTAGGAGCAGCATAGCTGGATGGTTCTGACTTGGAGTCTCTCATGTGTCTGCAAAGGTTTTACTTCCACCTTCATGCATTTGGTGACTAGCTAGTTGCCAAAGTAGCCTCACAACATACCATCTGGCTTCCCTCTCTGCAGAGCCACCTTACAAATGAGTGAATGAGAGGGAGCTGTAAAGACAAAAATTACATGCATGACAGTAATCTACGTCTAATTTCAGAAATGACACTGAGACGAGAGTATTATTCTTTGGCTCAGAATGGCTTAGAATTCACTGCAATCTTTCTGTTCAAGGTCCCTCAGTACTGGGATTACAAGGACCATACCATGCGTGACATCCTATCCCATTTCCAATACACTATTAGAAAGAACCAAGTCACTAAATCAGCTCACACTGAAAGAGGTGTGTGGGGGATGTGAATGTTGAAGCTCCATTACTTGCAATATCACAACCAGATCAACTTCACTAAAGTGTAATCATCACTTTTCCTTTGCTGCTAGTACTTTTTATTCCTTTCATGTGTAACTGCAATTTGATAACTAGTTCCTTTGTCAGTTTTTAAAGCCTCACATCCTATCTCTTCAGTTTGCAATTCTTTGTCTCTATAGTCACTTACTGTTTCCAAACACCTCAAGGATCTATCATCTGAATTCATGTAATTTCCTTGGCCCAAAAGTCTGGTGCTTGGGGCTGGAGAGACGGAGTTAAGAGTACAGCTTGCTCTCCCAGAAGACCACAGTTTGATGCTCAGCATCCACATGATGGTTTCCAACCATCTGTAATTCCAGTTCTAGGAGGATCTAACACACTCTTCTGGCCTCCACCAGCACTGCCTACATGTGGTGCACAGATATACATGAAAGTAAAACTCTTGTAAATCTAGCATCTGAGATGTAGGGAAGGAGGCTCACTCAGGTAATCCTGGGCTATATAGGAAGATCTTGACTTAAGTGGGGGCGTATTGGTGGATGCTTTTAATCCTAGCACTCTGAAACCTGAAGCAGGATCTCTGTGAGTTCGAGGTTAGACTAATTAGAGAGTTCCAGAGCCTCAAACACACGGTTTTAGGCAAGGTCAGTACAACGGGTATGCTTGACAACTACTCTTCAGACGTTCTGACATTCTCCTACGCGCTATCCCTTCATACTCAAGGTCTTACCTGGGCCGAAGTTCCTGAGAGACCGACTCATTTTTTCGTTTCTCGCACAGCATCACGCGCCTAGTGTTGGCGGTTCCTCTTTATTTCATGGGAACACCACCATTTTGGGAAAACCGACGCCTGAAGCTAGAACAGAGTGGAAAGCCACGGCTTCCCGCTCTTCAGAAGACAGCACGGGATTGAAGGCAGGGCTCTAGTATCTCCTTAGGGCGCTCGCTCGGTGTCCTCCGAAGAGGAGCGACAGGGTTTGGGAGGCCTGGTGCCTTAGAAAGAGTCGGACGCGAGGGAAACGTTGCCACTGGAATAACTTGGAGCACACCCTAAATCCTCAACACCAACTACTCCAGAGGGCGGGCCCGGCATCGAAATCCGCGCCTTACCGGAAGTGACGCAACCAGTTCCTGCAGTCTTACCCTCTATCTTCCGGTTCCGGACCTCGGGGCTGCGAGTGCGCGAATACTCCGGGTTCCACACGAGGCGTCATGAAGGTCTCAGCGTCGGACTCTCCCGGTGCCTCGGTCGCTAAGGCGACCACTACCGAGGTGCAAGCAGTCCGAACCAATCTTTTACAACTGGACAGAGAGCAGGCGAGTGGCTTTTGGGAACAACGATTCGGAAGCAGGGTGGTTAGGGCCCGCTTGAAGCGCAGGGTGTGGGGCGAGTGGCCTAGAAATCAAGTGGACCCGCGACTGCGTGCGCTCTCCAGCGCTCGAGGCAGGCCTCTGAAAACGCACCCCAGCGGGCTCGCTTTTCTCACGCTTATGGTCTGTTTGCCTCCTCTTGAAAGTGAGCTTCTGCGCTCCGTTCTCCGTGCACGGTCACATGTACGTGCACAAAGTGAGCAGGGCAGAGCACATGGCGCTCAACAAATGCTCCCAGGACTATGCGCTTTTCCTGATCGTTTCCTTTCTCGTAGAGGGCGGGAGAAGCTTCCGAATAGCCCTTTCTCTAACGTAGAAAAGACAACTTGTAAACAGATCCTGAAGCAGATAGATGGTTTAGATGGATTCTTAAATTGCGGTGGGTACAAATTGTCAAATCCTAATATGCTGATAAAATTTGCCCAATAGAAACCCACGCCTTTAATCCCAGCACTCGGGAGACAAGCAGGGGATTTTGAGTTCGAGGCCAGCCTAGACTATATAATTCCAGGACAGCCTGAGCTGTACAGGAAAACCCTCTCTTGAAATGTCCCCACCCCCAAGGAGCAAAGGAAACAAATATGTCTGTGGGGAGCAATTAACGTACATTGAGAAAATTAACTTAATTCTCTGTCTCTGCAGATTAGAAAGGCAGTGGAAGTTCTGTTTGCTCACTCGAAGTCCAAAAAAGACGAGTTGCTGTTGAATGGGAGCAAAAATTTATTTTTGATGGTGATATTATGGAAAATTCCAGAGAAAGAACTTCGAGTCAGAGTGTAAGTTCTTATTTGTCTGTTGAGAGTTGGTTGGTTGGTTTTGTTTGTGTTATTTGGTTTGGTTTTTTTTTTTTTTTTTTTGGCTGGTTTGTTGTTACTAAGGCTTTCCTGGCCCCAAACTCACAGTAATAGATCTGCCTCTCCCTCTTGAATGCTGGGGTTAAAAGGTACCCACCTTTTAATTTTTAAAACTCAGACTGTATCTTTGTTTGAGTGTAAGAATGTGTCCAGTGCTTGCAGAAGCCAAAAGAGAGTGTCATATCACCTGGACTGGAGAGTCAAGAGGTTGTGAGCAGCCCAGTGTGGGTACAGGTGACAGAAATCAGATCTCCTGGGAAAGCAGCAAATGCTCTTTTCTTTCTTTCTTTCTTTTTTTTTCTTTCTTTCAAGATTTGTTTAATGTATATTGAGTACACTGTAGCTGTCTTCAGATACACCAGAAGAGGGCATCAGATCCTAATACAGATGGTTATGAGCCACCATGTGTTTGCTAGGAATTGAACTCAGGACCTCTGGAAGAGCAGTCAGTGCTCTTTACCACTGAGCCATCTCTCCAGTCCCAATATTTTCTTTTTTAGAGCCAGACGTGGCAGAGGCAAGCAGATCTGTTTGAGTTCGAAGCCAGCCTTGTCTTCAGAGCTAGTTCTAAGACAGCCAAGGCTAAACAGAGAAACTATGTCAGGAAAATACATAAATAAAAATATTTAAAGGAACTTTTATTTGTGTTTGTATGTCTGTCTGGAGGTTAGGTGCACACATGTGGAAGTCAGTCAGTATCCTTTCTCTCCTGCCATGTTGGTCCTGGAGTTTGAGCTCTGGTTATTAGGCATGGCATCAAGCACGTTTTCACACACTGATTCATCTGGCCTGCCTGTATGTATTGTATGTTCTTGTTGGCTCTCTTGGGTCAACAGTGACTTTCAACGAGGGTAAACATGTATTGTGATAATCCACATACTTTCTGGAATAACACTTTGCTCCTTGTTTGTTGTGTTTTGCAGGTCTTTGCCTCATAGGATTCTCTCAGAATCCTCAGAAGTCTGTCTGTTTACCAAAGATGAATTCGATTCACCAGAACAGACTGAAAGTTTCTATAAAAAGCTTTTGAAAAAACATGGAATTAACACTATCTCTCAGGTAGGAGGTGTGATGCTTTGAAGTCCTTTCAAAGACTTAATAAAAATGAAGTATGATACGTGCTGTAATTTTTGGTCTTTTAGGCCTATTTTCTCTGTAGTTTTAATTTATTCTTTATGGGTATGAATGTGTGTTCCTAACATGTGAATGTACCATGTGGATGCAGGTGTCTTCAGGGGCCAGAAAAAGTTATGAAATTCCCTGGAACTAGAGTAACAGGTGTTGTGAACTGCCTGATCAGTGCCCAGGTCCTTCAAAGGAGCATCAAGTGCTCTTAACTGCCAAGCCATCTCTCCAGCCCAGTTTTATCTCCTCCCCCCCTTTAAGGTTTATTACTTATTATGTGTAGAGTTCTGCTTGCATGTATGTATCCCTGCAGGCCAGAAGAGGGCACCAGATCTCTTTATAGATGTTTGTGAGCAACCATCTGGTTGCTGGGAATTGAACTCAGGACCTCTGGAAGAGCAGCCAGTGCTCTCTTAACCTCTGAGCCATCTCTCCAGCCCCATTTTTCTCTTTTTAATGTAATTGTCATTGCTTTTGGTTGGCTGTGTTTGCTTTTGCTAAAGGTGCTATTTTGATTGGTGACTGAAAAGCTAAATGCATGTCAGATTTCATATCTTACTTTTAATTGTCTTGAGCACAGTGCCTAAGGAAGAATGGGGTTCCCTGCAGCTGGGGTTGTAGAAGGTTGTTTCCATGGGTTCTTTGTGAGAGCAGTCAGAGCTCTGAAGCACTGAGCCACCTATAGTTCCATTGCAGATTGTTTAAAAACCTAATTTTTTGTGTACTTGTAGAGTGTACTTACCTGACTCTGGCTTGATTATTTGTTTATCTTTGTACCCTTTCTTTATATTCCTCCTGGTAGTAGGAATTGAATCCAAAACCGTATACATGCTAGACCAATAATTTACCACAAACTTGCAATGTAGGCCAGGTTGGCCAACAACTCAGAACTTCCTTCAAGCTGAGATTTAAGATGTATACCTCTACACCAGATGCTGCCACCCCAATACCCTTGCTTTTTAAAAAAGTGTCTGGCTGTTTTGTCTGCACCTTGTATATACACGTACCCACATAGACCAGGAGAGAGTCTTGGGTTCCCTGGACCTGGAGAGAGGCACACATGGCCATAAGCTACTGTGGGGATGCTGGAATCAAACCCAGGTCCTCTGTAAGAGCAGCCAATGCTTTTAACCACTAAGCTGTCTCCAGCTCAATTTATTTTGTTCAAGATAGCATCTTGCTCAATTGCCTAGGCTACCCTCAAAGTTAGTATTCTCCAGGCTGAGATACCCGAGAACAGGTTATGTCATCTACTTCAGCCTGGCTGACACACTGGGTTTTTATCCAGGCTCCTTGATGGTTCTCTTAAGGTCTCCCGGCAAGGCCTCTAGCACATTTTAGCTGCTTAGGAGTTCATCAATCTGAGGGACATGGCTCTGGGACCGTTCTGAATAGGAAGTGTTAGATATTTTTCCTCCTGGTTAGATTCTTAACATTTTATAGTTTTGGTCTTGTTTTTGTATTCTAGATTATCCCTTTTAAAACTTTAAAAACAGAATATAAAGCCTATGAAGCCAAGCTCCGCCTCCTGGGTAGCTTTGATGTCTTTATTACTGATGAAAGAATCCGACGGCATTTGCCCACACACATAGGAAGGCATTTCTATCAGAGGAAGAAGTGAGTTTATTTGCAATGAC
Organism: Rhynchomys soricoides; assembly: GCA_019843965.1. NCBI lineage: Eukaryota > Metazoa > Chordata > Mammalia > Rodentia > Muridae > Rhynchomys > Rhynchomys soricoides. Next base: position 3,856,538 of record JADRCH010000128.1, on the reverse strand, counting down.
TAGACTTGAATGGTATGGGGCTTTCTTCGTGTCTCTGTGTTCTGATACCTGTGTGTTTTCGTAGAGTTCCAGTATCTGTAAACCTTCTGGCAAAGAATCTGTCCAAAGAGATTGACCGGTGTATCACAGGGACCGTCTTAAACATCTCTAAGCGTGGTTCTTGCAGGTATATGAGATTTCTTTAAACTTTACATGTCAGGGTTTTTTAATCCCTCCCCCCCCCAAAGGATCATGTTAATAAAACTAGGACCTTCTATTAAAACCTAAAAAGGTTTTTTTTGTTGTTGTTGTTGTTGTTTTTTAAGTCTTCTGGGGGGGAAAAAAAAGCTTTAGAAGTAACTTTCATCCTCCATTGATGAGTTCATTGTCTTTGTTGTCTGATTTTCCTGGAGAGAGGTGAACAAATGTGTTCACCCTAGGTAGGGCAGGAACCATAGACCAAGGAAGTGATTGTACAGGTCTGTTTTGATGAACAATTAGTTTATTGTGCTGATGTACAGTGGCACATGTGCTATTTACAGAAACATGTCTGACCTGACATAAGCAGGGGTGGCATAAGCGTGCTGGAAGCACCCCCTCCCCCCAGCATGGTGTTGTCATGAAAACTACCACTGGAGTTGTGTTCAGCTGCTGGCAACTCCATGGAAAGTGTCTGGTGCTTAGATAGCCTGGGGAAGGAGCCTTTTCAGTTTTGTACCTGTTCAGACCTGCTGTCCACCCCCTTGTTGAGGAATGTTTCAGATGAGAGGAAGTAGCTGAGTGTTGATTCCTTCAGTTCATTCTCACCCAGGATCCTGAACTAGGTATAGCCTTATACCTAAGCTAAGAAAAAGACCTCTGGAGTCAACCAGATGGTTTAGGTTTAAGGCACCTATCAACCAAGCATGACAACCTGTGTTTGGTTCCCAGGACCATCACTGGTACAAAGAGAGAACCAATACTTGCAAATTGTCCTGTGACACTCACACAAAACACACATGAGATAAATAAAAAAGACTCGAGATGGCTCATCTGTTCTTCAGAGAACACAAGTATGGTTTCCAACACCCATGTCAGATGTGGCTCACAACAACCTGTATTCTCCTAGGGATTTAATGTCTCTGGGCCGAAGGGCACCCACATGTTCACATGTACAGACACACATAAGTAAGTAATTTTAAATAAACCAGGCATGGTAGCATATCCCTCTAATCCTAGCATTGGGAAGGCAGAGACTCTAAGCGAGAAGCAAATTTTCTCTACATAGAGAATCCCAGGCCAGCTGGGGCTACATTTAGACCCGGTCTCAAATTATTAAAATAACAGTTCTTGTTGTTTTGACATAGGGTCTCACTATGATTCTGGCTGGCCTGGAACTCAGAGAGATCCTCTGACTTCTACCCTGAATGTTGGAATTGAAGGCATGTGTGGTACTCAGCTTATTTAAAAAGAAAGAAAGAAAAAGGATGATAATTGCTTTCCAGCCTTAAGTGATCAAAGATGGAGTCAGTGTGTTCGTCCAGGCTTAGCATAGCAGGCAGTATAAATAGATTCCCATTGCATGCTGCCTGCAAGAGAGAAGCCCCTTGATTGGTTTCAGTAAAGTAACTAAAAGGAGTTGTCATTGGGCCTGGCCTCCTACCTTAATTAACTCTTCCTCAGTTACTGCCTGGTGTGGAAGAAGGTTAGGGTTACCAAATATAATGGTTCACATTATCCTGCCACAGGAGAGCCTGGGTTTGAGGGTAACCTGTACTGCATAGTGAGGTTGAATTTCTTTGATTATTTCTGCTCTCTTTACCTGGCACAATGGCTTCCTGTCTTGTCTCTTGCTTCCCACCCCCTTTTTTTGTTTGTTTGTTTGTTTTTTATTATTTATTTATGTTATGTATATGAGTACACTGTAGTTGTCTTCAGACACACCAGAAGAGGGCATCAAATCCTAATACAGATGGTTGTGAGCCACCATGCGGTTTCTGGGAATTGAACTCAGGACCTTTGGAAGAGCAGTCAGTGCTCTTAACGGCTGAGCCATCTCTCCAGCCCCTTCTCCTTTTCTTTATCTGGGCAAACAGCTTTACACACATGCACATACAGAGTAGACAGACAGACAGTGTCTGACTAAAGAAAAAGGAGCTAGAAAAGAAGTTTCTGTCCAGTTGACACTCCACAGAATGCCACCACAGTGAGCCTGTGGTCAGCGAGTAGGCAGGTCCTACACCTACAGGAGACCTGCTGGACTTCCCATTCATTTCCTATTTCCTGTCTCTTAGCTGCAGAGATGCTTTGGTCTTACTAAAATTAGTTATCCAGGAGAGACAAGAACTTTTTACTTCAGAAGAACTCAGCTAGACATGCAAACTATGAGATGTCAGTGGCCTTGTTGGGATGATTTTTGTCCCAGAACAGCTTTGAGGTCAACATGTGCACTTTCCTGTTTTGTTTTAACTTATTACTATTGTGTATTTGAGTGTAGGTGTCAGAAGCCAGTTTCCAGGGTCACTTCTCTTTTTACACTGAATTCACTGGGATTGAACTCCATGGCTTTAACTCAGGTTGTCAGGCTTGTGTGGGAAGTGCCTTTACCCACCTAGCCATCTCATGGTCCAACCTGTGGGTGTGTGTTTCTCTCAGCATGGTGGTGTTTTACTTCAGGAAGTGGAGTTTTAAATACAAAAGTTAAAGATTAAAAACTACTCTATTGCTTTATTAAATTCTAGTACAATCCGTATTGGTCACACTGGAATGGAGACTCAGCACATCGTTGACAACATCCTGGCTGTCTCAGAAATGCTTTCAGAAAAATTGCCGGAGGTACAGTATGGCTAGTGCATGAGTCTTTTCCATTCTAAAAAAAGCAAAGGTGTGTGTAAATGACATCATTTCTTTGTTTCAGAAATGGCAGAGTGTGAAACTCTTGTTCCTGAAAACTGAGAAGTCCGTTTCCCTTCCCATCTTTTCCTCGTTTGTTACATCTCAGAATGAAAACATGGTTTCCTACCGTAGTGTGAAGAAACAAGTTAGTATAAAAGTTATAATATTTAATGGGCTTAATAACGTGTAGCCAAGAGAGATCACTGCAAGTTCAGAGCTAACTTAAGCTGTAAGACCCTGTCTTAAATAATTATAAGACTAAGACTAAGTATAGCTCAGTGGTAAGGCATGCACTTTAGTGTATGGGTTCAATCTCAGGGGAGGTTCGGGCTTATTTTATGTGCCTTGGTGTTTTGACTGCATGTATGTTTGTGAGTGTCAGATCTGGGGTTGGAGTTAATGAGTGGCCATGGTGGTCCTGGGAATTGAATCTGAGTTCTCTGAAGAAGCAGCTAGCTTAACCACTGAGCTATCTCTCTAGCCCCAACGCAACTCATCTTAATTTTGTGTGCTAGACAACATTGAATGTCTTTCCCTGTTGCTATCCATCTTCAAATTTGAAACAAGATCTTTCAGTGGAGGTCACTGATTGGCTAGGCTAGCTGGCCAAGAGCTGTAAGGATCCTCTATGCACCCACCCACGCATAATTAAGATTGCAGATGCCAATGATTGTGGCCATCTTTCTATATGGGTGGCATGTTTGGATGTAAACCCTTGGCCAACTGAGCCCTCTCCCCAGCCCCCAGCTTAGTTGGATACATAGGCTTAGTACTGCAGGTACTATTGCCAAAACAGAGTGATGAATGGTGAAGTGGGTCTTTACTAAATTATTCATTTCTGTGTTTTGTTTCATGTCTTTATTTCTAGGAGTTGCATATTATATTGTCTTAGTCAGTGTTCTATTGCTGTGAAGAGATACCATGACCACAGCAACTCTTAAAGCATTTATTTGGGGCTTGCTTACAGTTCCAGAGGTTAAGTTATTGGCAGGGAACATGCAAGCAGGCATGGTGCTGGAGAGTAGATGAGAGTTCCACATCCAGATATGCAGGCAGTAGGCATACTTCCTCCAACAAAGCCACATGTCTTAATATTTTCAAATAGTGCCACTCCTTAATGACCAAGTATTCAAATGAAAGAGCCTATAGGGGCCACTCTTAGTCAAATCTTCACACATTTTGTTCAGAGATCTGCCTGCCTCTGCCTCCTGAGTGGTGGGATTAAAAGTGTACATCACCATCCCCTGGCTGAAATTTTTATTGGTCCTTTATTTTTCTGGTTTGTTTGTTTGTTTATTTTTTGGTTGTTTGTGTTTTAAATTGGGTCATAGACTCTGTAGACCAGCCTGGCCTTGAACTCACCTCTGGCTGGCCTCTGTCACTAGAGTTTGTGCTGGGAATAAAGTAAGGGATTAAACCGATGCCTGGATTTTCATCCAGCTGTCTTTAGTAAGTGCACAGTATTAACAACACAAACGGCAAATGTTTTGGTGACAGTTTGTCTCTATCCATAATCAGCTAATAGTATGTCTCAGTGTAATAAGTTCTCTCACACTGAAGAGGTTGAGAACCCAGTAGTTACTGGGCCCACTAGCCTGTGTTCAGCACCCCCCAGCCCCCACCTGGTGACTAGGTCCTAAGGGATTTTGGGGGAACTGGTGCTTTAGCAGCAGCATCTGCATGTAGCTGGGTTTTCCTACTTTGTGGTTCTTCCTTTACCATCTTTATCCCCCAGCTTTACCCCTGTCATTAGGTAGAGAAAGAAGAGAGAGGTCTCTGAATCTAATTTCTTTTGTTTCTTCTCTGAGCCTAATAACAAACCACAACCAACCTCCCTAAATGACCAATAATCGCCACCCCCCATCACTGCCTTAGCTTTTTATGTCCTCTGAAAAGTTCGAATTCCAAATGATACACAATCACAGAAACTATCTGCAGCTAGCAAAGCTATGCCTCTGCTAGAGCATGAAGCAAATCATAGTCAGCTGCTGCAGAGAGTCTGAAGCACACGAGGGATTAAAGTGAAAGCATGTTGTTGGTTGCTGTTTCTTCTGAGACAGGGTTTCTCAGCCTGCTTGTCCTGTATCACTCTGTACAACAGGCTAATCTCATACTCACAAGGACCTTCCTGCTTCTCCCTCCAGAGTTAAAGGTGGTGTGCCACCACTTCCAGCTTTCTTGTGTTTTTTTTTGTTTTTTGTTTTTTTTTTTAAACTACAATTTTCAAAAATGTCGCTACAACGGGGTACATCAAGTCAGCAACAAAAGGGAAAGCCCATTGAGTGAAGGACACTCTGATAGCCTTTCTTCCTTTCCACCATGCTCCTTTTTATCTGGGCTGCATCTCAGGATGTACTACCTCAGTTTAGAGTGGTGCTCCCAAATTCATTAAAGGAATCAGTCCAATTTCTCAGTTGAGGGGCACCCTGCTCAAGTTGGACCATCCCAGTTCTCTTTCACTGCAGTTACAGTCTATAAAGAAAGAGTTAAAGTTACAGGAATGGTTGACACTTTTTACCTATGAGGCAGAAACAGTGAAAGTGCTCTGAATGTACAGCCACACTGTCTTTTTTGAAAACTAGAGGTTCAAGCCTGCTATACTCCGTGGGTAAAAGTGCTTGCATGTGTCTGAGTGTGAGCCAGTTCTGGGGAGGTAAAGAAAGATGGATCCCTGGTGCTCTCTGGTGAATCAGTGTAATGTAGCCAATCATCAAGTCCAAGATCCTATAAGAGACCCTGTCTTCAAGTGGCCCCCGAAGAATGCCCTAAGTTGACCTGTGATGTGGACATACATACACACACAAAGAACAGGTGGATCAGTAATGATTGAAACCAAAATTGGGCTTAGTGGCCATGGGCTCTGCTTCCTGCTTATGTTTATTCTGGAGTGTGGCCCCTAACGAGGAAAGTGCTCCATAGACTCCTAATGTGGGCACAGGGCTTAATCTCTCTTGACCTTACCTTCCACCTTTTTTCATAGTGGGTATTGAGTGCAGGGCCTTGGACACAGTAGACATGTACTGTAACTGTAAACTAAACCCACAATTCTTTCTTTTAGTTTGAGGTAGAGTCTCGTTTTAAACTTCAATAACTAGCTCATTGGCCTTTGAGGTTGCCATTCTCCTGCCTCAGCCTTCTGTGTAGTTAGGATTGCAGGTATGTACTAACGTGCTGACTGTACTGTTTTCAGCTACAGTGTGTGTGTGTGTGTGTGTGTGTGTGTGTGTGTGTGTGTGTGTCCAGGTCAGAGTAAAAAGAGCATGTAATTGTAGCATATGGCAGGCAGGAAAGGGTTAAGTTCAAGGCAAGCCAGCCAGAGCTAATGATTGGAACACCTCTCACCCTCCAAACAGACTGAGGTGTAATTATCTGAAAGTGGAGTGTTCCTTTTGCGTGGGTCAAAGATGTTTCAGGGAGCTTATGAATACTCCTCTTCAGGTTCTAAACCTGCGCCATCTGTTTTCTGTGGATGATTCCTGCTAAAATCTTATCTGGTGTTCTGGTAGGAACTAAAGAAAAGGAGAAAGCATGAAAATGCAAAGTTGAAGAAGAAAAGCAAAATGTTAAAGAAGAAGTCCAAGAAGGCTGCATCTCTTCTAACTCAAGGTGGGTTAGCTAGCAGTGCTCCAGCGCAGGGCCCGGGAGCCCAGAAGAAAAAGACCAGCAAGGCAAGCACACAGACGAAAGTTACAGACGAGTGTGAAGAAACAATTCCACAACTGGTGCCAATAGGAGAAACTCCAGATAAAGAAAATGTGAAGGTATTTTTATTGATAATAGTGGCTGTTGTGTTTCAGGCAAAAACAACTAGGTGATGCCAGGTGGGGGCCCACGCCTTTACTCCAGCACTTGTGACCTACAGGCAGGCAGATCTCTGAGTTTGAGTCTGGACTACATAGTGACTTCCAGGACAGCCAGGGCTACACAAAGAGAAACACTGTCGGGGAGTGTAGGGGGTGTAAAGGTAAAAAGTGCTAAGTGATAAAAGTTTAGAGTTAATTCCAGGAACCAGGAAGGCAGATGAAGGCAGATACTGATCTACTTAGTATCTTGAGTAATCAGAAAGGCCTGTGCTACTTTACAGTAGGGTGGGTATCTTGGAGAGTGTATCTCATGTGTAGGTGTTCTCTGAAAAGAACACACAAAGTATCCGTCCATGTGACTTCTCAGTAGTCAGCACAGAATGTGTCTGCTGCCGGCACAAAACAACATACTGGTGTAATGTTTCTAGTATTGAAGTAGGAGTGTGCTCTAAAGACTACACATATGCCTGTAATCTTAGGCTGAGGCAGGAGCATTATCAGTTTGAACCCAGCCTGGACTACATGATGAGTTCCAGCCATGTAAGACCCTGTCTCAAAAAGAAAGAAAATATGTCTGGTGCTGGAAAGAGCCCCTCATTCTACCATGCTGCACTACACACAGGGCTATAAGCACAGTAGTAGCACCTTAAGTTTGATTGTTAGATATTGCTCTTTATTATTGTTATTGCTATTGTTAGATATTACTATTTATTCTTCTAGACTTAATTTTCTCTCTCTCTTTTTTAAGATGCAAGAAAATATCACAGGGAAAAAATCTCCAAAATCAAAATCTGATCCAAATACACCTCGGGGTAAGAAAAGGAAGGCTTTGCCAGCTACAGAGACTCCAGAAGCCTCAGGTCTTGGGACCTCAGGGAAGAAACAAAAAAAGGATGTGCTCGAATTCACAAAGCCAGAGGCCAAGTCCTTCACTACTCCAAGGAAATCTGGAAAGAAAGCTGCCAACACACCCAGAGACAAAAAACCCCAGGCAGTCCAGTCAAACTAGAATTAGTGCATTGGCACGAACGATGTCATAGTTAAACTAAGAGCTTTTCAAGAATACCTAGACATGGTGTGTGGCACACACTCAGTGTGGAATGCAGAGATAGGCAGATGTGTGTGAGTTTGAGGCCAGCCTAGGTGTCTACAAAGGTAGTTGGGTCACCTTGGCTTGGTGGTCTAACACTTTACCAGCATATGCAAGATCCTGGCTTCAGTACCCAGAACTGTCAAAAAACAAACAAAAAAACCAAACCACCCAGCAAAAAGTACTCTGCTCTTGATTCTCTCACAGCCTTTTTCAACAAGGCATCCTGGACTTAAATGTTTTTTGAGAAGTTTCCGTGGGTGCCTCTGAATTTAATATTTCTATTCTAAGCTGGGCAGTGGTGGCACACGCCTTTAATCCCAGCACTTGGGAGGCAGAGGCAAGGGGATTTCTGAGTTCGAGGCCAGCCTGGTCTGCAGAGTGCGTTCCAGGACAGCCAGGGCTACACAGAGAAACCCTGTCTTGGAAAAAAAGAAAAGAAAAAAAATTAAATTAAAAAAATATTTCTGTTGTAGAAACTAGGGGGTTTGAGGCACAGATATTTTTAAATTATTCAGTGTATTTGCTGATGCTTCTGTATGCTTGCTTGCTTTTTTTTTTTTTTCAAATTAAACTATTACATCTCCTGGGTAAATTCACTGTACTTTTGGTGTTTCGCATCTCACCTGAATAATTTTGAAGACATTTGTAGGAACAGCTTTCCAATTGGGCTGGTCAGCTATTTTCTGCAAAGTTTCCCTAAATGGTGAGGGATTGAGACATAAAAATCAATTCCGGGGCTGGAGACAGTTCAGGTGGTCCTACTGTTCAGAGAACTCAGGTTCATTTCCCTGGACTATCATGATGGCTCTCAATTTTAACTCCAGTTCCAGGGATTTGAGGCCTTCTGGCACCAGCACAGAAATGGTGCACAGATGTATGTTTATGCAGGCAAAATACCCAGACAAATCAACTACAAAATGGAGCAGAGAGGTTTCTTGCTTTGTATGGCCTGTCTGGAAGTATTTTGGTAATGAGCATGGTAAAGTATGCAGTGCTTCAGTGTAATTCACACACATAGACATATATGTGTGGGTACTCTGTAGTTGCCTTTAGACACCAGAAGTGGTCATCAGATCCCATTGCAGATGGTTGTGAGTCACCATGTAGTTGTCAAGAATTGAACTTAGGACCTTTGAAAGAGCAGTCAGTGCTCTTAACCACTCAGCCATCTCTCCAGCCTAAACACTGGTTTTAATCTTAAGAGCCAAGCAGAGAGCCAGCATTGCTACATAGTGAAATGCTGTCGAAAGAGAAGGATGTACTTAAAGGGCTGCCTCTGCCTCCCAAGCGCTTCTAAACGGTTGACTTATGACTTATTTTGCAGCAAAATGACTTTGGCCTGTAGTTTGACATTTGACTCCAAGGCAGACGCTTGTTCCTTTGATCCTATGTAAAATGTGTACAGCCGCCTCTGTTTAAATGACCAGAAAATTTAGACTGAGTGGCAGTATAGACAGTGGGTTATAGACGCTTCTGAATTAAACTGAAAACAAAAACTACCCCAGGAAGTATCCCATTTTATAAGAGTGCTGCCCATGACCGCATAGGCAGAAGGATCTAGACTTAAAGGCCAGCTTGGGATGTACAAAGTTTTAAAATACTTTCTAGGACTTGATTAGGCATAAAAAGCTGCCTGGGTACTTAAGAACTCGAGCCTATGATCATAAACGGTTGTATCTGGTGCTGGACCAGCAAGATGGTAGACACATGTTCCAGAAGAGTTAGGTCTGTCCTAAAAGGTTTAAAATACTTACCGTTTGACAGGAAAACTTCCAGTTGTTAACAAAACAGCTAGAGGGCTAGGGAAGGAAAGACAGAATGGAGCTCAGTGTTAAAATGATTAGCATACATAACGCTCTTGAAATGGTGTTTAAACTGCCTTCTGTGATATCATGTAATATCAGCACTCAGTGCCAGTTAGGCAGGATTGTGAGCTGTCAAATGATTCCTATGCTCAAGTAGTCTGGAAAATGCTGGGGTAGGACCAGTGTTAGCTGTAAAGCACCTATGTTAGTAACATCCTGGGCCAGGAGTTGTGGTGAGGCATTTAGTCACAGCACTCCTGAGGCAGTGGAAAAGAGCATATCTTGAATTCTAGGCCAGCCTAGTTTACATGGCAAGTTCCAGAGTTCCAGTGCTTCAAAGATCCTGTCTTTCTTTGTTTTTAATTTTAAAAAAGCAAGCTAGGTGGGTGTGGGGGGAGACTGGAGAGATGGCTCAGCAGACTGCGATGGCTCAGACTCCAGAGGTCCTGAGTTCCAACTCCCAGCAACCACATGGTGGCTCACAACCATCTGTAATGGGATCCAATTTCCTCTTCTGGTGTGTCTGAAGACTGCAATATTGTACATAAAAAGTCAAAGAAAAGCTCAGGAATGGTAATGTACACCTTTAATCCTAGCACTTGGGTGGCAGAGGCAGGAGGATCTCAAGCCAGCCTGGTCTACAAAGGAAGTTCCCGGATAGCCAGGAATTAATTTTTTTTATTTAAAAATAACATCTTCACCAAATTCTCAGCAGGTGGAGACAAGCATAGACTCCAGCAGCCTCAAACCTTCCAATTTTAGAAAACCTCACGTAGGCTTCTCCAGGGAGCTGCTCTGTCTTGTTAGGATTTTCCTCAGTCTCTGTAGAACAACTGTCACTTTCACATTGGTCAATGAATTAAGAGGATACTGTGTTTAGTGGAACTCCTTCCTCCACTCCCCAACCATGAGAGTTCAGGTTGCTTCAATTCTGCACTCAAGGCTCTGCGTAAAAAAGAGGCACAGCCTGCTGACTCCCCACTGAAGGACACTTCCTTCTGGAAGTCCTTGCTGCTTTGGAAGAAACCATTTCTGGCATTTATTGCCTTACTTAAAAGGTATCCATTGTACCAGGTGAGGAAAACTCATTTCTTTTATACAACTAACGTGCACACTGCCTAATGCCAGCTGAAGATTCTTCTGAAACCAGCTTTACACATGTGCATGTATGAAGAAATTCTGTTGAGCTTCACAGTTTATACATAGGTGTGTGCAAAGTTACCATTTGCATTTCTGCCACTGGGAGAGGATGTTTGTCCTTATCCTGGACTATTTTTCTTAATATACTAAGGTCCTCAATTTCCCAGAACTGAACAGGTGTCTCCATGCTTAAGAACTTGTTCTTGTAGAGGACCTAGGTTCTATTCCCACTACCCACATGGCTGTTCACGACTTTCCCTAACTCCGATTCCAGGGGATATGATGCTCTCTTCTGAACACTGAGGGCATCCAGCATGCAAGTAGTACACCAAAAAACATACAAACACCAAAACACTCACAGAAATATAAACAAAGAAAATACACATAATGGGAAAAAAAGCATATATTCCTCTTGATGCGTAGATGATCTTTATATTTTAAAGACCTTAGAATTTTATATTTAATTCATTAAGAATACAACACTAGCTGGGCAGTGGTGGCGCACGCCTTTAATCCCAGCACTCGGGAGGCAGAGGCAGGCGGATTTCTGAGTTCGAGGCCAGCCTGGTCTACAGAGTGAGTTCCAGGATAGCCAGGGCTACACAGAGAAACCCTGTCTCGAGAAACCAAAAAAAAAAAAAAAAAGAATACAACACTTGCAGTGATATGAATTTATTTTTGGTTTTGGAGACCAGGTTTCTCTCTGTAGCCCTGGCTGTCCTGGGACAAATTCTGTAAGTCAGGCTGGCCTTAAACTCAGAGGTACTCCTGCCTCTGCCCCTGCCCCTGCCCCTGCCTCCTGAGGGCTGGGATTAAAGGCCTGTGCCACCACCACCTGGCTCTTTTCTTTTTTAAGATAAACCAAGCCAGTTCAGTGAGTGAGGGTCTCAAGGGAGGGAGGGAGGATTGAGAAGAAAGACACTTAGACAACACTACAACAGGACTCCAGCCAGTGCTGGCTGAAGCAGCTTTATTTTTATTTATTTTCCCCCCCCAGTCTGCTTTTATATCAATCTAGGTATATCAAAAAAACAAACAAACAAACAAAACAAAAACATGGTCATTTCTTAGATCAAAGACAAAGTAATCAAGCAAGGCAATAAAGAGATCCCAAAGCCTGGCAGTGGTGGCGCACGCCTTTAATCCCAGCACTTGGGAGGCAGAGGAAGGTGGATTTCTGAGTTCGAGGCCAGCCTGGTCTACAGAGTGAGTTCCAGGACAGCCGGGGCTACACAGAGAAACCCTGTCTCGAAAAAAACCAAAAAAATAATTAAAAAAAAAAAAAAGATCCATGCTGGTAGTCAACAAGCAAAGCAGGAAACAAAGCCCCATGGTCACTGTTTCTAATATTCTTACCTGAGCCTACTTAGTTGTCCAAACATGGAGACAAATGCCAAATTTCTAGAAGAGGCACCAAAAGCTCTTCACATCTCCCCCCTTCTAATTTCATAAACAAATCTGTCTGTCTTAGGTTGTTCTAACACAAATGCCTTCTTTATCTGATCTTGGAATATACATGTTCAAAAGCAGCGCATTTCTGTCTTAGGTTGGTAAGGCTCTGTGCAGAAACTTAACACATCTCTGACTGCCAGCCTGTTAAATTAATAACTCTGGGTGTCCAATTTTAGTTTCAAGCCATGTATTTTGGCTGCCAACATGTTGTCGTTAAAGGCAAGTTTTATCACAATGGGCAGGAATAAAAGTATTCCCAGGACAAGAAGGGCTGAAAAACTATATAATCAAACTATATATGCCATTCTTGAAACTTGACCAAGACGGAAATACTGATCTTAAGCCACTAATCAGCATGACCAAGATAAAAGGAGTGCCACACATTCCTAGGCTCAGTTTACCTTGAACTTTGTATTCCTTAAATTCATAATCCCTGTACAAAAAGTTAAAATATCCAGAGATGTGTTAGAATTATGCCAAATACCCTCCCTGTAAGTGTCTTTGAGTTTTCCATTGGTATTTAGCATGATGCTGGAGATGGCTTCCTACTCTTTTTTTTTTCTTTTTTTTTTTTTTGATTTTTCGAGACAGGGTTTCTCTGTATAGCCCTGGCTGTCCTTGAACTCACTCTGTAGACCAGGCTGGCCTCGAACTCAGAAATCTGCCTGCCTCTGCCTCCCAAGTGCTGGGATTAAAGGTGTGCGCCACCACTGCCTGGAGGCTTCCTACTCTTAAACTCTGAACCAATAATTTGGATAGTATTACAAAGCAAATAGAAATCCCATTACCAAATGGGTTAAAAGTCATGGTCTTATTATAAGTTGGCTCCTCTGTCCAGGGAGATCCAAGCACGAGAATCTCTGGTCTGCTGGATGTATCAGTGGTGGGTCAGGAGCATAGGCCCAGTAGAATTCACTGTGTGCGGGAACCATCTTCATCGTCATCATCATCAGTAAGGGAATCAGCAGGAGGGTGGGGTTGTTCCATTGGTCACACCAGCCTTTCTGGCAACCACTGAGCCCCATTTTCTTCCTGTGAAAAAACACAAGCATCATGATGTCCTCATATGAATACAGGGTCAAGTCCCTGCCATTTTCCTGTCATAAGATCCTTCCATTTCACTGATGCATACATAGTGGAAGTGTGAGAATGCCAAAGGCGCTCAGCAGCTGAGCATCCGTGAGCGTCCAAATTTTAAAAATTTAAAATAAAAAACATGATTTAAATAATTTTGTGGTGTACAGGGATATAGTTTTAACTTTATTTTTTGTCATAACCAATGGTATAAGGAGTAACTGAACAACTTTCTGTCCTTGTTGAATGGCAGAAATTTGGGTAATTTTAAGTGGAAAGACAGAGGTCTAGCCTGTGCTGCCTGGGGTGACTCCTAAGAGATCCTGAAAGGATTGTTCTGCTGAGGAATGAGCTACATTGCCCCATAACATTGTTTTGTGGCCAAGGCTGGCCTCTCCCCCGTTTCCCTGAGGGAGAGGATTTCCCAAGTCATCTCTCTTACACCGTATTCATTAGCCCAGTGTGTCCCTCTCCTGCATCTAGGACAGAGTCCTGGTTTTCTCTCATTACTCTTTTCCTTAGTTCTTTTTGGACAGTTCCTCACTTGATGTCCTATCTGTCCACACCCAAAACAACTTCGTCTGTTTGTTTATTTTTTGAGACAGGGTTTCTCTCTGTAGCCCTGGCTGTCCTGGAACTCACTCTGTAGACCAGGCTGGCCCAAAACAACTTCTAGGAGACCCATTAATCCTCCTCTTTCCTTTTCCTGTCTGTTGAAACAAAACTTGTTGTATAGTTTGTCCCTGTAGTTCGGTGGCCATGGCAACACCCTGCACATAGGGGCCAATATCAGAACATGATCTAACACAGTCTGTAATAGTCCCAGTCCTTCTATAAGGTCTTATGGCAGCCTGGCAGGCTGTGTTTGCATTCTCATAAGCCAATTGTTTTGCTGAAAGCATCCCAGCATCAGCATCACCAAACTCTCCTCGCCGCTTTCCGACCTATCCACAAACTCCTGAGAAGGCGGCAGGTCCCTGCCTTATTTTTGAGATATCTTGAGACAAATCCCCTTTAGTAGGCAAAATATTCCAGGCTCAGCGTGCAGTAGTGCCAATTTGAGCATAAGTACCAGGATAAATTGTTAACTGATTCTGTATATCCTGATATTGACCTTCTCCTGTTAAAATCGCATAAGTAACCATATTGTTAGCTCTAGCATTTAACTCCACTGCCTGCTGACATCTTTCAAAAAATTCCTTTTTTCCATAGCAGATAATCTCCTCCCCCCCCTCCCCCAAACATGCCCAAGCTAACTTTCTAATCTGCAGGCGGAAGAGCCTCAGTGGACAAGCCATCTAAAATAGCCATGGTGAATGGAGCAGTAGGTCCATACTGAGCACAGGCAGTTTTTAATTCCTTTAGGTGTTTAAAAGGAATGGTAGTGTGGTATCTAACAGGGTTTCCTTGTTGATCCTGTGCTTCTAACACAGGGCATTGCAAAGCGGATCCTTGTGTGTCTTCCCCTCCTTCTACAGCCTGTTTCAGCCCTGCCTGGAGAGGTGATAACAGAGTAACACTAGGATTTAAAGTAGGATTCCCCTCATTTCTGTTGCTCTTCAAAGTCACTGAAGAAGGCAAAAATCTTCATTTTTGGCTCTACTATTGATATGTCCTCCTCAGAATCTGAATTATCACTGCTCTTTTGATCTCTGAGAACTTCCTCAAATCTTTCAACAAGCCAAGCTAATTCTTTTTTGTTTCATTTTCTTTTTTCTCTGGGACATCCTTGCCGGTTCCTTTGCAAAAAAAAAAAAAACAAAAAACCAAACAACAACAACAAAAAAAAACAAACCTTAAGAGTGTCTAGAAAAGGAGGCCAATCCTTGTTGTGATCCCTAGCAGCTTCTTCCTCCAAGTCAATGTCCCCCTCGGACCAGGAGGCCCATCATTCTTTCCTGTCTTGTCTGAAACCTCAGTAGGAGGTGTGGATGGACAACTTTGTCTTTCCTCTTGCTTTCACTGTCTGCATCTTCCAATTTCTTACCTATTTTTATACTTTCATGTCTAGGATCTAAAGTGTCCCTAACTAAGGTCCAAAGGCTAAAGGGAATTTAGGAATTTTTTCAGGTCCGTGTGTCCCCAAGTAGAGGAGAAATTGGGTTGACATCTAGTTTGACCAAGGATCTTGACAGCCAGGGGTGCACACTGACCGCATAATACACTCTATGAAAAGAGGTGAAGGGGTCCCTGGGCTTCCTTTGGGGCTAGATAGATAGCATATAATTTTTATCTATTGCGGAGAGTTATGGGGGAGCTCTCTGAGTCATAGTACAGGGGTTCATCCTCAGGAGAGTAGTATATTACTGCTACAACTCCCCGCTTTTCCTCACTGGTAAATATTGAGGAGGCTCTGCAATGGAAACTTCTAGTTTCTTTGGAAAGTTACTTATGTCAAATGTTTTGCTGGCACAGGTGGAAGGCTGTCTGTTTTCCTGAAGCGGACACAGGTGAAAGGGTGTTGGGATGTACCAAACACATGAAAGGGCCCGTGATGAAGGAGTGTAGATATGACTCCACAGATGAGAGAGGAGCCCTGGGCTTTCATTTGGTTTGCTCCACCTCACTATTCTTTGCTAAAGACACGTATGCATTGGTTCGCCTTACGTAGCCTTGTTGAACTCAACTTGTTGTTATGCTGCCATTGAGAGAAACTTGCCCAAGAACTGCTCCTGAGGTTCCTGGGGCATCTTGCCACTTCTGAGGCCTCGACTCAGGCCAGTTGGCAAGCCTGGTTTCAGGATTGAACTACGCTGCCTGGTGTCTGCTTGCAGAAAGGACTGGACTGCAGCTGCCAGTTAGTGTGTGGTGTCTGCCTGCCTAGAAGCCTGGTCTGCAGCTGCTGAATCATATTTGATGCTTGCTATGTGACTGAACCAAAGAAGATCAAACTCAAGCTCACCTCCATAGAACTACTGCTGAGCAGGTCCACTTCCCCCATATCGAGTAACTTTTCCACTACCTCTGCTGGGTGGTGGGCTAGAGGAGGGGTTGAACCCTTATTAAAAATAGGTTGCAAAAATTTTTTGCTTACAGGGCTCCAATTATGGGTTTGGTGGGGGTTTTTGGTTGTTGTTTTGTTGTTTTGTTTTGTTTTTGTTTTTTGAAAAGAGTTTGAGGGCAGCCATTGAAACAGAGGGAGGACAGAGACCCTTTTTTGGTCCGGATAAAGGTTGCTAATTTGTCCTGGGAATCCTATTAAGCCGATAGCAAAGCTGGAGTGAGTTTTGATTAGCCATTGAATATTGGAAAGGGCAAAGAAGGTGAAAAGAAGGTGACAAGAATGTCAGGTTCTTTTTCTAAAGTTTGTAGGGCTCTGTTCCTGCCATTTTTAACCAGTTATCGAGTGTATCCGCATCATTTAGAATTCTGGGTGCACCACCCACTGGGGTGTGGAACCACCCCAGCACACCCTGGGGTTGACATGGAGCTCCCACAGGTGGAGTGGAGGAATTTAAGATAAGGACCTGTATGGCATGGTTGGGTCGTTTCTGGCAACAGCCATGTCTTTTATGGTTGCATTGACAGAATTTAGAGCTTGGATTGCCTCAGGGGGCAGTGTTCTCAGAAGGATGGCCTTTTATACCAGTTGAGTGGCTTTGTTTCCAGTTGGGGTTAACATTAACAGGAAATGTTTGGGTGCTTTGGGATTCTGGCTCCACATAGCAGTCCTAGGTAGAACGGGAGGCAGAGTTTGTTTTTGCAAGAGTCATGAAAATTACAAAGCTGTTGCATAGTAGAGGGTTGAGCATGGGGGGCGCTGTGGAGTTATGTGGGTTTTGTCTATGTTTTTGGTAGGTTTCTGGATTTGTTGGTTTAGGGAGGAGGATGTAGCCTGTAGTTTCTACTACCCCACTTTAAGCTCCAGGCAGACCACACCACTCTAGTTCTCTTGGATCTGGGGATGAAAAGCACGCGCGCGTACACACACACGCACACTGCTGTCTTTAACCAGCCTTATGGATCAGCAGCTGAGCTCTTCTAGGCCTCCCGCGGCTTAGCGTCACTTTCCCTTTACTCCTTGCTCAGCCCTGCGTCTGCCCTCAGCTTAGCTGCATTTCTACTCTCCTGCCTGAGGAAGTGGCCAATGGTCACCTCACTCAATATCTCACATGGCTGGTGACTCTCCCTCCTAAACATGTGAACCCCTTTCCTCTTCCCAGTGTCTCCTAGCCTGCCTTCAGGAACCTGGAAGTCCTGCCTCTTCTGCCCGGTCATTGGCTGCTGGCACCTTTATTGATTGAGAACCGATTGGGGAGCAGGACCTTCAATGTTCACATGCAGGAGGGGCCAGCGGGAGCCTCTGGGGAGGAGAGCTTGCTCTCTTTGGTTTGGGAGGAGCAGTCTGGGGAGGACAAGTGGGAGCTTGTTTGTTTGTTTGTTTGTTTGTTTAATGGAGCCATGTAGAGGGTCAGGACAATGGGGGAGGGGAGGAGAGGTCCGTGGAGCCAAGGGCTTGTTTAGTGCCTCCTCTGAGGAGTTATAAGGGGGAAAGGGTAGACAGATGGGTTTTGTTATTTGGGGAAGGGCTGTGAGATCTGAAATAGGCTTGTTTTTAGGACTTTGATCTTTGGACTCAACTGAGGGGGCTCAGGTGCTGTGGTGTTATCACCCTGTCCTATTTCAGCTGGTCCTATGTGTTGTCGAATTGGTGCTAAGATGTTGCCCATCTTAAAAGAGAGGGGTTTTTTCCTTCTTGGGTGTCCCTGCTTTGGATGAGAGAGGCTACTTGGGTCCATAAATCAGGCCTGTAAATATTACCATTGGCCAGGCATAGTGCTATCTGAAGAACTTCCTCCCAGAACAGTGAGGCTTGTGTTTTTGGCTATTTTTATTCAATGGGATCTTAATAGGGTACACATTTCCATAACTGGAGGATTTTTTTTTTTTAATGTGATGATGAGTTGCCCATGACAGAAAAGAAAAATGCCTTGTCCAGTGGGAACATGCCCTTTGCCTATTAGCTTTGGGGGGGTTCCTCAGAGGTTCAAAAGATTTAGATACTGGCATCCATCTAGTATCTTTTAACTGGCTGCTGTATTCCCAGGGTTTGCTGTTGATGATGTTGTTGTGTTTTATGGAGAAGTTAGAGAGTCTTTGCCAACACCTGTTGTGGGCTGTTGGGTGTTAGAAAGGGGCTAAAGGGACCTTCAGCCCACACCAGAGAGTAGCTCTGGCCACAAGTCATCAGTTGTCCAAATCCATATGATGGCACTGACTGAAAGCACAGCAAGAGAAGGACAAATTGCTTTTCTCAAGAGTTTGGGGGGAAGGGGCTCACCTTCAATGTCCAATCAGGGGTCTTGTTGAATTTGCATGGGTATCAGTTGCAGTGAGTCAGCTGTTCCGTCCCCATGTCTGAATGCCCGCTGTTGGTCTGTGTACAGGGACGTAGCCTTCTGGAAATCCTTAGCCCGGCACAGGAGAAGAGAACAGTCTCTTAAGGCTTGGCCTGGCCAGAATGACCAGTGTTGTGGCTCTCCATGGGGAAGCTGGAGCAAGGCAGGCAGGCAGGCTCTGGGGCCTCTTCCACAGCTAGGAGCCCAAGTGGGAGCCTTCAAGATCCAATAACTAAAGCTTTGGGGTAGAAAACTTCTCCTCAGAGTGTTATAGCCCAGTAAGACAGGCACTTTCAGATGATCTTTGGTGAAAGGACTCATGCACTTTATTGCTCATGGACAGGGACCTTATAAACAGTTTAAGGTGTGGTGGAATCTAGGGGTAAGTGCTTTCCTATTGGCTCAGTTAGGGATGCTCTATCTGTATGGGGAAGGGCTTTAGGTGTGGTCTCTACTTGACTGATTGTCATGGTCTTCCTAGTGGGCTGTCACTTGTTCCCGTGCTCCCGGAGCTAGTTCGAACTTCTGCCCCTCTCAGTTATGAGTTTTATTGGGGTTCCTTACCAGTACTTCTGTGGCGGCACAGTCCACTGCCCCACACCTGACCTGTATATTTCCCCCCATCAATCACTGTAGGAAAATAACCGGTGGCCCAACCTCTCCAAATGCATGGTATTAGCCTTGTGGGACTGAGCAATTGCTAAATCCTTGGACTTTCATTCACAGCTGCTGCTGACCATTGTTGGGGAGTTGGACTTACTCAGACTGTAAGTCATCAACAAATTCCCTTACTATATAGAGACTACCCATAAGTTCGGTGACTCTAGAGAACTCTGACTAATACAGCATATTTGCTGTCTATCACTTTGGATATTCCCCAGGTTAAAATACTAGTGATCTCCATATGGGAGTGATTTCTCTGACTCTGGGAATCATTCTTGTCATCTGAGACTCTCCCACCAAGAGACTGTCTCTGTTGGGATATGCATGATGGCTGCAAGCCTTGATATCCTTGTCTTCAGCTATGTGGCAGCTATGTCTCGCCACGATGAGAATTTGACAGAAAGAAGACAGAGACAGAAAGAAGGAAGAGAATCCCTTATTTGACTCCCAGACTTTGGAATTGGCCAGCATCAGACTGTAATGTTGGCTTTGGTTTTTTTAAGCTGTACTTTTAATATGAGTTCTTAGACACTTTAACCTCCCTTCTAGCCCACCACCCACCAGAGGTCGTGGGAAGAAAGGTTGTTAGGATGCAGGGGAACTGGGCCTGTTGAGAAACTGCTCTTTGGAGCAAATCCCATCTGCATTGTCAGGACAGCATCAGTTTAGTTTACAGGAATCATCAGCAGCAGCTCGATCTACTTGCAAACACTTCATGAATAGACCAGCCATCTAGTTCAGTAGTGTAATGTCGGGATAGCAAACTGTACAGCAGCATTGGCACTACCTAGCAGAAACAGCCAGGCCTCAGCCAAATCGGCACAAATCAGCAGGAGCAACCAGGACCACACTAGGAGAAGTTCTTTGCCGTGTCTCTCAACGAAGTGAAGATCAGTGAAGACACATTACCAAGAAGCGTTGCAAAGCTAGCTATGCAAGCAAGCCTCTGTCACTGTCCATGTTTATGCTCCCTCCAAACATCACGTGTCCTCCACGGGTCTTACCTCAGTGTCTTGCCTCAGCATGACACATAGAAGCGGCGTCTCTATCCACTTCTATCACTCTGCCAATCAGCCAGAGTCTGTGGAAGGGGCAAGAAGCCACCAGAACACCATCAGGAGCTTTTCGTGAGTTTCTCTCTATGGAGTCAACGACAAACAGAGCTCAGCTATGCAGTGTAAGACGAACCAATACATGCATATTGTTAGCAAAGAATCCTTCATCACGTGTCCTTCACATGCTTGCTTTAGCAAAACACCCTTTCACCCATGTCTGCTCCAGGAAAACACTCCTTCCTGTGTTTGCCCCAGCAAAACGCCATCCAACACAGTTGGCTTTCCAAAGAACCCGTATGTTTGCACTTCATGGTAACTCTCCACTGAGCTTGATATCCTAGGCCCCCTGAACTTATAATCTGGACATTAGAAAGTACAAATAAAAATTGTCTTTTAATAGCTTGTTTCCCAAAAAAGAACAAAAGCAAGAATCCCCACAGGTCTGGTTTTGTTCCTGTTTTCTGTGGCCTATAGAAAGTCCATTCTCGCTGGGCAGTGGTGGCGCACGCCTTTAATCCCAGCACTCGGGAGGCAGAGGCAGGCGGATTTCTGAGTTCGTGGCCAGCCTGGTCTACAGAGTGAGTTCCAGGACAGCCAGGGCTACACAGAGATTCACTCTCTGAGGAAGTCCGTTCATGGGGCCCATATCATCAGGCGCTGACTCCCAGCTCCTTCATTCTCTTCTTTCTGTCACTGAAGGCCTGACTGCTCTTCCTGGCATCTCACATTGACCACTGCAACTTGGAGCATATACAGAGGTGACTCAGGTGATTCACTCAAGATTCATCCCTTCTGTATACAAATAACATCTGGGCTGGCAAGATGGCTCAACCTGAGGTTGGCACCCCCAGGGACCACGTGTTAGGAAGAGAAAACCACCTCCTATTCTCTGCCCTGACACTCATGGCAGTGCATGTCT
This sequence comes from Rhynchomys soricoides, assembly GCA_019843965.1. Lineage (NCBI taxonomy): Eukaryota > Metazoa > Chordata > Mammalia > Rodentia > Muridae > Rhynchomys > Rhynchomys soricoides. The sequence goes on along the minus strand of JADRCH010000128.1, from coordinate 3,835,342 downwards.
GTATGCACACAGAAATAATGTGGTTTTTAAAAACTTCTATTTACTTCTCTCATACCTTCTTACCTGTACTATTTCTCCCCATTGCGGACCCACTTCCATAGTGTTATGTTATGTATCTTGAGACATCACTTACTTATTGGACCCCAGAATATTCCATACACATTCTCTGACAATTTGGCCTCTGTTTCCCTTGTCTTTGTCCATGTGTTCGTTGGATCTGTTTCTGTTGTGATAGGATTATCCAGCCCCTCTGCTCCCCAACTTCACTTTTGTCTGATACAACCGGTGACTCTCCTTCAGAAATACCACAGCTCCATCCCTTCCACTCCTATGGAAAGTCTCCCTAAGCCCTGCCTCCACTTTCATATCTTGTGTGTGGCCTGAGTTTAATTATGGCTGCTTGCTTGAGCAAAGTGATTTACAGTGGCTGTGCCCCTTCACACACACTGCCCCAGCAACTGTTCCTCGTAAGGCCCCTCTCCACCCACAATGGTATGTTTGTGAATGGACCAATTTAAAGATTCCAAATAGATGTTACAAACGCAAGCTAGCTGCATGTATCGGACACCACATGAACTAAGTTCATCTGACAGTGTGGTATGTATATTCAGTCTCAGTGTGCACACATGTCATCACAGAAAGAACCCCATGTAGATTCCCATACTGTTTAGAGCCCTGAGGTTACTCAGATATAGCTTATGAAAAAATGACTACCTTAATGGCTGAAAAATACAAAATTGGGCTGGCACTGCACCGTACATTCTGGTAATCCCAGCACTTGGGAGACTGAACCAGGAAGATGAGAAATCCAAGGTTATCCTGGGCTTTATAGCAAGTTTGAGATTAATTCGGGATGTATAAGAGGGCTGGAGAGTTGGCTTAGCTGTTAGGGACGCTCACTGCTCTTCCAGAGGACCTGACCTCAGCCTCCAGCACCCATGTCAGATGAATCACAACCTACATGTCACACTGCATGGATTCAGGGATGGAGCTTACTGGGTATGAAGAGAAGACAAACACACAGACACACAGGAAAGCTGGACCAGGTAGTCCAGGCTCTCTAATGCAGGAAACTTAGCACCCAGGATACTCGGCATGTTTTTTTTTTTTTTTCTGTTATATATATATATACTTGAAAAGAGAGGCAGGTTATTGCATACAGCTGAACAAGGAAGCAGTTTTAGCTAATCTTTGAAGGATCTGACTCTGTAGGGGCAGTCTTCAGGTTGTAGATATCTGTTGATCTCCATGGTAAACACTATTTGCCCCCACTAACAGCAGCACATGAACCAGAAGGAAGGCTTTGCTACTCCTCTGAACCTCGCATGCCTATTATGGATGGGGAGGGGCTCTGCCATTTTTCCATGGATCCGAGAGTCCTTGATATGGCTGGCTCATCTCAAGAGGACACATTCACTCAGGAGTTCACCCATGGATCTGAGAGACCTTGATTCTGCCGGCTCATCCCAACAGGACACATTCCCTCAGGAGTTCACCCATTCAGGACTTCCCCCACCCCCCATAACAACTATATGTAGCTCTGGCTGCAGAGGCTCTGATGGCCTCTTCTGGTCTCCACTGAAATCCCTACACTTATGTGGATGCACACGTATAAACACATAAGTGAAGATAAATATTTTAGGGTGAGATAGGTGGCTCAATAGCTAAGAGTGATTACTGCTCTTCCAGAGGACTAGCCATCCCCAGCAACCACTTGGTGGGAATTCACAATCACTTGTAACTCCAGCTTCAGGGAATCCAACGCTTTCTTCTGGCTCTTGTGGACATCCACAGGTACACATACAGACACATACATATAAAAAAAATTAATACAGAGCTCAGTGTTTCAGAACTTTTGCTGATCTTGCAGAGGACCCAGGTTCAATTCCCAGCACCCACACTGTGATAGCTAATGACTGTCTACACCCTCTCCTGGCCTCCAGAGGTGTTGCATGCACAGATTGTGCACTTACATATATGCAGGTGTCTTTGTTGTGGTTTTACTGCAACGAACAGACACCATGACCAAGGCAAGTCTTATAAAGGACAACATTTAATTGGGGCTGACTTACAGATTCAGAAGTTCAGTCTGTTATCATCAAGGTGGGGGAGGATGGCAGCATCTAGTTTCCATTGTAAGGGAAGACTGGAAGATAACTGGAGTTGGGTCTGGGATGCCAGACTTCCTATGGTCCTCTACCCCCAGAGACTCCTGGAAATACAATTGATTCATTTTTTAAAAATTCTTTAATCCAGCACATGTTTTTAATCCCAGAACTTGGGACACAGAGGCAGGCATATCTGTGACTTTGAGGCAACCTTGTCTATAGAGCAAGTTCCAGGACAACCAGGGCTACACAGAGAAATCATCTTGAAAAAACGAATCCATTTTAGAACCGTGTGTTTCTACTCAGATGGAAGAGTATCCTGGGACTCAGAAGCCAAGGAACCATGCAGATCTGAGGGGAAAAGATATCCCAGTTACAAGGGCATCCTGAGACACAGGCCCAGGAGCCATACAGCTTGGAAGTGGGACAGTGCCCTAAGGGGAGCACATCCTTAGCTCAGGAACCACAAGGCTCTGAGAGGAAGCCTCCTCAGCAGAGCACTGCGGCTCCTAAGGTAGGTTGTCCCCGCTGAGCTGAGGAGCTGAGGAACCTTGGGCTTGCTACACTTCTTCGCTTCTTCTCTTCATTGCTTCTTTTCTTCTTGGTTCCTTCCAACAAGAGAGTCACTCCAGGCAGCAAATCTCTTGAAAAAGATTTATTAGAGGATCCAGGATATGGAGGATGGCTGTCCTTTGCCCCCGGGAGCCGATAGCATGGACTTAAACAAAGGGTATGGCTTATATAGGATTTCTGAGGAGGTGGAGGCAGAAATTCCTAGATTGAAGATTGGTGGGATTTCAAGTCCTGAGTTTTGGGGCTCAGGTGAGTTTTTGTGGTAAGGTCAGGGATTGGTGGGTTTCTCCTGTTCAGAAACTAGTGACTTTCCTTTTTCTTCTCCTTGTCCCTGCATTGGGCCTATGGTTTAGGAGCACCGGCTGTTCTTCCAGAGGCTGCAGCTCTGTTCTCAGCACCCACGACAGGAGCCTTGGAACAACCTCTGAATCCAGTTCCAAGGAGGTGTGCCAGGGAAATGTGATCCCCCAAAACAGCCAGCCAATCTGATGCAACTCACAGCAGGGTCTTTATTCTATTCGAGCTAGCTCAGGCTCCCCTAACGTACCACCATCACACAGGACAGTTTTGGTGGTGAGGGAGCCCCAAATGTCTATCGGGGACTTTATAGTAAGCAGTAAGCAGGGAGTACATGTGCAAGCATCTAGTTGGAAAGCCACTGTGGCCTTTAACATAATTGGCTGGTGCTGGGAGTCATATCATAAACTTAACTTCTGTTCCCTTCTGCAATGGTGGTCGTTAGGCAAGGGGTGGGCTTGTAACCTGGAGTGCAGGTTTGTTGGGGGAATAACCTGGAGACACTGGTCTTATTGGGGATTAGCCTAGAGACTGGAGCTAGGCTCAACGAACCCAATGCTAGGTACCAGCCTGTTAGGTTACCTGAGTTCAAACTTAGGTCAGGTTCTTTTTTTTTTTTCTGAGACAGAGTTTCTCTGTGTCTCCCTGGCTATCCTGGAACTCGCTCTGTAGACCAGGCTGGCCTCAAACTCAGAAATCCGCCTGCCTCTGCCTCCCAAGTGCTGGGATTAAAGTGCGCCACCGCTGCTGGGCTTGGGTCAGGTTCTTTAAAATGGAGTCTGAACTTAAAAGATTCGGTCTCTCAAAGAAATCCTCTTAGGGCCTCCTCAAGTACCCATTCATGTGTGTGCATATATGTAAATGTTAGAGATTCATGTGCGTGCATATATGTAAATGACAGAGCTCTAAGGGGAAAGGTATCCTGGCAGTAAGGAGCCAGGGAATACCATAGTCACGGTGTACAACAAAGAGAGATTTATTGGCAAAAAGAGAGTCACAGGAGATTTATTGGCAAAAATACAAGAGGGTCACAGCCCCTGATGCAGTGAACAGGAGGCAGGCTTTATACAGGGTTTCTTGGGGGAGTGGGTGGAGCTTTACTGGGTGGCCTTGGATTGGTGGGATTTTGTGACCCCGATCTTGGGGCAAGCTCAGGGACTGGTGGAATTTATGGCCTGATCTTGGGCTTTTTTTTTTTTTTTCCTTGTAGAGTGGAGTTTGGCTGTTCGGTCTCCAGAAGCTTGAAAAGGCAGGTAAGCCTGTTAGAGTAGTCTGGGGGGGCATCCTGGCACCTCTCCAGCCTCATGGGGCTTGCACACCTATGCATACACACATACATGCAAATTAATAAAAATAAATTTTAGGTCTGGAGAGATTGCTCAGAGGTTAAGAGTGTTAGGTGCTCTTCCAGGGGAACCTGGTTCAATTCCCAGCACCCACAAGTATCAGTAACTCCAGTTCCGGGGTATCTGACACCCTGTGGTCTGACACATAAATACAGACAATATGTAGATAAAACACCAATGCACATAAAAATTTTTTTAAATGTTAAAACATTTTAAAAATTAAAAACAAATTGCTGCAAAGAAAAAATATGTAGCTTATAGCTATCTTTTATTTGTAGCACATGCCTTTAATTCTAGAGACAGGCAGATCTTTGTGAGTTGGAGTCCAACCTGGTCTACATAGCAAGTTCTAGTCCAGCCATGACTACATAATGAGATCCTTAATAAATAAATAATCAATTAAAAAAATTCCATCCTTTGTATCTGGGAATGCTTAGGGGAGGGGAAATAATATGATCAAAATAGATGAAAAATTTTTAAAATAAGAAAAAATATAATTTAAAAAAAAAGAGAGAAAGATATCTGAACCTGAGCTTGGAGTGAGTCACTGAGCTACATCCCCATGTACTCTGCTTCTGCCTTCACTTTCCTTAGTGATGGACTGCAACATGTACGCTGAAGTATGTAAACCCCTCATCCCCTAAAAATAAGTTTGAAAAGTTCTGTGGCTACAGCTCAGTGGCAGAGAGCTTGTCTAGCACATGCAAGGCTTTCTATCCCATCACCAGTTGGGGCGTATAATTACTGGATAAAATGATGAGCTCAATATAAAATCCATCCATTGACTCCTAAATATTCCCTCCTGTCCTTTGGGTATGAAACACACACACAAATGTGAGTGTTTTCCTATGAACTGACTACTGGCTAGCTTGCATTTAGTTACAGGTATAAATTGATGTTCAGGCCGTCAGCATGTGAACGGTTTATGTTGTTTTGAGACAGGGTCTTACTCTGTTGCCCTGGCTAGAACTCTACATAGACCAGGCTGGCCTCGATCTCATGGAAACCATATAACAGTATGTGCCCCAGGTCTCTGTAAGGTACCAGAGGATAGAAATAAAGGCTGGGATGGTGGTGAACTTTTAAAGCCAACCCTTGGGAAGCAGGAGCATAAAACAGTTCTTCAGCAATGCACCTATCTGGTACAGCACCCAGGGAAGAAACAGGAAACTTCCCAGCTAATATAGAAGCCAAAGAAACAGAAACTCTTTTTTTTTTTTTTTTTTGGTTTTTCGAGACAGGGTTTCTCTGTGTAGCCCTGGCTGTTCTGGAACTCACTCTGTAGACCAGGCTGGCCTTGAACTCAGAAATCCGCCTGTCTCTGCCCCCCAAGTGCTGGTTTTAAAAGTGTGCACCACCACTGCCCAGCAAGCAGAAACTCTTACATCACATAGTATTCTCCAAGGCTAGAGAAGGTTCATCCATGTTCAGCCCTCCTTTTCCTTTGCTCCCTACAGTACATGTAATGATGGCTTCCCAAATATATCCACTCTCTATGGCCAGGAACCTGTGATTATTGCTACCTTGCCTGGAAAATCACTGGGAATCTCCAAGCAGGATCCAGGACCTCCTTGGATTATCCACATGGTTCAAATGCAATCACCCTCTGAGGGAAAGCAGAAGAATCAGAGGAGGTGTGGCAAGGAGACCTTATTCAAAGAGGGAAATCCTGGCTCTGGAGATGAAGGAAGGGCATGACCTAGGAGTCCAGGAGGCCTCTCGGAGCTAAAAAGAGGCAGGGGCTTGTTACTAGTTTCCAGAAGAAACAAGCCTTGCCACACCCTGAGTTCAGCCCAGTGAAACACCTACTGCAGACTCTGGTCCTTTAGAACTCTAAGTTTACATTATTTTAAGGTGACAAAAATGTAGGCCATTGTTACAGTAGCAACAGGAAGTTCTTACAGTCTCATCAAGTTGCACTTTGTACTGCCACAGTATTGACATCTTCTGGCTTACAGTAGCACTCTAGGTCCAGAGTGCATCCAGGGTCTTCCTTCTAATGTAAACTCTTCCCTCTGTCCCCACATGGTCCTGGACCTGGGTGTCTCTTGCTTCATAGCCAAAAAACAAAAAAACAAAAAAACAAACCAAAGACCCTGAACTCCTAACCTCCCTCCCCACCCCCACATACTGCTACACCAAGGGTGTCCCACCATGCCCAGTTTATTTGGTGCTGGAAATCAAACCCAAGGTTTTGTGTACGCTAGGCAAGTACTTTGTTAACTAAGCTACATCCTCAGCCCCTTTCACTTTTCGGCTTGTCCTTTCTAAATATCTGCCCAAGCATGAAGAAACTTTCTAAAACTGTAAATTAGACCTTGCAATTTCCATATCAGACATTGAATTCCAAATTTCATGCAGTGGCTACACACACACACACACACTCTCTTTGGTCTTCCCTGTCCCTCAGCTACTCAGGTTCGGAATATTTTCCACTGCCTGGGAGCACTTTTCACATCTCCAGTCTCAGGGAGACTTACCCAGTGTTCTGTCTGGGCTAGTGTACACCTGGCCACTAAAACAGGAGTGAATACAGTGACATCTAAGTTGAGATCTGAAGGCCAGGAAGAACAAGACTATGGAGCTTGTGTTTGCTCTGAGAACCGTCCCTACCATTCATTTGTAAAAGTACCGCATCTTCTTCTCTTTTTTTAAAGATTTGTTTTATTTTTATGAGTACACTGTCGCTGTCTTCAGACACACCAGAAGAGGGCATGGGATCTCATTACAGATGGTTGTGAGCCACCATGTGACTGCTGGGAATTGAACTCAGGACCTTTGGAAGAGCAGTCAGTGCTCTTAACCGCTGAGCCATTTCTCCAGTCCCGGTATCTTGTTTTCAAGATGATAAAAATAGTGACTTCGTGTAGAGCATAACTCACAGGATAGGGAATTGAGAACAGGTTTCAGAGAAAGAGACGCTCCCGCGTCCGAATGAGTTTAAGTTACCTCCCTTTCAACGCGGGTCCCTATGCCTGCCATTCATTTGAAAGGACACGACTGTTTTCAGGGTGATGGTTACAGAATGCAGAGCAGGACGCTGGGATAAGTTACTGCAGGGAGCAGATTCAGGAGGAAGTGACACCCTGGTGCCCAGATGAATCTAGGTCTCCTTTCAGTCCCACTCTGGTGCCCAAGCGGCGTGGGAGAGGGCGATGACACCGGGCTCACGAGCTAGCGGTCGCTCACCCCCTTCCGTGTAGGCGCCCGGGCTCCGCCTATCACTGCCGCTTCCGCAGCCCCGAGGCCCCGACGTGGCGCCTCCATCCCCGGCCTGACGCTGGCAGCGCAGCCAATGGTGGCGTTTGCGGGGCGGTGCTCGAGGCCTCCGGCCGCCAGAGGGCGCCGCCCTCAGCGTCGCGGGCTGGCAGCTGCGGCGGGTCGCCCAGGGAAGCTGCGAGACTGTGAGAGCTGGAGCGGGTGAACGCACATCCCCTTGTCGCCTCCGCACTCCGCTCCCTCCGCGTCCCGGGTGCCGCCCCGCAGGTGAGGGAAGGGGACGCGCGGGCCCCGCGGGGAGGGTCGTGCTTTCTCGATCGCGCGCGCGCCGCCGTCGCTCCGTGAGCACTCGCGGCTGTTAACGGACTCCAGGCGGGGGAGGGGTGCGGACCCCGGAACCGGCTGCACGGGATCCTCCGGGGAAGGGCACGCGCGGCGGCCCCTGCCACGGGGACTGCCTGGCCGACATCCGCGTACTCGCTTTTGGTGGTTTAGCGTTTCGTTATTCCTGGGTGCTGGGTGGTCGCGGGGGGTCCGTGTTAATAAGTGTCTCGGTTTGGGGACGCGCGCGATGCCAGCCGAGTGCGCGCTCGCCGGTGTCGGGTTCGCCCCTTGCGGGTGTTAAGCGCGGCCCACCGCAGGTATGGGTGGCGACTGGTTTCCGGTGTCCGGCTGGGGTTCGGAGACTGTACGGGGGCTCTCGGTTTTCCTTTCCCCACCCTTAAAGAATGGAGACCTGTCAGTTCCCATTAGTGGGAATTTCCGGTTAGGGGTAGTCAGCACAGGGGTGTGGTCAGGTTGGAAGGTCCTGGCTGGGCCCAAGGGGTGGTGCCTGCGCTCTGATTGGGTGAATTTATTCCGGGGTTGGGCGTTTTTGGGTCCCCAGATGTTAAGGGATCAAGGAGGGTCCTAGTGTTAGGTATTTAAGTCCAAGAGGGTCTGGTGTGTACCAGCGCTGTTTAGTAATGTGGCCACTGGTCATGTGGGGCGGCCGAGCACTCGAATGTGACAAGAATTGAGATACACTTCTGGTTTAAATTGTTTGTTTGTTTCGAGACCGGGTTTCTCTGTGTAGCTCTGGCTGTCCTGGAACTCACTTTGTAGACCAGGCTGGACTCGAGCTTAGATCCACCTGCCCCTACCTCCCTAATGCTGGGATTTACAAGGCGTGTGCCACCACCACCCCGCTCTGGTTTCAGTTTTAAAGTCTGACTTGAAAGATTTAGTTTGGGAGGAAAAAAAGAACGAAAAAGATCTTGGTAAGCTCCTATGCTTAAATCAGCATGTGTTTAGCAAGCAGTGTGTCTCATAGTTACTTGAGGTGACTATGTTATGGCTACGTTAGAATAAAAACAGTCTGTACGGTTTCTTTTTACTTTTTTAGTATGGCCACTTAGTAATTTAAAATGGCACGTAAGGCCGGTATCGTATTTCGATTGGACAACGCTCAACTGGAGCGTCGGAATGGGGGAGGGGCTGGGAGCCCTCGCCATCTGCTGGTTTCTTGATTCTTTTGGAAGTGAAGGTCCTTAAGGAATCCAAGGTTCTTTTCACCTCAGTTGAACTGATGAGCAGAGCTGCTCCGTGTGTATGTGTGTGGGGGGGGCTGGGGGTGGGGTTGGTGTGGTGTTCTTCATCTTTGGACTAAATCAAGTGCATGGACAGTTTTCTCTGTTGAAAATTTCCCCTTTCTGTTCTGTTGGACCAGCAGGGTGAGCGACAGATGGGAATAAGATTGAATTATTGAGGTTGAATATCGTCAATATTTGGAGAGGAGTATTGTGCAAAGAACAGGTTGATTAGTGTCCTCCAGAACATTCCTTCCCAGCTGTGTTCCTGTGACTTTGGTTGGGGGTTATATTCTGACCTACAGGCTCTTCCCTTGTGGTTCCCAGATCTATTAGTAACAATGTTCATTTGTCAGTTTACAGTTGTTAATGGGAACTGATTTTTGAAACCTGATTTGGGTGTGTTCAGTCCGTTTTGTAAGTGACTGTGGAAACTGTTTGAGTACCTGGTTAAGAAGGAGATAGAAATCAAAAATGTCTTCTGCTTTCCAGATAAGACCTTTGTGTGCTTTGTCGCAGCAAACCATATTTTCTCCACGATCTTCAAGTGAAATGTGTTTACAGTGCCGGGTGTCAGCTGGGTGCTGTGGTTTCAGCCACTTAGAGTGAAATGGGAGGGCGCCTTGGAGCTCTGCAGTTCCAAACCAGCCTGGGCAGCAGTGAGGTCTCACTTCAAACAGCAAACAACAAAACAGTTGGAACAAACTTCTGAGGTATATACAAATGAGCGCTCCTTCTTCCTCCCTCCCTGTATACACAACGCACTTTTTTTTTTTTGAAACACAGTCAGTTCCCCCATGTGGGGGTGCATCAAACTAGGGTTATCAGGTTTGGCAGTAACGACTTAGCCTGTCTTGTAACTGTCATGGCTTTCTAAGTGACTTCACTGATGTTTAAAAAAAAAAAAAGTTACTTAACTTTGCCAGGTTTTGCCCCAACAAGAATTTTGCAAATTTGCTTTTTAATTTTACAAGTTTAGCAATGTGTTGTATAGTTAATTTCATAACATTATGAAAGGCAAGAGAGGATATGAATTTGGAGCTGGGGGTTGCTCAGACATGCACAGTGAGAAGGCAAGAAGTGTCAGCCCGTAAGCAGGAGGGCTCCTGGGGATCGGAGCACACAACCACGGTGCTGGCACTAATTATCTCAATTAAATCTTTTCTTTTGAAAAATCCCAGCTTTATGTATTGAGACGCAGGGTTTCCTGTGAGTTGCCTGCCTGGAGACTGCTTCCCTTATAGAATCTAGAATCTCTTGGCTGTTTCAAAGTGAACAGTTCCTGCTGGGGGACAGGAGGCCTTCGCTCAAGTGGGGAGTTACCTTTCTGGTGCTGTTTGGTGTAGCCTCCTCTGAGTTTCCTGCAAAGGGAACTATCTCGAGAAGAAAGAAGCTGTCTCCTGGAGGGAGAAGCAGCTGCTTAGCTGACTTTGTCTACCTGGATTGCAGCAGGCAGGGTGTGGCATTTTGCCCTCTTGCCCAGGGCTGGATAAGTGAAGTCAGCTAGTGCACAACGCTACAAGTCAAGTTCTCTAAACCTAACTGGAACCACTTAGCTTTATTTTGTTGTTTGTTTGTTTTGTTTTGTTTTTTTGAGACTGGGTTTCTTGTGTAACCCTGGCTGTCCTGGAGCTTACTCAGTAGACCAGGCTGGCCTAGAACTCAGAAATCCATCTGCTCCTGCCTCCTGAGTGCTAAGACTAAAGGTGTGTGGGCCACCATCATCTGACTTGGTTGTTGTTTTAAATCTGGTTCACAGAAAGGCTTAATTCTGAGGAGAGAATTACAATTAAAAATTTTACTTGAAGCTAGGGACACTTAGGCAGTGAAATGGCTCAGTGAGTTAATGTGCTTGCTGTGCAAACCTGAAGACTTGAGTTCGAACCCCAGAACCCACATAAAGGTGGAAGGAGAGAACTGACTTCATACAGTTGTTCTCTGACTTTTATGTGTGTGCCATGGCTCACATACATATCACACACAAATAATGAAACCTTAAAGACACTTTTTTTCCTTTTTCTTTTTTTTTTTTTTTTTTTTTTAAATTTATTTATTTTATGTGAGTATGCTGTAGCTGTTTTCAAACACACCAGACGAGGGCATCAGATCCCATTACAGATGGTTGTGAGCCACCATGTGGTTGCTGGGAATTGAACTCAGGACCTCTGGAAGAGCAATCGGTGCTCTTAACCGCTGAGCCATCTCTCCAGCCCTAAAGACACTTTTTTTTTTTTTAAAGCAAAAATACAATAATACTATACTGGATCATTTTTTTCTTGCATCTTTTAAAAATATCTTTTATTTATATCTTGACAATTTCATACATATATCTTGATCATATACACATCCAGAATGCTTTGCCAGTCCCATAATGGTAGTTGAGCTAGGCCCACCTGGTAGTAAAGAAGTTTGCTTCCCATGAGTATTTGTATCTAAATGTGTCCTGGCCAAGCATAGTCCATGGAGCATTTTCTTGCAAGTGTTTCCTGGCCCCTCAGCTTGAGCTAAGGTACTTTAAATGATTCCCCTTGATTATGTCTGTGGGTGTGCACATGTGTGCAGAGCATGTTTATGCCATTCCTCTTAGTGACTATCCAATGTCCACCTGTGTCTGAGGCCAGGTCACCAGAGGCAGGCACTGACCCTCCTCCAGGAGCCTGAGGTGCACAGGAGTCAGGCTGGCTTTGAAGAGTAGCTCTGCCACTTCCCAGCTCTGTGGCCTGATGACTCACTCCAGGTAAAGCACTTGGCATAGCCTGTGGCACAAGAGAGAAAAGAGCCCACCAGCTGCCATTTCTATCTCAGTATGTTGTAGCAATGTCTCACTTTTCTTGGGATCTGTTCATGGGAGCTGTTTTCTCCTCATGCTCTGAAAGTTGAAAGGTCACGAATTTCACCATACTGGGCTTGTGCTAAACTGAAGGACAATCAATGCCTTTCACCTAATAGACACTGAACGAACAAGGGATTAGAACTGCCATTTTCCCCCTTCTCACATAACTACAGTCAAAAAGCAGCTGATCTCTGAGAGATCAGAGATTCTAGCTTGTTAGAGTTAATGAGACTAATTCCTACTTAACTGGACTTTCTGATTGGATGTGTACTGCTAACAGCCTTCCCTCAGTTTCTTGTTGGTGTAGGAAATGGATTGCCAACTCCTTGGGGTGTCCCTGATGGTTTTAGGTTCATCATGGCTGGCTTTCTGTGTGTTCCTAAACCTCACCCTGTTCCTCAGGTCGGTTGGATGGAGAGTCCCACCATAGCTGCTGTGCATTCGCTCCAGCCATTTCCTGTTTGGACTCTTTCTTCTGGTGCTTCATTTGTTTGCTTGTTCTTCATTGCTTGTTTTGAGACAGTCTCCTGCTGTAGCCCTGACTAGCCTGGCATTCCCCATCATTCTCAGGTATCTGCTGTTATGTGCAGCTCATTCCACTGTTTGTGACATGTTCATACAGTGTCAAGAGACAAGGTCCCTGTTTAAGTGATTGGTAGAGGCTAAGGTGGACATTGTGGTAATTTAAGGCAAGGACCCAAAATGTGTCATTTAAGCCAAGACTCTGGCATGAAAAGGAGCCAGCTCCATGGAAGACTGGGATGTACACTGTGGACAGAGAGAACAGTAAGCACAGTGCTTTTGAGCGTAGTGAACTTCAGGCAGTCTCACAACCCTCAGAAAGCCCAAGTGGCCTGGAGGAGAAAGGGTGTGCTGGGAGTCGAAGGGAAGCTTCTTTAGTGCTTAGCTTTCTTTTAAGTGCACTGATGGACTTTTCCCACAAGAGCAGTAATAAAGCTGGGGGAGGGGGGGTTTGTTCGTTTTGATTCTTTTGAGCTGTGGTCTTTTTTTAAAAGCTGAGTCTGGCCGGGCAGTGGTGGCGCATGCCTTTAATCCCTGCACTTGGGAGGCAGAGACTGGCGGATTTCTTAGTTTGAGGCCAGCTTGGTCTACAGAGTCAGTTCCAGGACAGCCAGGGTCACACGTAGAAACCCTGTCTCGAAAGAAAAAAAAAAAGCTGAGACTGACCTTGAACTCCTGATGCTCTTGTCCCCAGAACAGCTAGGACTACAGGAGTGCACAATTATTCACTACTACTACTACTGCTACTACTACTACTACTACTACTACTACTACTTCTTCTACTTCAGATTTATTTATTTATTTATTATATGTAAGTACACTGTAGCTGTTGCTGGGAATTGAACTCAGGACGTCCGGAAGAGCAGTCAGTGCTCTTAATGCTGAGCCATCTCTCCAGCCCCATTCCCAACTTCTATATTGTCTTATTACAAGAGCCTTTCTCTTAGTTCCCTGTGGGAAGTGGATGGGAACAGGGGCATGGGAGGACGTCTTACAGGCTTGGGATGCCCAGTGCTCCCATGCTGTCATTGGTGGGCTGGAGAGTTGATAGGGTGTGGAATTGTGAACAAAAGAGCAGTCTACACTGAGTTTCTGGATCAAGGAACTGGCTAGGTTTGGGAAGAAAACTTATTGTTAGTGGGGCCAATTAATTGATGAATTAGCTCAGCAGTTCAGAGCATTTGCTGCTCTTCAGAGGACCCAGGTTTGGCTCCTAGCATCTACATGGTAGCTAGCTCACAGGTCTGTAACTCCAGTTCAGGGGATCCAGTGCCGCCTTCTCCCATAGTGCATGTACATGAAGCAACATGAAATTGTTTAAAAAAGAATTTACAATTAGAGTCATCAATAAAAAAGTATCAATAGCCCTAGAATTTTGTATATGAGAAAGATGACCTTTAGTGTGTCAGTGTAGAATAGATGACTCCATTTTAACTGCTTGGGTAACTGGAGAGTCCCTAGGGAGGGAGGTTCTTACATTTATGTGGATTTTTTTTGTTTTGTTTTTGTTTTGTTTTTGTTTTTGTTTTTCCTAGACAGGGTTTCTCTGTGTAGCCCTGCATTTATGTGTATTTTAACATTATTGCTTACAGTAAAGTGGTAGATCACATTTTAATTTAATGATTCATATGTGTGTGGAGGGCACAAGTTGATGTCAGCAGGCCCCAGGGATCATCCTCTGTTGGCCTTAGCAGCACTGGCATTAATAACAGGTGCACATTCCTGGACCTGGCATTTATATGGGTACTGGGATCCTCATGTGTGGGCAAGTACTTTATTAAGTGAGCCGTCACTCCAGTTCCTATATTTTCTTTCTTTCTTTCTTTCTTTCTTTTTTTCTTTCTTTCGATTTATTTTATGTAAGTACACTGTTGCTCTCCTCAGACACCCCAGAAGAGGGCATCGGGTCGCGTTACAGATGGTTTTCAGCCACCATGTGGTTGCTGGGAATTGAACTCAGGACCTCTGGGAGCACAGTTGGTGCTCTTAACCGCTGAGCCATCTCTCTAGCCCCCCAGATTTTCATTTTTTAATTTTTACACATTGAGGTGTTTTGAGTGTATGCATATCTGCATCATGTGTATGCAGTACCCACACAGGCCAGAAGAGGACGTTAAATACCGTAGGGTGGAGGTACAGAGGTTGTGAGCTGCCACATGGATACTGAAAGTAGAACCAGGTCCTCTGGAAGAGCAGCCAGTGCTTTTTAACTGCTGAGCCAGCTCTCCAGCCCCTGGATCAGATTTTTTTTTTTTTTTCAAAAAGTAATAAATACTAGAAGAAAACATTTAAAAGTTATTTTATCATTTCAGAAGGAATATATTTCTGAGTATGTCAGACTCTAGTATTTGCTTCAAAAGCACATGCACTAAACTTGGAATAACACCAAGATTAGCATGGCCTCTGTACACAGATGACACACGATTCATGACTCTGTCAAACTCCAGAAGACACAAAGGAAAATATTGAATTCAGCTACTGAGAAATAAAATGCTTGCTGTGGAAACTCCTAGGACAAAGTAAAAAAAAGACATAAACTTTGGAGACATCCTGATGGCATCTTAGGTGTTTTGTCTCGGTAGGAGTTTCTGTAGTAGTACACTCAGCTGGGAGAAAGTTCATGGATCAGGCACAAGGAATGCAAGTCTGGAAAGGTCTGGAGCTCCCACCATGCTCTACACTGCTTTGGCCTCCCTGGTTGACAAAGGGGAGCACTCAGTTCCTTGGTGGCATGCTGGAGCAGGAGCCCTTCTGATTGTTGGTGGGCAGTGGTACTCCACACACCCGTTCTTCTGTCCTACAGAGATGAGAGGTGCCAACAGTCGTGTGATGCCCTGTGTGCCTGGTGAACCTGCAAGGTTGTAACAGCAGGATGTGCACACCAGGGCTTGGGTAAGTTGTGGTACAGCCTAATCACAGAGCATTGTGTATGGTATGTGTGGGTCGATGTGGGACACTCTTTGGTGCTTAGTGCAGAAGGCCAAGGGCAGAACATCATCATGGAACAAACAGTCATGAACGAATTGATTTTTCTTTTAAGAGACAATTATAGACTCTTCAGAAGTCACAAAGGGAGTCTGTAGAGTCCCATGAACCTTTTACCCTTCTCTCTCTGGTGACAAACTCATTACAAGTAGGCAAAGGCCATGGGTGTAAGACTTTCCCTTACGTACTGTGCTGACTTCCCATGAACACTTTTGTGCTTGTGTGTACACGTGTCATATGTCATTTTACATTGTTTTGTCTGGAAGTTAATAACTAGCACCTAAATTGAGACAAAGTTTTGTTGTTGCTGTTTTCCTTTTTTCTTTTAGACAGGGTTTCATGTAGTTCAGGCTAACTACATAGTGAATACACTATGTAGCTAAGGATGGCCTAAAACTTCTGATATTTCTGTTTCTTCCTGAATGTTGTGATTATAGGTATGTGCCACCAGGCCTAGTTTAGATAAGGGGTGTTCTATAGGGTATCTTTGGCAGGACACACAAGAGACTGGAAGCAGTGATTGCCTTGGGAGAAGGCAGATGGGGTAGGCAGACATGACAGTTGTTGGGAAGGAGCCATTCTTTTCACTGTTATAGTTCCTTGTAAACAGTTTAAAAGATCTCTGTGGCACCCAAGTGGAACTGTCAGAGTCAGAGAGCCGTCTGGAGCTCTTTCAGAAATGGATGGTGTGGTCAGTAGTCAGGAGGAGCTAGAGGTCCTGTAGGGAAGAGGATGGGGATATCTGGAAGGGGGGGCAGATGAAGCTCAGGGTGCTCACTCAAGGGGAGGCTGGGTGACCATATAGTGGCATGTGGGGTGGGGACAGCCTAGGAATGGCTGTGAGCGAGGGTGAGGGAGGAGGGGCAGAATCTGGTGGCATGGCTTTTGTCTGTGTGAGAGAAGTTACTATAAAAGAATTCTCAGCCGGGCAGTGGTGGCGCACGCCTTTAATCCCAGCACTCAGGAGGCAGAGACAGGCAGATTTCTGAGTTCGAGGCCAGCCTGGTCTACAGAGTGAGTTCCAGACAGCTAGGGCTATACAGAGAAACCCTTTTTCGAAAAACCAAAAAATAAAAAAATAAAAAAATAAAAAAAAATTCTCATACTTATCTGGCAGGGGAGATGCCATGATCGAGGCGGTTGTCCCAGGGGATGCTCATCTGTTGCACGTGGGCTTTGTTGACTCCTGAGAATTCCCCAAATTCGGGAAACACAGCTGCCTACCTTGTGGTAGTGGGGGTGTGTGTGTTGCATTTGTGTTCTTCTTTGTCAAGAAAAAACAAATATTCTCAGCTGCACATGGTGGCTCACACTTTTAAAACCAGCCCTTGTGAGGCAGAAGCAGGTGGATTTTTGTGAATTTGAGGTCAGCCTGGTCTACAGAGGGAGTTCAGGTCAGCACTACACATTGAAACCCTGTCTTGAAACAAAGAGGAGGAGGAGGAGGAGGAGGAGGAGGAGGAGGAGGAGGAGGAGGAGGAGGA
>JADRCH010000128.1:3735692-3810667 GCA_019843965.1 Rhynchomys soricoides | reverse complement strand
CCACCATTGAGCTGCACATGCTGGGCAAGCCCTCCACCATTGAGCTGTGCCCTAGCGCTTTCCTCAGCCCTCTTGAAATGCAGAGCACACTGCCGTTACCTAGAGTTACCCACTTGGCACTTAAATTTACTATTTTATTTATTAATATGGGGGAGGGCAGAGAGAATGAGGGCATAGAATTCAGAGGACAGTTTTTGGTTCTTTAGTTGCACTGTGGGTCACCAGGGTTACATAGCAAATGCTTTTACCGAATCCCCCATTTGACTCTAAAAATATATTTCTTAGATTTATTTATTTTGCTTTATGTTTTGCCAGCAGGCATGCGTGCCCCATTTGTGTGCAGTGTGTCTGAGTGTTTCACCTGTGGTGTCTGTGCACTGCCGTGCTTGCCTGGTGTCTGTAGAGGCAGAAGAGGGTGTCTGATTCCCTGGAATTGGAGTTATAGGCAATTGTGAGCCTCCTGATAGATGCTGGGGATTAAACCTGGGGACTCTCAGAGTAGCCAGTGCTCTTAACTGCTTATCCATCTCACGAGCCTCTCCATTTCTCATTTTTAATGGATTTAAAAGCAGTGATGACAGGGAGGAGGAAAATAGGGCATGCATGTCTCAGAAGCTGTCTTTCTTGGAGATCTAGGACCCTATGACCAAGCACTCATCTGTCTGACGTAGGGTAGGGAGTATATAGATATTCATGATAATTTTCCTACTTTTATATATGTGGAATATTCTAACAATCACTCAAATGAAAAATATTGTGAACTTTGGGTTCAAGTTGAAGGTTGTAAACTGGGGTCATGCAGTTGTCTTCATGTATGAAACAGGCATGGAGTTCGATATTAACCTTGTGATTCTGGCTTTCTCTTTTGGCCTTTGCCTCCAGGGTCTCTGTGATAAAGTTTTAGAAGACTGTAATGCTGTCCTCAGTGTTAATGCCAGTAACTGCAAGGCTCTGTATCGGAAGGCTAAGGCTCTAAGTGACTTAGGGCGCTACAGAGAGGCCTATGATGCAGTGGCAAAGTGCTCCTTAGCAGTGCCTCAGGTATGGAGCTTCAGCTGGTCTGTGTGCATCGTGAGTATTCTCAGCTCTCACATGGAAAAATAGCATGTTAAATTACCAAGTTTTCTTGCAACCTTCAGCTTGCTTCTGTTGAATGTCTTAGCTGACAGAGCAAGTGTCTAGATGGGGACTGCCACAGCCCTGCTTACTTGCTTCACTACAGATCCACTCATGAATGCTGCTTTTTCTAGGATGAACATGTAATAAAACTAACTCAAGAATTAGCTCAGAAATTGGGATTTAAAATAAGGAAAGCCTATGTTAGAGCTGAGGTAAGCAAAACTTATCTCTCAGAATTCTTTTCGTTTTGTTTTATAATCTTCTTGAGTCGGCTTTGTTTTGAAGTTGTGTTTTCATTTTATTCCAGCTCTCACTGAAAGCAGTTCCTGGGGATGGGGCTCACAAGGTAGGGTTATTATCTGTACAATGCTTCTAGGAGGGCAGGAGTGGAGGCCTGAGCAACTGTGCTCTTTGTATTTTTCATATGGTTCTCTTTGATGCCTCAAACATGAAATCAGCCATGGCTTCCTATCACTCTAGAGAACAAAGAGCAACTCAAGTCCTATACTTTAGTTTCAGCCAGCGTTTCCTGCAGACCACTAGAGCATGTGACAGGATGTGAACCTTAGATGTTCAGGTTTCTTTGAAAACTGTGGCTCTGGGCCAGATACTAGTTTTCAGAATATTGGGGTTTCAAAAAGTAAAGGAAAAAGAAAAGAAAAGAAAAGAAAAGAGGCTAGAGCCGGCTCAGCAGTTAAGAGCACTGACTGCCCTTGCAGAGGACCTGGGTTTAGTTCCCAGCACTCGTGTAGAAGTTCATAACCATCAGTAACTCTAGTTCCAGGGGATCTGATGCTGTCTTGTGTCCTTCCAGGACACCAAGAACACATGTGGTGTTCAGACATACACAGCCAAAACATAGGTAAAATAAAATGAACAGGTCTAATTTTTAAAACTTTAAAAAAAAATTAAACAGATCAACTTTCTCAGGAAATGACTGTAGATGCTGTTAATCTCAGGTCTCAGAAATAGAGAGGCAGGAGGAACTCTGTGAGTTCAAGGCCAACCTTGTCTACATACAGCGTTCCAGGACAGCCAGGACTACATAGTTAACCACTGTCTCCTTTCCCCCTCCCCCATGGGGAGGTGTTGGTTTGAAACACCTTCTCTGTAATACAGTTTCTCTGTAATACTGGCTGTCCTGGAACTCACTCTATAGACCAGGCTGGGCTCGAACTCACTGAGATCCATCTGCCTCTGCCTCCCAAGTGCTGGGATTAAAGGCATGCGCCACCACTTCCGGCAATCATTTTTTTTTTTTCTTAAACTTGAAGTCTTGTGGTTGTTGGGATGGCACTAGCCATTGTGAGGGGCTGGCAGATGGTGATGAGATTAGTCCCTGTTCCCTTCTAAATAGCCTTTGCGGAATGCCTGTCTGCTACGTAACAGTGTTTCCCACTGTGGCTGTGCACTCTGTGGTCTGAGAGTGTGAGGTGAGCCAGGATAACACAGTGAGATCTATCTTAAAAAGAAAGTAAAAAGCCAGGTCTGATGATGCCTGAGTAACCTCAGATATGGAAGCAGAAAGACCAGATGTTCAGGGTTGTTCTCAGCTCCTTCCTGAGTTTGAGGCCACCAAGGTGTGATGGTGCATGGTTTTTAATCCCAGAACTCAGGAGGCAGAGGAAGGCAGATCTCCTAAGTTCCATCCAACCTGGTCTACAGAGCAAGTTCCAGGCCAGCCAGGGCTACACAGAGAAACCCTGTCTGGAAGCAAACTAACAAAATAGAGTAAGAGACTGTTCCTTTAATTTCTTGTATCTTCTCAAATGTCTTTGCAAGTCTGCATCACTCTTTATGATTTTTACAGTTTGTTTTAGAGTTTAGAATTTTGAAAACATGATTCATTGTTTAATTTCCAGGCTGTGAACTATTCTGTGGAAGATATTGAACCAGGTACGTTTTGACTTGTGATCTTATCCCTCTGAAGTATGCCTGCCAGCTGTGCATCTTATGTCCAGTGAGATGGCTCTTTGACAGAAGCGAGGCTGGGACTGCGTCCGTATTCCCACCTAGCCTTCATGTTCTGTCAGTGCCCACACTCCCACTTTGTAAATGCAGTGTCTTAGAGTGAGTAAATGTCTGTGTATGTTACAGATTTGTTAGCCCCAAGGCAAGAAGCACTTTCGGTTGTCTCCCTTCCTCCACCCAGTTTTTCTCATGTCACTGGGAGTGAGCTGGCCTCCGTTCCTATTATGCCTGTAACTTCTGTTTTGCAACTGCAAGTGGATGAGAGCCCTCTGCCATCCACAGTGTTTGCAAATAGAGGGAAGATCCCCTTCACCATATCAGATGCTTTTCTGGATGATGATACTGTCCTTGGGGATGAAATAGATGCTCTTCTTGATTCTGCCCCAGAAACAAGCGATGCTGTTATGGTGAGTTTCACTGTTTAGTTTCTCTTGTAAGAAACATGAGAGTGTGTGTGTGTGTGTGTGTGTGTGTGAGAGAGAGAGAGAGAGAGAGAGAGATGTGCAGGTGCTCATGAAGGCTAGAGGACAGTATCAGATCCTGGAGTTACAGGCAGATGTTTGTCAGCCCATATGGGTGCTGGAAACAGAACTCTGGTCTTTTGGAAGAGAAGTATCTTAACTGAAGAGCCATCTCCCCTGCTCTGTTTAGTCTTGACTCTTCTCCTCTCCTCTCCCCTGCCCTCCTTTCCTCTCCCCTGCCCTCCTCTCCTCTCCCCTGCCCTCCTCTCCTCTCCCCTGCCCTACCCTCCCCTGCCCTCCCCTGCCCTCCCCTCCCCTGCCCTCCCCTGCCCTTCTCCCCTCCCCTCCCCTGCCCTTCTCCCCTCCCCTCCCCTGCCCTTCTCCCCTCCCCTCCCCTGCCCTTCTCCCCTCCCCTCCCCTCCCCTCTCCTGCCCTCCCCTCTCCTGCCCTCCCCTCCCCTGCCCTCCTCCCCTGCCCTCTCTTCTCTTCCCCTCTCTTCTCTCTCATTCATATATAGATAGATTTGTTTTTTCCTAACAAAGGCTCCAGGGATTGAACTCATGCCCTCAAGCTTACAAGACAAGCACTTAACCCACTAAGCTGTCTCTCCAGCCCTACTTTCTCTTCTCAAGGACATAGCTACCTCCCATTTAAATCATAAGAAGGCATGCTGGGTAACTTGTACTGCATGTACGATTAACTTTGGATATGTAACCTTGGCATTTGATTTGCTTCTGAGGATAACTGGATAACTTGGTCATTGCTGAATAGCAGAAGGAAGCCTAATGTCTGGGAGTTGTGAGCGTTTTTGGAATGGGAAATTAAGTAGAGCACTCTGATGGAGAGCAAGCATTTGAGGGCTCGAGAGATGGATGGGTCAGTGACTAAAGCGTTTGCCATAAAAGCATAGGACCTGAGTTTGATCTCAGCACCAGTGTAAGAAAGCTAGGTGTGTTAGTATAAGCTTGTAATCTCAGAGCTGGAGGGGTGGGCACAAGCAGATTGCTGGGGCTTACTGGCCAGCTAGTGTAGTCTCATTGGTGAGCCCAGGTCCTAAAAACAAGGTAGGTAGCTCCCCAGGAATGATAACTGAGGTTGATCTTTACCTCTGGGCTTGGGTATACTCAGGGATGGATACACACACACATGCACACAAACAATTAAAAAATGAATCTTAGCCGTGGTGATGTATGCCTTTAATTCCAACATTTGTGAGGCAGAAGCAGGAAACATAGGTAGTTCCAGTCTAGCCACAACTATATAATGAGACCCCTTCTCAACACACACACACACACACACACACACACACACACACGCACACACACACGAACTAGAGAAATGGCTCAGAAGTTAAGAGCTGGCTGTTCTTCCAGAGGACCATATGGCAGTGTACAGCTATTTGTAACTTTAGCTCCAGGGGATCCGATGCCCTCTTCTGGCTTCTGAAGACACTGCACACATGTAGTGCACAATCAAGTAGAACATCCATACACCTAAAATAAAAATATGTTACATATATTTCTTTATATGTTTTATATATATTATATGTGTGTTATATGTAAACACACACACATATATGTATACACTATTTTATACACACATGTACACACACACACACAAAGTACTTCCCCTAAAAACCTTAAATATTGGGCCCGGCGAGATGATTCATCAGTTAAGATCACTAGTTACTCTTCCAGAACACCCAGGTTTGATTCCTAACACCGCGACACATCATGGCACACAACTGTCTGTAACTCTCAGAGAATCTGATGACACTTCTGGCAGGCAAAACACCTCCATTATAAATAAACTAATTTCTTTTTCAAATGAAACCTTGTTTTCTTTTGAAGCTTTACGTTTACTCGGTGGGTAACTGCAGGTGTAAGGGCCTGAGTTGGGAGCACATGCTCCCTGCCTGTGAGCCCAGAGCTAGGCATGCAGAGACTAGTGCTTCCCAGACTGGTCAGCCAGTCGAGCTGAGCCACAAGCTCTTGCAAGGGTCAGCGAAGATACCCTGTGTCAGAATAAGGTAAAGCAACTGAGGATGTCCTGACATCAGCCACTGGCTTTCACACATGCCCACATGAACAGGCACACCAGCATACATGTGCGTGTGTAGCACACGCATGATCTTTGTTTTAGCACTTGACTATTGTGCTGTGTTTGTGTGTGAGTGAGTGTGGAAGTAAGAGCACAGATTGCAGCAGTCGGTCCTTCTCCTTCACCATGTTGGGTTTGACAGCAAGTGCCTTATCCTCAGAGCTATCTTGCTGTCCCCTATTCCCCTTTTAAAACAAATTTTAAAAGTTTAAAAATAAATACAAAATAAATAAAAGTGTGAGTTCAGGGCTAAGAGCTCATGATCTGTAGCATACATGAAGCCCTGGGTTTCCGCCTCAGTATTACAGGGTGGCATGGGAGGTAGAGGCAGCAGAATCAGAAGCTCAAGGTCATCTATGGTAACAGTAAGTTTGAGCCCATCTACATGAGATCCTGTCTTTTAAGTTCCTATACCAAGATTCAGTCTTAGTTGTGAACTGGATCTTAGAGGAATCAGTCCATCATGGTGGGGTGGGTACAGTGTGGTGTGCAGAGAGCACTATTCTAAGATTGGTACAGTGACCTTCATTTGGATGCAAGCATTCATTCTGTGCAGCTCAGTCCCTCAGTTTGGGGAATAGAGGGGTGGGTGGGGGAGGAAGTCTGTTTTGATAAGCTGGTGGTAAAAGCAGGAAGCCAAGCCAATGAAAGCAGGTCTTGGATCTTGCTGCTATTTCTTCTCCTCAGTTCTCCACCCGGGTCAGAGAACCCCTCCCGACTGCCAGTGTAGCTTCAGATTTTCCCTTCAGGACACCGTCCCTGCTTGGAACCTTGCCCATTGGTGCAAGGTATGCTCCTGAGCTCTCATTTGCAGAGTTTTTTCCACCTCTGACTTCATCCTTGGAAGACTTTTACTCTTCTTTAAATTCATTTTCAGTGACCGAATCCAAAAGAGGTAAGACTTGCTCCTAAATTATAAATAACTGCAGTCAGTTTTCTAAAAATAAAAATATGCATTACAGTTTTGTAAAAATTTTATAGCGCTGTTAGGTGGTAGTTTCTTGAACTGTTTTTTAATTGTGGCTAAACTATAAAGAGGGAGCCTTCAGGTTTGAACTTGGGTTGACTTAACTGCCATTTTGAGAGTAAGAAGCAAGGGCGTTTGGGTAAGTGTGGGAATGTCACTGACTTTAGATCATATGATTGGCTAAGCTGCTGTCCATTGTTCCAGGACAAATGACTTAAAGTGTATTCTGCATTAAAAGTTGATCCCATCTTAAAGCATGTGAACTGGGAAAACATTAAAACTAGCTTCACATCTGGGTAACATTTAGACCTGGTTGGGCCTTCATCTGTTGAGCTCAGCAGCCTATGCCCTTATTTTATCATGGAGTACTGAGGTCTTGGTCTGACCAATACTCGGCAGAATACTTGATTTTGGTTTTTGTTGTTAGTTTGCTTTGCTTTTCTGGAGTGCTACAGATCATATGTAAAGTGCTTTATTGTTGAGCTACACCCGAGTATCACTATATACCATAAATAGTGAGGGAAGTCTTCGTAATTTTTGGAGACACTGTTATACAATTAAAGGGGAAAAGTCTAAATTACTGTTTCAGAGCTTTACAGTAACGAGGTTGAAACCATGGGCCACAGAATGACAGAGGGGAAGTAATTGAATGGTAGCCTAAGAAGAGACAGCCCTTGCACTACCTGCTGCTTAGTGTCAGAGAGGAGGCGTCTTCTCGGTTGTTTGGATGTGGGTATTACTTTCTTAGATTTGTCTTACCTGTCCTATTCAGTAGACCCTGCTGTAGATAATTTTCCAATAATGTCTAAGGCTTATTTTTGCTCTTGGCTTCTAGAAGAAAGACCCTAAGCCCTCTTTTGTCAATAGTGAGTAAGAAAGCTTATGGGATTGGGAGGGAAAGCTGCGGGAGCCATAGCTAGTGAGCTGCAGCACCCTTGGGTGCTGACTTTGTGGTTAGAGTGAAAAGTCTGTTGAAGTCTTTTTATTATTTTAGATCTGTCCACCTCACCTGCTAGAGAGGGAACGACGCTTAACAACAGTAATGGCTCCCTTTTACTTGTAAGTGTCACTTCGTCTTTTGTGAATACATCACAAGATTGACTATAGGCCTGTGCTTACATAACTGCATTATGTGAATGGAAATGAGAGTCTCCTTTGAGTTTTCTGTGTGCTGTGGTGAATAGAATTATAAGACTCATCCTGAACATCCGGTATAAATGTTTTGAGAGTGTGACTGGATCTTCAGAGCAGAGGGATCACCGTCACAGATTCCTTTAGGGCAGCCTAACAGAAAAAGGAAACATAGAGCAGAGCATGTAGAGACTAGTGTCCTGGGAGCAGAGCAGTTGCGCATTAGTAGCAGTCATTAGAGGATCACTAAAGGGGCCCAGTGTCGAAAGAGGAAAATGCAGAGACTGACAGTTTGGTGTAGAGAGGCGCACTGGAACAGGGTGGTGCCAGCCTGCTCGCCATGGGAATTCAGGTCTTTTTTTAGTGATGATACAATATTTGTTGCCTGTTTCTGTTTTGTTTTGTTTGTTTTTCTTACTCTTTTTGCAGATGAATGGACCAGGTAGTTTGTTTGCCTCTGAAAATTTTCTGGGAATTGCAAGTCAGCCTAGAAATGACGTTGGAAACTTTTTTGGAGGTGTGATTGCTAAACCATTTTCATCAGGGACCCCTAGGCATCCCCTCGAAGGAACCCACGAGCTGAGGCAAGCTTGCCAGATCTGCTTTGTAAAATCAGGTCAGCACACCAAACTAGCGGGAAGCAGGTCTGAGCTGTGAGGTGCTCGTGACCAGGTGGAAAGAGCCCTTATTCTGGTGGCTTTGAAATCTTGCGAGGAAGCAGTGGACAGAGCAGGCTCTCTGCTCCAGAGCTATTGAGATTGTCCCGTTTGCTCTGCTTTGAGCAGTTAGATTTCTTATCCAGACCCTTTCGGCAGCACCAGTGCTCCATAGTACATTGTGTTTCCTGACAAGGCACAGGTTCACTCTGGCAGCCAGACTGTTTCTGATGGATTTCGGGCCAAGGGTGGTCAATGTTCACTGCTCATAACTGCTCAGAAACTGCCTATACAATGGAAAAGGCACTTGCTCTGCTCAGAAAATGAACATTCTTCTTTATGTCTTTTTCAGGCCCTAAGTTAATGGATTTTACATACCATGCTAATTTAGATCATAAATGTAAGAAAGATATTTTAATTGGTAGGATAAAAAATGTTGAAGATAAATCATGGAAAAAAATACGTCCAAGACCAATAAAAACAAATTATGAAGGACCATATTATATATGCAAAGGTATTTATTATAATTAATTAATTGGTATATGTTACATGACTAACCAAGTTTTGGAGAGTCCCTGTGCTAACCCCAGGCCTTGTCATCTGTATCTGTTGGCTACATTTGTTCCAATATTTCATGTTATTAAAAATAGTTAGACAAGGATCTGGAGAGATGGCTCAGTGGTTAAGACCTCTGGCTGCTCTTCAGAGGACCTGAGTTCAGTTCCCAGGCAGCTCACAACTGTCTGTAACTTCAGTTCCAGGAAATCTGGCACCTTCACACAGACATATATGCACACAAAATAAACCTTAAAAACAAAAAGTATGAAAAAATAGTCGGATTAGGAACACAGCAGTGTCTTGAATCAGGTTACTTCTTATTTTCTGTTATTTTTGCTGGTTTTTTTTTTTTTTTTTAAACATCTTGTATATATTTTATAGTCTGTGGTGACAAGGCCTAGATTGGGTTCTAAATATGGAACTCAGTTTGTCTCCATAGAATTACAGTCATGGACTGGTGCTCTGAATGTGCTTCTGAGAAGACTTGCAGTCGGTTTAAGCTTCATCTGAATGACCTTTGAAAGCCACTAAGGAATAACGGAAAAAGAAAGGAAACCGCTCTTTCTGGATGTATTTTACTTTTCGTTTTTATTTTCATTTATTTTACGTATATGAGTGTTTACATGGATATGTGTCTGTGTACCTGTAAGTTCAGGGCCTGCACAGTCCAGAGCAGTTCCAAAGGTGGTGAGCCACAGTGTGAATGCTGGGAATGCAGCCCCAGGGTCCTCTGCACGAGCAGCCAGTGCTCTTTAACTGCTGAGCCTTCTCTCCAGCCCAATTTTTTTTATGAGAGTATTGATTGTTCACAATGACATTTTCACACATATGTAACACATGCTTTGGTAATTTAGCCCCATTTCTGTCTCGTGTCCCACTTTTCCCATAAAACGGTTTTCAACCTTGGCGCAGCCCTGCGTCTTCTCCCCATTGCCATTAAAACTGGATTCAGCTGGAAGACGAAATCCCTCCTCATCCTGCACTGGAGGACTTTCCTGCTTGAATTATCTGAGTTATCTGGGATGTTCCTCTGAGACTGTAACTGTGCTTGCCATTCTTTGGCCCTGGAAAAACAGGTGTTTGTCTCTTCTGCCTTTCCAGATGTTGCTGCAGAGGATGAATGTCGATATTCTGGCCACTGTACATTTGCTTATTGCCAAGAAGAGATAGATGTGTGGACCCTGGAAAGAAAAGGGGCATTCAGTCGAGAGGCCTTCTTTGGTGGCAATGGAAAGATCAGTCTTACTGTGGTCAAAATTCTCCAAGAGCATCTTGGAGAGTTTACATTCCTTTGTGAGGTGATTTCTCCACAGCTCATTTTCTGCTGTCAACTTTGGTGAGAGTGGTGGAGAATGTAACTCATTGGAAAGCCTAGTGTGCATGGAGGCCTCAGTACTGCATTAAAAATGGGTGCTATGGCATGTGTCTTTAACCCCAGCACTTGGGAGGCAGAAGCAGACAGATCTCTCTGAGCTCCAGGCTAGCCTGGTCTATATAGTGAGCTCCAGGCCAGCTAAGGCTACTTGCCTCAAAAAAAAAACCCAAAGTATGTCCTGGTATAGTGAACACACCTTTAACCCAGCACTCTTGAGAAGTAAAGGCAGGTCATCTCTATGAGGTTTAAGCCAGTAGCTTCTCCTCCTCTTTGAAAAATGGAAGAAAGCTGGGCCTGGTGGTACATGCCTGCAGTACCAGTTCTCAGGAGTCTGAGGCAGGAGCATCACTCTTAAGTTCAAAGCCAGTGTGGTGGGCTATAGCGATCATGTCTCAGATCAACCAGAGCAGAGTGTATAGTAGTAAGGTTTCGTGCTGAGTATCAGTTGGTACAAATTATTCATTATAAAGATACTGAAACTAAGGCAGTATTCTGGGCACAAACTTATACTTGTGTTCATTTGTGTGATAATCCTTCTTTTCTCTCTATTTCAGAAATGTTTTGATCATAAACCTAGAATGATAAGTAAAAGAAATAAAGATAATTCCACTGCTTGTTCTCACCCGGTCACAAAGCATGAATTTGAGGACAATAAGTATGTTGGTGATTTCTCATTTTTTATAGTGACAAAGATAGATGTTCTTAGATTTAATAAAGGCAATAGTAGACTAGATCTAGAGGTGCACATGGTTACCACAGCAGAGGAATTTAAAGTAGCTATACCTCTGAGCTTCAGGTCAGCTAGGACTCCATAGTGAGACCATACCGCCTTGAAGAAAAGGGGGGGAAAAAGTCAGTAGAAGGTCTTCCTTCTGCTCTTCTGTTGTTTTCGGAAGTAATAACTATTATAAAATGTCTTTTAGCTGGGTGTTATGGTGCATGCCTGTAATCTCAGCACTCAGGAGGCAGAGGCAGGAGGACCACTAATTTGAGTCTAGCCTAACCTACATTGCAAGCTAGAACAGCAATGTTAGATAATGAGAAACCAGCAAAAAGCAAAACAGTGAGCTGGACAGTGGTGGTGCATGTCTTTAATCCTGTGTGTGTGCGCGCGCGCGTGCGCGCATGTGCACACACTAAATAAACATAATAGAAGTTAAAAAGTATTTTTGTTCATTTGTCTGAGAATTAAGTACTGAATTACTAGACTGATTACTTAGTATAGAAAAGCCCATTAATTTATGGATTCTCATGACATGCATTTATGTTTTTTTGTTGTTGTTTAAACTATAATTATACTATTAAAAGTCGCGTGTGAAATTTTTTTCTGGTACTAATTTAATAAAATGGCTTTTCAGACTAGACCTTGGCACTGTGCATATGTATGTATGTATAGTTTTCAAGGTTGGCAGAGCAGTATTAAAGTGCTACTTTGTTTCTGTCTTAGGTGCCTTGTCCACATTTTGAGAGAGACCACAGTAAAATATTCCAAAATACGTTCTTTTCATAAACAGTGTCAACTTGATTTATGCCGACACGAAGTCCGTTATGGCTGTGTGAGGGAAGATGAATGCTTTTATGCACATAGTCTTATTGAATTGAAAGTCTGGGTAATGCAGAATGAAAGAGGTGGGTGTGTGCGGCTTGTCACTGTATCTGTGTGAGACAGAAGTCGGGTGTGGGATGGGGACAGAACAGTAGTAAGGAGAGCCACACTTGCAGCCAGCTCATTCCATAACAGTCTGGGGTTGGTGAGATGGCTCGGTGAGGAAAGGCACTCGTGTCAAGCTTGCTGACCTGAGTTGGATCCCTGGAATCCATGTGGAAGGAGAAAACTGACATGCACCCTGTCCTCTGAGCTCTACTTGCAGGCAGAGACACAGAGTAAATAAATTACATGTAATAAAAAAACTAAGAAGTATGCAGTTCCATCCCTACGGTGGGATTGGACTTAGGGCACTCTAGGCAAGCTCTCAACCACTAAGCTTTACCCCCTGTCCTCTTTGCTGTTTGTGTCAGATAAGTCACCACTACATTGTCAGGCCGCCCTTGAACGCACTCTGCGGCCCCAGTAGACCTACCTCAGCTTCCTTAGTAGCTGAGACTATAGGACTGGGCCACCTTGCTCAGCTACTGTAATGTTTGTTTGTAGTTTTAAAGAATTACCTATTTTGGATACGTTTTCATGCAGTTAATCATTAACACAGATCTGTACACATAGCATGGATTTTATGAGTGGGGGAAGGATTCTTCGGAAGACAGAGAACTGTGCTTGTAAATCCTCCATTTTAAACATGCGATGCAATGTATGTTCATCCTTGGTGGATCAGGCTGCCTGAGACCAGATGAGTGGGTACTGTGATGTGTTCTTTAAGAGAAACTTGTACATTTCCCAGGTATCTCCCATGATGATATTGCTCAACAATCCAAACAGTATTGGAGAAGTCTGGAAGCAAGCATGCCTGGAGTGCAGGTATCTCCCCTATTTCACGTGCGCTGGGTGCCCTTCGAGAGTTGCCTAGCTGGTGCTGGATTTGTGATAGATTCAGGTTCATACTTGTAGTCCTTTCCCTAATGCTTGTTCAGTTGAGTCACTCTTCTGTGAAAACGTATCTGCAGCTGGTTGGTCGCCATAAACAAGCATATGGCAGCCTGTGAGAGCTGCCAGTGATATAGGACACAGTTTTCCTGTTTAGCTCATTTGGGAAAACACTGGGTCTTGGCTGTTGGCAATGCTTGGATACAGGTAATAGGTTACGTATGGTCTGGGGTTCTGTGTCTTACATGGCTTAACCTGCTTATCCATCGTTCTCCTTGGTCTACCCAGAAGCCACTGAGTTTGAAAACTAGCTTCTCTTAGTTGAGGTTTGGCATCTATAATCTTTTTATCAGATTCTTCTGCATATTTGA
The DNA here is from genome assembly GCA_019843965.1 of Rhynchomys soricoides. NCBI lineage: Eukaryota > Metazoa > Chordata > Mammalia > Rodentia > Muridae > Rhynchomys > Rhynchomys soricoides. The sequence goes on along the minus strand of JADRCH010000128.1, from coordinate 3,797,419 downwards.
GACTAACAGTTCAGTTTTAGTTTAACTATCAGCATATATGTATTTGTCAGGTCATAGAGCCAGCATGATGATGCTGGCACAAAGTGCATGGCGATTTTGTATGCTGTTTTTAGAAAAGTGGTTTCTATTGTAATTGATCTTTCATTGTTCAAGGTACTTGGTAATCAGATAATGCCTGGATTACTTAACATGGAGATAAAGTTTGTATGTGCTCAGTGTCTGAGACATGGCCAAGTCATTGAACCAGACAAGAACAGAAAGTACTGCAGTGCAAAAGCACAGCACTCGTAAGTATGTGTGGGTGGGCGCCTGTAAGTCCCTGCGCTCCATAGGGTCCAGTCATGTGAGTGACAGGAGACCAGAACACTGAAAAGTCAGTGATTAGCTGTGGGAACAAATGAAAAGGAAGAGGCTCTGCAGGATCTAGTAGCTGATATTTCATGAGTAGCGTTTTGTTTGGTTTTAACTCTTTGTTTGTTTAGTTTGTACTGAATGCTGAGAAGTGTCGAGAGGAAGTGAGACACTAGACATGCAAGGCATCTTTTAGACGGGTTGAGAAGAAGACGCTCTGGTCCTCTGGGTGCACATGCTGTGCTCGCCTTTTATGTTATGGTTTTTGCCCGAGTGTTGTTTTTTTCTGAACTCCATCTTTTTTAGGTGGACCAAAGAACGTCGTGCAATGAGAGCGATGTCTTTTGAACGTAAGAAGTGGATGAACATCCGTCCTCTCCCCACAAAGAAACAAATGCCTTTACAGTTTGATGTACATACGTAATTTTTAAGCCACTTTTTAAAATTAGGCATTTCCAATTACTAGAAAGTAGTGCTAATTCAGACTGAAGTTCAAAACCCTTTAAGTACTGCTCCTCAGTTGTGAGGAAATTGAAGCAGTTTGGTTTCCTTCCTTGTCCTTTGGTGTATGTGTGTGACTAACAGCTTTCATATTGACTGGTACTTCATAGGTTACGTAGGCAGAGTAAACAGATAACCGGAGTTGAGGGAAAGTTATGACATAATTTAATTAAATTTGCAAAGGATTTATTGTGGGGAGCGAATGAGGATTTCCTTTTATTTTGTCTGAGTTGGAGGTGAAGCCGGGGCCACCTTTCTTGTCAGCAAGGCTAAGTGCAGTCGCTCTCGATTCTCCTGTTGCACCTTGGTTGTTTCACTACAGCGTGGAGTGCAAGCTAAAAGACACTCAGAGATGCCAGACACTGGTGGCACACTGCTTTAATCCCAGTGCCTGGGGGATGGGGGGGCAGAGGCAGGAGGATTTCTGTGAGTTGGAGATCAGCCTGGTCTACAGAGGTCATTCCAGGACAGTCAGAGGTAAACAAAGAAACCCTGTCTCAACCCCCAGCCCCCAACACACACACACACAAAGACACCCAAAGATATAAGATGCTAAGATGGCCCAGAAAAGAATGTCAGTGCCAGCGATGTGCACTCATGTTCTCCATGCCTCTTGGGAAGAGAACATCGTGCCATCTTAGCAGAAGGATAGTTTCACTCATGCAGAGGCTCCTCTTGTTTTGGGAGGGCCTTAAGTGGCCACGTCAATACCAAGAGCCAGACGATCACTTGTTGTCTATGGACTTGTCTTTTCACAAGACAGTGTGTGGGGAGAGTCTAGAGGCATCACACTGTGTGATCTACCAGAAAGGGACAGGTGGAGTATTGACGAGCAATATGCCAGAATGTCTCGTCAGAGAAGCCAGGCACGTGGTCCTCTTTGTGACTGGGAAAGTGGAGGAAGCACATGATGAATGTTGCATCACCTATGTGCCTTATAGCTTTGTAAAGCTCAGTGTGTGTCACAAGACCAGTCTTTGCTAGGCAGTGATCTGCTCTAACTGAAGTGGAATCAAACAGCTTTTATGTGATAAGGAGATTTATTGCAAGCTTGATATCTTGGGTAATAAAGGAAGAGAGTTGTCGAAAACAAGGCAACTAGGCTGGGTTGTAGCTCAGTGATAGAGTACTTGTCTAGCATGTGTGAGGTCCCAAGTTCAATCCCTAGAACTGCCAAAACAAATAACTTGTTCTTTCTGTAGTTCCTGAGGTGCTGCCCAGGACTGCTGATTTTTCTTTAAGCTTGAGTGTGCTGAGCTCTATTCTGACAGAACACTTCAGTGGCTTTAGTGACTCTACTCTGACAGAACACTTCAGTGGCTTTAGTGACTCTTTTTTTTACCCACCATATTAGATGTTGTAGGGACCCACTTTCTAGAATAAGTTGTGTGTGTGTGTGTGTGTGTGTGTGTGTGTTGTAGAGATTGTGAGGAGGTAGAAACACCCTCTTTCAGAAGGGGCCTGTAATATTCTGTGGCTTCATTTGCCTATCTGGTAAATGGGATCATTATGCTTTAAGGACAGTAATCTGTTATGGGAGTCTCTGAAACCCAGTATAGTGGCTGGCCTTGCGCTTCCTACTTCCTGTTCCTTATCTTTGAGTGACTGGATAAGACAGGGGTGGCAGCTCACACCTGTAACTCCAGCACTTAGAAGGCAGAAGCAGAAGAGTCACCACAAGTTTAAGGCTATCCTGGTTTAAGGCCAGCCAGGGCTACGTAAACAGATGCTTTCTCAAAATCTCAAACAAAAGAAAACAAACAAAAAGAATGTACCCAAGTCCGTGATCAAGCTGACTTAATACATAGACTGCTGGACTCGGATAGGTTTTCATGTGGGTTTTCATCCCAGGAGAAAATGTAGTGTTGAGAGTTTTGCAAATGCAGATGCTGAGCTGCTTCTGTAAGGTAGGCAGTGGGAAAGGCCAGTTCCTGGTGAAGAGCACACAGCCCAGTTAGCAATTAAGGGGTTTGCTGCATCACAGCCAGCCTGCTGCTGAGACCTAGGAATGAACTTTCTTGGTGATGGAGGGTCTCCTGTTTCTTGGAGACTAGTGATTCTCAGGGAAGACTTGTCTGATGATTGCTGTCCCTTCATCCTTCCACTGGTGCCTCCCCGCCCCGTTGTTAAACTTCCATTTGACCAGGGGAATGTTTTGGAAAGCCTCTTAATTCCCTGGCCTGGTTAGCGGCAGGTGTCTTCATACATTGTATCTAGATTTGTGGCTAAGGCTAGCTGTTGGTGTGAGATCTTTAGCACTTTGAGTCTGGAAGCTTCCTGGCACTGTCTAGTAACCTGTGAAGCAAGCTGCGTTCTCTTTCTGTCCCCAGTTCTGACGTGGAGGCATCGTGAATATTATGGGACGAGAGCAGTAGCCACTTGACAGAGGGTATCAGATGTTCACTACAGAGATGAGATGAGATCCCTAGTATGTGCTTCTGTAGGAGATTTGTACTCCTTAATTCTGTGCTTAACTTTCTTTGGAAAACTTTCTGAAATAGAAATGTTTGCTATCACTATCATGTATTTTGGGCTTATGGTCCATTTAAATAGACTTAATCTTAGAATTTGTACTAGTAAGCTTAGCACTGATCGTAAGACTTATTTTGCTCTAATGTAAAATTAGTTATACTTAGCAATGCTCTGTCTTTAGTGTATATGTATGTGTGCATGCATGCACACGTGTGTGCGTGCTGTGTGTGTGTTAAATATATATATGTGTATATTTTTTTCTCCACACAGCTATGCAACCATATTGCTAATAGAAAAAAATGTCAGTATGTTGGCAACTGTTCCTTTGCTCATAGTCCTGAGGAACGGGAAGTGTGGACTTACATGAAGGATAACAAAAGTAAGTCCATGTTCTCTGTCCCTGATGCCCTGAGCACAGCACGCAGCTCTCATGGTCTCCATGTTCTCTGTCCTTGATTCCCTGAGCACAGCATGCAGCTCGCATGGTCTCGGCTGCAGCTCTGGCGGTGCTGCTGCTGCTGCTTGCTGGGAGCATGACCACAGCCTCCTTGGTCTGGAAGCTGACTTCTGATGTGGATTTGGTTAGGCCACATTTGGTGTGAATCTGTACTTCTACATCCTGCATATAATAGGTAACCTCCTTAAAAGTTGTCCAGGACAGCTCAGTTCTTCCTCTGTGACTCCAGACAAGATCACTTGTGGCCATCAGATAGATGGGAGTTTGAGAGGTGCTTCAGACAACACCTCACCTTTGAATCTAAATAGTTCTACTATAGATTTTTTGTTTGTTTTGGTTTTTTGAGACAGGGTTTCTCTATGTAGCTCTTGCTGTCCTACAACTCAACCTGTAGACCAGGCTTACCTTAAATTCAGAAATCCACCTGCCTCTGCCTCCCGCGTACTGGGAGTAAAGATGTGCACCATGTTTGTTTTGAAGGTGTAGCGACTAATAGGCAATCTACATGCTTGTGTGTGTTTGAATGGATTTGTGGTTGTTGGCTAAACACAGTCCTTTTTCTTCAGTACATGATATAGAGCAATTTTATGAACTCTGGCTGAAGAACCAAAAAACTGAGAAAAGTGATGAGCCAGCCAGTCACTGTAGCAAAGAAAACGGGAAGCAGATCCACATGCCGACAGACTATGCTGAAATCACTGTAAGTACCACTGCTCATGCATACCTGCTTCAGGGCTTCCTCCCGTCTCCAAAGCCTGACTCTGTCTCCTGCAGCCTGTCTCCCTCTGGTGTCTTTTTTCTTCTGTAGTTTTTTGCTTAGCTTAAGTCTCCTTGTGCTGAAATTATCTTGCTTAAAACCTTAATTTCAAAACCATAAAGAAGCTTGGTTGGGATGTAGCCCTTGCTTAGCATGCATAACACTCTGGGCTTAATCTCCAGCACCAAATAAACTGGATGTGGTGGTGCATGCTTTTAATCCCAGCACTCTTGGGAGTTCCAGACTGAAGGGCCAGAAATCCAAGGTCATCTTTGGGTGCCTGGCAAATTGGAGGCCATCTTGGGATACATGAGAACCTGTTTCAAAAGCCAAAAATGACACATGAGGAGATGCACACCTTTCAGCTCATCACTTGGGAACCAGAGGCAGGTGATCTCTTGAGTTCAAGGCCAGCCTCATATAGCAAGTTTCAGGTCAGCTAGCGCTCCACAGTGAGACCTTTGTGGAAGGTCAAGAAAACATGAATGGCTTGAGCCCATCACTCCTTGTTAACTGATGTTAATGCTTTGTGCCTGTAAAATAAGTCTATAGATAAAAGTTGGAAGTGTGTCTGCTCTACCAGATGGACCAGATCCAATTGGTGTATTTCTCGATGCTGTGTTTATCTGTCAGTTTAAATGAAAGGCAGAGCTTCACTCTGTAGCCCAGGCTGGTCTTGAATTTGAGCAATCATCTTTACTTAGCCTCCAGAGCATTGGGATTATAGACGTGAGCCACCATGCCTGGCCATTATTATGTGGCTATTGTTCATTTGTAGTCAGCCTGGTGTGTTGAGCACCCTGCAGCAGTGTGTGTACGTGAGCGTATGTGTGTGTGTTCTGTGTGTGCACGTGTTTCTGCCTCTTGTTTCCTGCTTTCAACCCTGCATCTTACCCATGTCTGTCACCACTGCAGGGCTGTTGTCTGTCCTGGTCATCGTGTGTGTGTGTGTGTGTGTGTGTGTGTGTGTGTGTGTATGTGTGTGCGCGCGCGCGCGCGCGCGCGCTCGGGCACATGTGAGTATAGATGTCTTACAGTACTTAACCCTCTTTGTGATGTGTATCTTTGCCTTTGCAGGGCCAGCATCTTTACTTTCTGGGTGCCTGATGCAAATCTAGTGTTGTTGAGACTCATTTGTGTAGAATGGCTGCTGGTTATTCTAGAGCTGGCTTGCTCTGACCTTGTGCAGCTTCTGCTTTTTCTCAGGGTGTTAGTTCTGCCCAGAAGACTTAACTGCCTTTCAAATGACCTAGTTAGTACAGCAGCTTCTCTGGCTTCCTTGCCTGAACTTAACTGAATGATACTCTTCAGCTTCTTGTGCATTGGCTTCTGTTCCTGTACTGTAGTTGGTCCTGTGCTGATACTAGGTCTGATTTTGGGTTATATGTCCTTTGCCTGGCTTCCCCAGAGTGGAGCCTGGACTAAGCTCAGGCAACAGTGGGAGGTACAGGCTTTCAGGCAGACATCTCCCTGCACCCTTTAGGTGGACTTCCACTGCTGGATGTGTGGGAAGAACTGTAACAGTGAGAAGCAATGGCAAGACCATATCTCCTCCGAGAAGCACAAAGAGAAGGTTTTCCACACTGAGGACGACCAGTACTGCTGGCAGCACCGCTTCCCCACCGGGTACTTCAGTATTTGTGAGAGGTATGTAGGCCCCTGCAGGTTCCCTGTGGAGAGAGCTGATCTCATGGTCCTTCCATGGTCATTTTGTCTGCAGACAGAGTAGGAAGTGGGTGGTAGTCTTGTAATGGTGCTGTGCCCTGGCAGGCCCTGGGGCGACAGGAATGATATGCAGGTGCACCTGTCCACACTCGCTCTCCACCTTTGGAGTCTTAGAGCTCGGTCACAGTCTTTGCTCATAATCAATGCTCATCAAATTAGAGGTGGCCTTTAAGTTATATTTTAAATATAAACGTAGAATATAGCATTGGGTTGGAGGGATTGCTTAGCAGTTGTGAGCACCTGCTGCTTTTTGAGAAGCCCTGGATCTGCCACATATCAAGTGTAATCACCTTACTTCAGTTCCAAGGCGTTGGACATGGTCTTTTGGTCTCATACATACTCATACATATAAAATAAAAATCAATTAGGTGGTGGTGGCGCACCTTTAGTCCCAGCACTCTGGAGGCAGAGTCAGGCAGATCTCTGAGTTCAAGGCAGCCTTGTCTACAAAGTGAGTTTCAGGACAGCCAGAGATAGGCAGAGAAACCCTGTCTTGAAAAAAACACCCCCAATCAAAACATTACTGTTTGTATTTTAATTACTAAATTTAGAGCCTTTGACTTGGGGACACAATCAGAGGTATAGGATGCATAAGGCCCAATATCACGAGAAAGCAAAACTAATCTTGTTGGATAATTTTAAAAATCATAAGATCCTTAAACTATTTTTCTCTTTTACATACCCCACCCCCACCTGAGGCCGGGAGGATAGGCCAGCAGGCATGAGCACTACTTACTGCACAGGCATGAGGACCTGAGTTAAAAGCCCCAGAATCCATGTAAAAAGCCGGACATGTTTGCCTAGGAAGGGCAGGGATGGAGGCTTGCTGGAGACTGCTTCCCAGCAGCCTAGCTTAGTTTGGTGAGAGACTCTTTAATGGAATTAGGTGGAGAGTGGTGGAGCAGGACACCCAATGACCTCCTCTGTGTCCACATAGCAGGCAAGCACTTCACCACTTAGCTAGGCCTCCAGCCCTAGTCAGGACTTTCTGATGGAACACTTTAAAATGGTTTATAGCACTAATTTCCCTGGTGTGTATATCGTGCCCATAAAAGGTTTATGTCCCAGGCTTACGCTTCCTAACTGTGTCTGGGATGCAACTCCCATGGTTAGAAGGAACATGTAAGGCAGGAGGCCCCAGCAGCAAAAAAAGAGAGGGGGGTGACAACTTTGTGACTGCAGAAAGTGTATGCAGATCGGCCACACAGCTGGAGAAGAGTGTGTTTTCCAGAGTCAGGACACTGTTTCTAATTGCACCATATATTCCTAATAGGTTTATGAATGGCTCCTGCACAGAAGGAGGCAGCTGTAAATTTGCACATGGAAATGCTGAACTTCACGAATGGGAAGAAAGAAGAAAGGCCCTACAGATGAAGCTCCAGAAAGCACGGAAAGATCACTTAATTGCCCCAAATGATAATGACTTTGGAAAATATAGTTTTTTGTTTAAAGATTTAAAGTAATACGCTGGCATTTATGTAACCCAATCAGAGCACTGGCCAGAAAAACTGGAAGTGTTGAAAGGCACGTAGCAGAGGAGCTGCAGATTTTCTGCTTGATTGGCATCTATTGTTCCTCCTGAGCAGCAACCCATAGTAGATAGGAAAAAGGCACTTGACAGGCCTGGCTAAGCTCTTGCAGAGCCACTGGCATCAGACTTGCTGCCAGGTTGCTGTCTGTTGGACAGAAGTTTGGACGAGGTGTGCTGGGGAAGAGGGTTAGTTTGAGGATGACTCTGAGGTAAGAACCATGGCCGTGAGAGAACAGTGCACACTGGGATCGGAATACGTGATGGATGAAATCCCCTATGTGTTTTAGTGGAACGAATTTATTTAATATAATAAAGCTGCTACTTATCTGTCTGTAGGTTGCTAAAAAGGATTTTCTTCACTCAGATTTTTAAACCAAATAACCATTTAGCACTAGTTTCTGTTAAATGGGTATTTTCTGTATTTGTATGTCTCACTCTGATAAGGGAACTGATGATCATGCACATCAAGAATATTTTGAAAATAATCAATTGACACAAATTTTATTTCTTGGTCTTTTGCTGTTTAAATGATGATTTTTGAAAGATTAAACTTTACTGCTGGTATTGTGTAGTGTATGGACCAATAATTGCTTGTAATAAAAGATTTTGCATAGAGATGACTTTCATAGTTTTGGCGTGGTTCTTTCTCCATCAGGAGTTATTGGACTGGGGTTTTAGAGAGGTTTTGGTTTTTGGTGTGTGTGGAGCCCAGCACCTTGTACATGTTAAGTGGACGCTGTACCTTTGAACTAAGTGCCAGCCTGTTTTTACTTTTTATTTTGAGGCGGTTGAACTTGTGATCCCCCCACCGTTGTTTCCTAAGTAGTAATGATAGCCTGGATCCCTAGGCTGAGCTCACCAAATGTCTTTCGTTTTGGCTTAAGGCCAAATCTTACATATCTATGTAAGATCTTACTAGATCTTACATAGTTCGGTCTAGTCTAGTCTAGTCTTGAACTCCAGATCCTCCTGCCACCACCTCTTAGGTTGCCAGAGTTAAGGTTACAAGAGCGCCCCCAAGCCTGAGTTCAAGTGAGTTGGGTTTTATTTTCTAATTGATTATTAATGTGGATGTGTGCACACCATGTGTGGGGATGCATATGTGCCAGTCAGTGTGTAGGTGACAATTCTGTGATCAGGTCTCTCCTACCACTTTTAAGAGGTTCTGTTGATTGAATTCAAGTTACCATGTTTTTGCTGAGGTCTGTGTAGCCCTGGCTAGCCTGGAACTTGCTCTGTAGACCAGGCTGGCCTGGAACTCAAAAGAGATCCACATGCCTGTCCTTCCCAAGTGCTAGGATTAAAGGTGTACCCCACCATCTACTGACCCCACAAATTATTTTTTAAAACAGTATTTGTATTTGGACAGTGAGTGATAAGCTGCAAACTGGAGGTACATGGTACAGCTTTTCTCTCTACCCTATTGCCTCAGGATTTAGAGTGACTAAGAGGCTTATCATGGTAATTGACACTCTTTGGTGTCAAATGATTAGCTGGGAGAGGTCAGCTTCTTTTGGAATTAGAGACATGAGCTCTGGGATCCTCAGAGGTTCTGTATGTCCAGTACCCTTAACAGGCCCTTGGGGTCACTGACAGATCACTGAAGACTTGTGTAAGATAAGACTCATGAGCCCTAATAGCTTTCAGAGACAGGGACCAGCCAGGAGAGAGGAAACCAGCAGGGCAGTGCGAATGGTCGGCAAGGGTGCACAGTATGTTGCCAGAGAGGCAGGGGCTCCATGAGGAACTGCCTGGTCAGAATTACTTCCTCAGGATGAATCTCAAGAGGTGGGATGCTTAGAAACCTAGGAAAGAGTTTGGGTAAGCTGCAGATTGCTAAGGTGAGTAGCATGTGGGGGGATGGGGACCCCCTCCAGTACGCTGATGATAGAATGGAAAACTAATATAACTGGTACACGTGTTAGGACTTGGTTATCTCCATGGAGCGGTTTTTGTTAAAATAATATTACAGTTTTATGGGTACATCATACATACCCCATGCCCATGGAGGTCAGATCTCCTAGTACTGGAGCCATGTGGGCGTTGGGAATTGAACTCTGGTCTTCTAGAAGAGCCAATCACTGAGCAATCTTTCCAGCCCCAAATAGTTGATTTTTAAATTAACATTTGATTTAGGCTATTTCTGCCTCCCCACCAACTTTTTTTTTGTTGTTGTTGTTGTTGTTTTTTCGATTCAGGTTTTCTCTGTGTAGCCCTGGCTGTCCTGGAACTCACTCTGTAGACCTGGCTGGCCTCGAACTCAGAAATCTGCCTGCCTCTGCCTCCCAAGTGCTGGGATTAAAGGCATGCGCCACCACTGCCTGACCCTCCCCACCAACTTTACAAAAGGATTTTATTTTTAATTATGTGTGTGTAACTGTGGGTGTGCACATGTTCATTTAGTACCTTGGAAGGCATTAGATTGCCTGAAGAGCAGTTAGAGGTAGTTGAACTACCTGAACTGAGAACCAAGCTTGGGTTTTCTGCAAGAGTAGTACTCTTACTACTGAGCCTTGTCTCCAGCCCCAACTAACACTTTATTTTGAAATAGGGCCTTGTTAGATTGCTCGGGCTGGCCTGAACTCTCTATGTAGTCTTGGTACACGTGGTCCTCTTGTCTTACCGAAGAGTTGGGGGTCATAGTTGTGTGCCACCAAGCCAAGTTTAGAAAATTACTTAAACAACTCATATAAACCTTTTTTGAGGAGAAATGAAGATAATTAACTCTGTGGCTTAGGCTGGCCTCACATTCTTATTGCTGGGATCCTAGGTGTGAGGCAGACAATGTCCGGACCTCATTGCCTTCCAAGCTTTAATCACGTCTGCTCTCTGTTTGTGTGGATTTGCCCTTCAAGCATGGGTCGTAGAAATGGGATTACACAATATAAATCCTTTTACTTACGGCTGGGTTCTTTTGTTGAATGTAACTATTTTACCATTTATCAGAACTTGTCTTACGGTTTCTACTGCTGTGATAAGCACATGAACAAAAGCTACTTGAGGAGGAAAGGGTTTATTTTGGTTACACTTTACCATCATAATCCATCATTGAAGGAAGTCAAGGTAGGATCCTGAAAGCAGAAACTGAAGCAGAAGGCATGCAGCGGTATGACTACCCCATTACACTGGTGCTGACTATGGCGCAGAACCGGCTGGTTTCATTACTGTGTCCTACGATCCTTCTCCTCTCTCATGAGGCTCCCCCCGCCCCCTTTCTGAAAAGCAGAGATAACAAACTGCACCTATGCTCTGCAGGGTCTGTTGACCAGAGCACTAGCGACAATCACGGCTCCGAAGTCGTGCAAAGAATGACTAGAGCTCAAACAGTACACGGAAGAACAGACAAGCAGAAGCACACGCTAGAAGATCTAGGAGACATCACCAACTAGCTTCCGGGCACGAGGATGTAGCGCCTGCGCAGTCCCCGAATGAAGGGCGGGGTCGAGTGTGAGTAACTGCAGGCCTGCGCAGAGTCTGTCCAAGTGAGGCGGGACCTGTGAAAGGATGACCTGGCCGCGAGTGCTGAGAGCGCCCGCGCAGACTCAGTAGCCTCGGGGGCGTGGCCCGAAGGGCGTGGCTTCGAGGGAAGCGGGCATTCGCGCAGGCTCCGGGTCGGTGGGCGGGGCGTCTCTGAAGTGTGGCTGACGTGGAGGGTCCGGGTTAGTGGGCGCCGCTGGCTGCGAGGTCCGGGAGCGACGTGCGGGGCCGGATCCCCGGGCCCGAGGTGGCAGCAGCGGCGGTATAAAGCCGGCCACGGGGAGCATGTAATGTCGGAATGCGGAGGCCGCGGCGGCGGCGGCGGCGGGAACAGCGAGGACGCCGAGGACGAGGGTGGCGGCCCCAAAGGCTCCGACTCCCTCTGCCCGGCCGGGGCGGCGGCGTCCTCGGAGGGCCGGATCCGCCGCGGTTTGCGCGGCGCCTCGCTTATGGCGCGCCAGCGGCCGGAGCTGTTGTGCGGGGCCGTGGCTCTCGGCTGCGCCCTGCTCTTCGCCCTCAAGTTCACCTGCAGGTGAGGCTGCCGGGACTCGGGCACCGCGGCCAGAGCTCTGCCAGCCCGGCTGCGCGGGGTCAGCTCGGGGCCTCCGGGGTCGGGGGTTGTACGACTTCCTCGGGGAAGTCGGACCTGACCTTGCCTGCGACCACAGGCTTGACCTTCCCGGCGGCCACTGTCTCCCACTGCCGTAGTTCCGCGTGGAGACCTTTCAGGGTGCTGCTCCGTATCAATTATGTACCGAGGGTGTTTGGCCATGTTTCTGAGCGCTTCTCACCTGTTGGGGTCTCTCGGGGTACACATGTCAATTCTTGCCCAGGCTATAATACTCTGTTTTAATTCATTCCATTTTCCTTAATGCTTGCAATGTGGTGATTCACAAGCCATTTAGGGGTCTTAGTCACTTTTGGGAATCCAGGCACGCGTTTGATATACTGACGGTGCACGTTTTGTACTCAGCACCCGTTAGTGCTGAAGACAAAAATCTCCGTTCCCTGGAGTTCTCATTGTGGTGATGATATACAGTAAATAAACACTTCAGAGACTTTAATAAGTCCTATGCAGGGAATAGAAAAATGAGGGTGGGTAGACAGAAAGGGACTTCATAAGAAAATGGCATTAGAAGCTTACACAAGGAAAGGAAGGGGGCAGTGGTGGAAGATGTGGGGTAAGATCTATTACAACTCAGTTAAGTGCAAAGATCTGGAGTCTGGGCAAGCTTGGTCTTTTTGTGAAACTTGGGAAAGGCCTGAGTAGGCTGGAGTTTAGGCAGAATGGAAGCTAATGTGTCTCTTCAGGAAATTGCATAGATACAAAGTTTATATTTCATTATACTCCTCTCCTCAGACCATCAGTGTATTATTTGAGATTGCAGTTTATAAAATCTGTTGTCAGTTGGCGTATCCTCTTGGCACTCCTGTCCAGAAGGAGATTTATCTGGGTACAGATTGAGTGTAATGAACACAATATGAGATCCCTGATGTCAAAATGGGTCAAAACTTGGGAGTTTTAGGGGAAGAGACTAAGTTTTTTAGTGCTTGCAATGTGCTAGGTGCTGTGCTACTACCAGCATTAAAGGCACTAAAAATATTTGTTACCACACTGGCTTGGAGCTTGGATTTTTTATCATGAGCAACTAGATTTTTACTGTCTTTACAAGGACAATTCAGAAGTATTTTACAAGGTGGAATATTGCAGCTTGGATTCAAATTAACAGTCCTTTTCCATGTCAAGGAATTGATTTACTTTGGTTTGCCCAGCTGTGAAAACAGTGCTCAGCGTTTGATCTGAGACAAAAACATGTGACTTAGTGGATAGAAGCGACCTTTGAAACGTCAGGAAGATGGAAGTGTCTAAATCAGTCTGGAGAGCTGGCCGATGAGCTCCTTGACTGCTTCTGGCCGAGAGAGTGAGCCTGGAGTCTCACATCCTTAAGCATCTTTCTGTGGTGCTGGCAATGTGACAGCTGTTTTAATGAACTCAGATGAATTCTTTAGGAGATTATTTGGTAGAATTTTGTCAAGATATTATGGTACAATTATGATACAACTGACTCTGACATTTTTTGTCCCTCTTATTTTAAGATCTTTAATGAGGACAGAGGCTTAAGGAAGAATACACTGGGTCTGTTTTTCAAGTTTAATTTTATTCATAGTCCAAGTCTGAAATAAATGACTGCCCTCCTCAGTGTCAAGTACTTAGTTGGGTAGGTGGTCTATAAGAAGGTAGATCTGGAGTTGAATCACAATGAGTTACTGTGGGTGTTTTTGGGCCTCTGATCTTTGCCCTCTTCTGTTTATGGGCACTCAGTCTCTATGACTCCATTCTGCTTGCTTTCCTGGGTATGTTTATTAGGAATAAAGCTTCATGTGTGTATAGTTGCCTTTAGAAGGGAGGTTTAAGGTATAAATTTCATATAGATTAAATTTACAAGCTAGCAATATGACTTAGTGGGCAAAGCACTTACTGCACAAGCCTGACAATGTGAGTTTGATCCTAGAGCTCATGATGGAAGGAGAAGACAGATTCAAGTTATCAATGACATCTGTGTGATTGCCTGCACCCACACACATCATGTGCACAGAAGTAAACAACAATTTTTCTCCTAAGACAGGGTTTGTCTGTGTAGTCCTGGCTATCCTGGAACTCACCCTGTAGACCAAGCTGGTCTTAAACTCAGAGAAAACTTAAACTCATCTGCCTTTGCCTCCCTGAGTGCTGGGATTGAAGGCCTGGGCCACCATGCCTGGCCATCTTTCTTTTTTTTTTTAAAGATTTATTTAAATGTAAGTACACTGTAGCTGTCTTCAGTCACCTTTTCTTCTCATTCTGGCCCTGCTTGCTGTAGCTGTCTTTAGATACTCCAGAAGAGGGCATCGGATCTCATTACGGATGAATGTGAGCCACCATGTGGTTGCTGGGATTTGAACTCACGACCTTGAGAAGAGCAGTTGGTGCTCTTAACCGCTGAGCCATCTCTCCAGCCCCCCCCCCCTTTTAAACATGCTTTTATTGTTCACAACCAATTCTTGATTTTTTTTTTGTTTTGTTTTGTATGTGCTACATAAACTTAAAAGTTGTAGGAAGTCTCTGATTTACATATAATTTTTGCAAAATGTAAAGCAAAATTTGAGAGATACGTGGAAAGGGTCTGTGGTAGAGCAGAGGGCCATGTTTCTCTTTCCGGGCTGTTTAGTTTTTGTTTGGTTTGTTTTTTATCTTACTTTTAACTTTAAGAACTCGTATGCACCTATAAAATAGTAAGTTGATGTCACCAGTATTTATACCCAGTTTGCATTATTTTATGCTAAGTATGCAGTTTTTCCTTTTGTTTGATTTTGAGATTGGGTCTCAGGTAGTCCGGGGTGATTTCAAACTCAAACTCCTGATCCTCCTGCCTTCTCCACTGAAGTGCTGGGATTACAGGTGTGTATAACCATGCTCGGCTTTTAAAAAAACCAAACCAACCAACCAAACACTAAATTAAGTGTCTGTGTATATGTGCGAATCTATGTGGGTGTGTGCATAGGAGTGCAAGTGCCCACAGAGCTCAGAGGCATTGCATAGCCTAGCACCTGAGTCCCAGGTGGTTCTGGGCACATGGGTGCTGCTGGGCAACAAACTTGGTACTGCTCTTGTGGGACTCTTCTAACTGCTGAGCTCCTAACAGTCCCCTGACTTTGTATTTGAGCCTCACTTTAAGCCAGGCTGGCCTGGAGTTTACTGTTCTGCTTAGCTGTCTGAATGCTAGAATTCTAAGTGTGTGCCTTCATGCCCAATTTAACTTGCATTTGAATGGTAGGAAAATACTTCCACCAATGAAGAACCTCTGTGCACAGTTGTCAGCTTGTCTGTCATTGAGGCCTCAGCTTAAGAGGTACTTGGTTGCCACCTCATCGGAAGCTCCATACAGAGTTCCCCCACAACAGTGGTCATTTGTGTAGCTTTCTTGCTGATTGTTTATGTACCGGTTTCTTTGCAGTCTTCCTCCTTTAGGAAGAAAGCTCCTGGCAGCAGCGTCTGCCTGTGAGCCATGAGCGCGTTACTCAGGCAGTTTTTTTGAGTAGTTGTGTAAGGGATTGCACTTCTCAGGTTAGGGAACTAACACTTCAGGTGGGGAAGTGTTTCAGTCAGTGAGTTTGCTCCTTGGAGCTGTTTCTGTTTTGCATTCCATTATGGCCTCTCATAGCCACCTTTGTTTCCCCTGTTGGCATAATTATTTTGAGACTCACTCAAGTTATGCTATATATTAGTAGGTTTTTATTTGCCTTTTTAAAAAAAGATTTTTATTTTATGTGTATGCAAGTTTTACCTGCATGTATATAAGTGAGTGCACTGTGTACCTATGGTACTTGCAGCCACTGCACTGCTGCTGTTCCTTCTGCAACATCTATCTATCATCTATTATCTGTCCATCCATCCATCCATCTATCTGGGGAATGTATGATTGTCAGAGAACAATTTACCTCAAGTTAGTTCTCTCCTATCATGTGAGTCTCTGAGGTTGAACCCAGATCCTCAGCCTGGGTGGCAAGTGCCTTTAACTGCTAAGCCATCTTGCTGGCTCTTGCTTGTATTTTTTCTGTTTTTAGTAGTATTTAACTGTAAGGATACTTGATGACTTAATTGACATGATACTTGATGTATCATGTCAGCCTTTATGCTTACTACTGGCATTCATTAATTTGGTTTTTTGAATAGGATATCCTTATGGAGCCCAGACTGGTGCTTGACCCTGTCTCTGCTTCCTGAGTGCTGGCCTCTGTGTTTATATTTTTAAAAATACCTCTTTTAGGTGATAAATAACTGGGGTTGTTGTACTAGCAGTCACTTCTAAGTTGAATGGCTTAATCTTTTTTAATTGTGATTACTGACACAGTTGTTTTCATTTGTACCTTCTGGGTTTTAATCTTTCTTTGCTCCTTTACTTTCTTTTGGTTTAATGTATTGTTTTAGGGCGCTGTGGTCAGGGCTTTATGCTCTAGCATTGCACACATGTGCCTGATGGGAGAGTTGTGGCCTCTCTGACTGTGGGGAACCTTTCCAGTTAAGGCTCTTACTTTGTTCTTCATCATTCTTACCACTGGATTAGTGTTTGTGTGAAGAAGTCTGTGTTATAGTTGCTTTTCCTGAATGCTCTGGATAGATATAGGTCAACTCCCCTTAATGAATTATGTTTTCTAAAAGTTGAGTCAACTGTAAATGTCTCCTATAGGAACTGCACTCATGGTGGTGTATACGGTTTCTTCATACTTGTGGGCTGTAAAGCAGTAGCAGCAGTGCCCGAGATCAGCAGCTTTCGTTGAGTGTCAGGCTACAAGGAGTTGATGCTGGAATTTTGGGTTGTGGGCGGTGAGACAATGGACAGTGTCATTCTTTACTGCTTTTCTAACCCACACCCGCAGGAACAATACCCAGCATCTGTATTATCCCAGCCAGGTTTTGCCTTAGCACAGTGTATTGGTTTTTGTTTAGGACAGTGACTTGCAAACTCTTATTTACTTACACAAAAGAGGCCTTTAAAAAAAAAGGCTTCTGTCTTCTTCTGTACAAAGCTGTAATGGAAGAAAAAAAGTAAGTGGAAAAATTGTTTGTGTTTACTCTTTTCTAGTCGAGCAAAAGACGTGATAATACCAGCAAAGCCGCCTGTCAGCTTTTTCTCCTCGAGCTCTCCGGTCCTTGACCTTTTCCAGGGGCAGCTGGACTATGCTGACCATGTCCGCCAGGACTCTGAGGTGGTGATGCTGTTCTTCTATGCCCCATGGTGTGGCCAGTCCATCGCTGCCAGGGCAGAAATTGAGCAGGCAGCCAGCCGGCTTTCAGATCAGGTAATGTGTGTTTTCCACCCAAGCAGTGACTGTCAAATCTGTATTAGAGAGGATGGCCCCTCAGAGAAATTGTGCAGACTGGCAGTAATATCCAGGTAAACTCGGTGCAAAGCCTGTGAAGAAACGGGAAGAAGAGTCCTATCATGATGGTCGAGTGGCAAGAGTGAGATTCAGTTCTGTGGCTTCAGGAGATGTGTGCTTGCCTGGGATACCAGGCTGTGTGATGCAGCGCTGAGGATGGTAGAACCCCAGCTCTCTCATGTCCAGCTTATGTGGCTTGTTAACTCTTTTATGTTGTAAGTGGCACACAGGCCAGGGTGCAGGTGTGGAGGTTTGCCGACAACTTGAAGGAGTCAGTGCTCCTCTGCTATGTAGCCAGCTACGTAAATGTTTATACAGGAAAATTTTACGAATAAGAAGACTAAAGGTTGCTGGGGGTGGTGACACACACTTTTAATCCCAGCACTCGGAGGGCTGAGGTAGGCAGATCCCTGAGTTACAGGTCAGCCTGGACTACGAAGTGAGTTCTAGGACAATGAAGGCTACACAGAGAAACCTTGTCTCGAAAAAATAAAGAAAAAGATTAAAGGTACTTCCCACCAAGACTGATGACCTGAGTTCAAATCTTTGTGGGGTCAGTTCTCTCCTGCCTTTCTGTTGGGTTCTAGGGATTAAACACAAGTCACCAAGCTTTTGTGGCAAGTGCCTTTACCTGCTGATCCATCTCATTGGCCCCTTAGTAAATTTAAAAATGTGTGTGTGCGTGCGTGTGTGTGTGTGTGTGCGCGTGCATATGTGTACACCACATATGTGCCTGGTGTGTTAGGAAGTCAGAAGAGAGGACCTTATCTCCTGTAACTGGAGTTCCATGTCGGTGGTTGTGAGCTACCAGGTGGGTGCTGGAAACTGAACCCCCATCTTTTGAAAGGGCAGCAAAGCTCTTAGCAGCCCCAGTTAATTTTTTCAATAGTGTTTCTTGTGGTGAAGTCTAGTCGTGAGTTCCTGATACTGCTGTCTCATCCTCCCAAGGATTAGAGGTGTGTACCATGGCACACAAACCTGAAAATAACTATTTGTGGTGCCCCCTTCTTCATGTGAGGCAACTTACATTTCAGAACTTCCCTATGCATGTGATTTCAGAGTAATGTAGTGTACTAATTGTAACAGAGGTGTTGGGAAAATGGAAAAGTAACCTGTAGCTAAATCTTAGATATTTTAGTTGTCAGTACACAGGCAAAGCATTATGCTTTATGTAGAGCCACTGTGAATGAGACAGTTACAGATGTAGACCTATGGTAAGAAAAGATGAGTTGATAGCTCAGATCCCACAGGAACTTTATAACTGGAAGCAGCTCCTGGGAGAGTCCCTAACTAAATAGGGAGATTTAGTTTATACAGTAGTCTCGTTCCTCAGAATTTCCCTGAACTCTTGGATTTACACGTAAGATGGGCTTAGAATCTGGGTTTGGATTATAATAGACCAGGTTTTTTCCTGGGTAGGCATTTCAAACTTCTGTGGAATGACAGGGTGACTTTGGGATAAGCAGAGCAGGTTTGAGCCTTGCTGACCTCTCTTAGGACCTTGCTCTCCATGCATAGTAGCTTTGCTTAACTATTGTAGCAAACAAAAAGCACTCCATAGATTCCCAAGGGCCTGTGCTGTTGAGGAACCATGATCTGAGCTAACTTGGATGAGTGAGCCCTTGAGCTGTAGAATTCATTCAGAATTCTCAGCTGGTTTTCCTAGAAACAAGAAATATTTTAAAATGGTGGCTAGATGTCCTGTCCAGTTCCAAAAGCCTTTTAAACTATTTTATACCTTAATGTATACCTGGTACATTCCTTGTACAGTTCATAGTTCCTGAGAGGAATCTCAGCATTGGGAGGTAGTGACCGGAGGGTTGGAGTTCAGTGTCTTCCTCATCTATAGTGAGTTTGAGACCAGCCTGAACTACATGAGACCTTATCTCAAGAGAAAGTCTGTGTGTATGTGTTTGTGTGTGTGAGTGAGAATTATGTGTTTGTGGTATGTTCATACATACCACACACACAGCTGACAAGATGGCTTAGTGACTAAAGGGACTTTGTGTCAAGCTTGATGATCTGAAAATTGAAAGTGATATATCATTATTATATATCATATCAACTTTTCAGGAAGGAAATGGGAATTCTAAAGGAGCCCTGGGCAAGCACTCAGTACTTTCCTAGTCACTCCTCTGTTCTCCATTGTTTTCGTGTAGGTAAACCTAGTTTGTAGCTGGTTTAAGCAGAGTGTCCTGATTAATGGGATAGTAACCACATTGTCCTGTGGTGTGGGCCCACACCCTGCTCATTTCACAGCAGCTTGAAGAGCTGCCAGTTTATTATACTGTAGCTGTCTTTAGACACGAGGGCATGGAATCTCAGTACGGATAGTTGTGAGCCACTATGTGGTTGCTGGGATTTGAACTCATGACCTTCAGAAGAGCAGTCTGCGCTCTAAACCTCTGAGCCATCTCTCCAGCCCAGCTTTGGCTTTCTTAAACAGAGTCTCTGGTTTGTAAAGGCTGAGCAGTTTGCTAACGGAGTTACAGACAAGGGCTTGTGCCACCCACAGTGATCCAATCTGTTCATTTCAGGTCCTTCTAAATTGCTTATAGTTCTATGTACACAGCAGGGAAAAGAGCGAATTTATTTTTAGAAAAAGGTAGAAATCATTTGAGCCATATTGCTTAGTCAAATTAGCAAGATGGTAGACTGTACCTTTTGTTTTTTTTTTTTCCCAAGATAGTGTTTGTCTGTGTAACAGTCTTGGCTGTCCTAGGACTGAGACTGGCCTCAAATTTACAGAGATCCACCTGCCTCTGCCTCCTGAGAGCTAGGATTAAAGGCATGAACCGCCATGCCCAGCTAATCATGCCCTATTTTTAAGTAAAGAATGAGACTTCAATCATGGGTAAAGATTGTTGCTTTAGAAATGGACTCTTGGGGCCAGAGAGACGAGTCACTGGTTAGGGAGCTTGCTGTTCTTCCAGAGGACCTGAGTTTGGTTCTCAAAGCCCACATCAGGGACATCACAATTGCCTTTACTAGCCTCCAAGAAAATGGTCACGCACATACCATACATTTCCAGATATAAATATGTAAATAAAAATTAAAGAAAGAAATGGTGTCTAAAGACTCTGAAGTGTCCCCACTAAGTCTGAGCATTCATACTGTACTTGTGGGCAGAGAACATGTCAAGGCAGCTTTACACTTGCTGACTTCATGTTGTTTTCTTCATGTCTTCTTGAAAAAATTTAAAATGTATTTTAATTTTATGTGTATGCATGTTTCCCTGCACCACCTGAATGCTCAGTGCTCACAGAAGCCATAGGGCATTGGGTCTCTAGGAACTGGAGTTGCAGATGGTTGTGAGCTGCCATATGGGTGCCAGAAACCAAACAGCATCCTCTGGAAATGCTGAGTCATCTCTCCAGGCCTAGTACCCCCAGCCTCCCCAGGGTTTCAGTTTTGGGAGCTGGTTCGTTCCTATTGTGAGATCCAGGGATGGGACTCAGACCCTTAGGCTTGGGTAGCAAACACTTGCCCACTGAATCATCTCACTGACCCTAAATAACTTATGAAAAACTTGACTCATACCCCTAAAGTCTGTGAATGTTGTCTGGGCTATTTTGAAATGTGCTGCACTCCTCTGCAGTCAGGAGGTCCTCCATAGAGGTAGCTCTGCTGCTGAGCTCCGGTCACAGGACATTTGGTTGTGATACTTGAGAGGCAATAACAGTGTCAGGAGGGCAGGGGCAAGAGAGCTGGAAATTGCTCTATCCTGAAGCTAGTTCTGGGACCTCTTGTACCCAAACCAGACAGTCCTGATCCTTCCAGGTGCCAGTGTGGGGACACTTATTCTGATTCCTTTAGTAACAGATTGGGACACTTTCCCCTAAATACTGAACATCTGCTTGTAAATGTGTATTTAACTCGCGTGTTTACTTTCTAGTACTACCTGTTAGAACATGGCCTAAATGTTATCTTTATTATTTTTAAAGTAGTCATTGGGCTAGGGAGATTGCTCAGTGGGTAAAGGCGTTTACCACCAAGCCAGAGGACCTGAGTTCAATCCCTAGGACCACACGATGAAAGAACAGGTTATCTTTTGACCTCTGCAAGCATGCCATGGGTGTGTGTGTGTGTGTGTGTGTGTGTGTGTGTGTGTGTGACTCAACCCAATCTACAAGCATGCCATGGGTGTGTGTGTGTGTGTGTGTGTGTGTGTGTGAGAGACTCAACCCAAGGTCTTTCAAAGGTTAGGGAAGTGCCCTAACCTAGCACTCTGGAGGCTGAGGCAGGAAGGTTTCAAAGAGTCCAAGGCCAGCCTGGTCTTCATAGTAAGCTCCAGGCCAGCCAAGGCTAGAGAGAGACTCTACCTCAATAAATAAATAATAAAATTAAATTAAAATCCAATCCTTTCAAAATTAAAGAACGAGTGATTTTCCTCTTGTGACAGGCTCAAAGAGTCCTGGCTGAACTATGGAGATTGGTTTGTCTTTCTTTAATATTTATGTATTTATTTTTGAGGCGGTTTTCCTATGTAGCCATGGCTGCTTTAGAATTTGCTTTGTAGATCTGGCTTGTTTTAAATTTCGTGATCTGCCTCACTTTGTCTCACAAGTCCTGGGATTAAAAGCACACATGGTTATTTTTCATTAAAAGAAAAAAGGAAGGATTTATTATTATTACTTTGTATATATATGACTGTTTAGCCTGTGCATATGTCTATCTACCTCATTCCTGGAGAGAGCTCTGGATCACACTGGGGGTGGAGCTACTGGACTTACAGATACTTTCAAGCCACCATATTGGTGCTGGGAATCAAAACCATGTCCTCTGGAAGAGCAACCAGTGCTCTTCTGAGTCAGTTCTCCGTTCCCTATTTTTCATTTTTGAGATTCATTTGTAGACCAGGCTAGCATGTATATAACTCATGGTAATTCACCTACTTCAGCTCCCTCACTGCCCCCACCCGATTCCACCCCTGCCCTTTATTCCTATGCCCCAGGGTTGGGATTACAAGTATGAGCTACCACTGAGTAGTTTCATTTTAGTGGTCAGTGTCACCTTAGAAAGCTTGAAACAGGGTCTGTTTGTTTCTTGTTTAACACCTTCTGTTCTAGCAGGGGAAGTAGTTAGTTTCTACAGTTGTGAGTCTTGGCAACTGCTGAGCTGCTATTCATAGTCCTCTGAAACCTGTTTGCCTCTGCAGGTGTTGTTTGTGGCAATAAACTGTTGGTGGAACCAGGGGAAATGCAGAAAACAGAAGCGTTTCTTCTATTTTCCTGTGATACATCTGTATCATCGGAGGTAAGGGCTTGTGTTGCCAGTCCCCCTTGTATTCATCAGTTTATCGGGGAACTTTTTTACACAAAATTATTAATGTGGAAAATTGAGAAAATGCAGATAGGCAAAAATAAGTTTTTTTAAGAAAGTGAAGGAATTTGATGATTACATTAGCCATGTGCAACCAGTCTGTTTTGATTATCCTTTTCTGTGACTGTATATGTCTGCCCTCTAGTTGTAAGCCTTAGATGCAATTGGAAAAAGCGTAATGTTACTTCTGAAGTTGTTCTCTCTCACGTCTGTGAACATAGGTGTGTGTTTACATCAGTGTTTGTATGTCACAGCACTGTTTTTAAAAGATGAATTACTCCATTGGATGGCTGTACATTTTAGCTACTCAAAGCTGTTACACAATACAGAAGTGCACCCTGTCCCTTAGCTTTTGCTAGGCATGGTGCCTATGCCAATAATCGACGTTTCTTGGGAGACCGAGGCAAGAGGATTAGTTGAGGCCAACCTGGACAACTTAGTCTCAACCAAATAGCTGGGAATATTAATTTAGTAATAATGTGATTTCCTAACATGGGTGAGGTCGTGGGTTCATTCCCTAGCCTTGCAATAAGGAGGAAGGGATGCCATGCCATTTCTCTCAGTTAGGAAGAAAATGACCAGTGGTCCGTAGTTCTGTAGTGAGAGGGGATGGAAACCCTCAAGTGTCGTGATTTTTTTTTTTTTTTGGTCTCCAGGTACATTCATTTTGCCTAAAGTGACAAGCTACGTATGGTTTTTATTTTAAGCTATCTTGTTTTTAATCTTATTTTTAGTGATATGTGTCTGTGTGTGTCTGTGTGGTATGAGCACATATAAATGCAGAATGCCGTAGCCCTTAGAGCTGGAGTTATAGACAAGTGTGAGCTGCCAGGCATGGCTGCTGGAAACCAAACTCTGGTCCTTTGCAAGAGCAGTGACGTCCTCTTAACTTAGAGCCATCTCTCTTAGGCCCAAGATTTATTTTATTTTTTATTTATTTATTTATTCTTTATGTGTGTGTGCTTAATATATGTATATGAACTACGTGCATACTAGAGCTTAAGGAGATCGAAAGGAAAGCATCAGGTCTCCTGGAACTGTAACTACAGGGGGTTCTGAACCACCATATTGGTGCTGGGAATCAAATCCACGTTCTCTGGAAGAGTAAACAGTGCTCTTAACCATTGAGCCATCTCTCCAGCCGATCCAGCCATCCATTCATTCATTCACTCATTCATTAGTTCATTCATTCGTTTGTTTAATTTGTGAAGTGGTGACAAGACCTCACTGTTTAATTATTTGTTGGTTTGTTTGTTTGTTTGTGGGGTAGTGACAGGATCCTACTATATAGTGCTTACTATATACTTGGAAAGTTCTGGAACTTGGAAAGATTGGCTGGCTTCTGTTCCCTAGTGCTGAGGTGAAAAGCATCTACCGCCAGACCTTCCTTTGTTGGATAAGGGGTCTCATGCCTTAGCCTAGGATGGCGTAGAACATAGTGGTCCTGCCTAAACCTCTCACATGTGCTGGGGAAATAGGCATCTGCCCCCACATTTGGCTTTAAGCTAGTCACTTTTGCTGTGTATATGTTAATGTTTGGTTTTGCAGATGTACTGAGACCCTACTGTGGATGTTAAGTAATATTTGAAAAAGCTGACTGTGGGCTATTTATTTAGAGACAGAGTTTCTCTGTGTAGCCCCGGCTGTCCAGGAGCTCACTATGTTCAACCAGGTTGGACTTGGACTTAGAGAGCTCAGCCTGCCTCTTCCTTCTCAGTGCTAGGATTAAAGGCTTGTTCTACCCCATCCAGTTTATTTATCTTAATTTTTGAGGTGGTCTCATTTTATATCCCAGGCTAGCCTTGAACTGATGATCTTCCATCCTTAGCCTTCTAGGGTAGAAGATGGTATTTAGGCTTCAGTCAGTGTGATTGGCTTAAAGTCTATGAAAGGCCAAATGGGTAAAAACTTGATCAGTGAGGGTTAATTTTTAAGGTTTCCTTTCCCATCCTCATGTACCTCCTGGGTCTCATTAGTAGGGATTCACAGTAATCATCAGCAGACTGTTAGTGACAGACTCTCTATCCTTCCCAGTCCCACAGCTCCGGCAGAAAGCGTTGTGTGTTGTGTTGTGTGTTTTCCTGAACAACTGATATTACTTAGGAAGACTACCTTTTCCACCCTCAAAATTTCCACTGTATCGGAAGTACTTGTGGAATCAAAGGAACAAGCTAGCTTCTCTTGGTAGCCATTAGATTGCTTCCAGATCTCTCCACTCTGCTTCTTGTTCAGTAGATTCTTCCTCTGCTTTAAAGGCTCAAGTGGGGATTCTTTTTTTTTTTTTTTTTTTAATATTTATTTATTTTTATTTTATGTCTATGAATACATCGTTGATTTCTTCAGATACACCAGAGGGCATCAGACCCCATTACAGATGGTTGTGAGCCACCATGTGGTTGCTGGGAATTGAACTCAGGACCTCTGGAAGAGCAGTCAGTGCTCTTAACCACTGAGGCATCTCTCCAGCCCATGGTGCCACCACTCTTAGGGTGCAACTTCTCAGTTGAACCTCTCTAGAAACACCCTCAGAGACATACTGACAATGAAAATTCACCAACACATGGGTCTCATCCTGTGCCACACTGGCTGTGTGCTCGTGACACACATCAGGACAGGCATGCTCCGAGGGAAGACATACCTTAAATTTGTTGGCAATTGTTAGGTTTGGTGATGATGGAGATAACAAAAATTTTTTTTTAATTAATATTTTTCATCTATGTAGTTCTGGCTGTCCTGGAACTCACTATGTAGCTCAGGTTGACCTGAAACTATCCACTTGTCTATGCCTCCCAAGCGCTGGGATTAAAGGTATATAGCACCATGCCCAGTGTACTGGCTAGTTTTATGTGTCAACTTGACACAAGCTGGAGTTATCACAGAGAAAGGAGCTTCAGTTGAGAAGATGCCTCCATGAGATCCAGCTGTAAGGCATTTTCTCAATTAGTGATCAAGGGGGGAGGGCCCCTTGTGGGTGGTGCCATCCCTGGGCTGGTAGCCTTGGGCTCTATAAGAAAGCAGGCCAGTAAGGAACACCCCTCCATGGCCCCTGCATCAGCTCCTTCCTGCCCTGCCTGAGTTCCTCCCCAACTTGCTTCTTGGTCACGATGTTTGTGCAGGAAGAGCAGCCCTGACTAAGACAGCCAGCCCCTTGAGTTGATGGAGTTTTTACTCCCACCACCCAGCCTTGCTTCTAGAATGCTGTGCTTACTTCTTTTCACCCTCCTATTCCTTTGTTGTTGTGTCCTGCGGTGTTCACTGAAGAACTGTGCTTATCTCATGTGTTTGAGTTTTTATAACTATGTTACACCATCATGAATACAGCATGTATGTAATTCTTTCCTGAGCTCTGTGCAGTGCTGTTGTTAACAGTAAATTAATGTCAGTCTCTGTAGAGAAAAGAATGGTTGCAGAATTGCTGAATTTCACATGCCCCTGCCCCTGTCATTCAGTAACATTTGTGTATGTTGTAGGCCATTGAGAGAGACTAGAGAGACTTTGGATGAGTCTAGGGGGATATTGAAGCAGCCATGTGAAAATCTGATTAGTTTAGGATGATCCCTGTAATACTGTTTCACAGCTGGATCAGGTTCCTGTGCATCCCAAAGCATGGCCATAAGGGACCAGAAGGAAGATTGGGTGTGCACCTCCTGACTGTATCCTTACCCTTTTGTTCTGTTGTAATAATACTTTAAACACTGTCAGGTTCGCTTAGTGACCCTTTGTCTGGGTGCCTTTAGGAATAGTAGTAATTACTGTTTAGTAGGCAAAGAGTCAACTGCCCAGTGTTTATTTCACAATGTCATCTAAAAGGAACCTGTCTATACGTGTTGACAATTATAGTAAAGGTCCTGGAATTCTTTAGTATGTGGTTGGTTTCCACGGCCAGCCACCTTTTCCTTTTTTTAGTAGAAATAGTATGGGAACTAATTTTTCTTTTGGAGAATAGAGTTTAATTTGCTGTTGGGTTAAGATTGATCTCATAGAAGTGCTTGTATTCCCCCCCCCCCCCCCAAAATGCTGATTCTCTGTTCACCTCCTGAGCAAAGCAGGTTGCTTGCCTCTGAGCCAGTTGCTAAAGCAAAGGTGTTTTCATTGAATGGTATTGATGGGTTTTGTTACACTTTACAGGTTTAATGCATGGTATATTGTTTTTATTTATTTATTTATTTTTTTTGATACTAGTTTTGGACCAATCGAATACAAAGGCCCCATGAGTGCTGTTTACATTGAGAAGTTTGTTCGCCGGGTGATGAGACCGCTTCTCTACATCTCGTCTCAATCAGAATTGCTAGATTTTCTCTCGACCTACGAGGTACCTATCTTTCTTATCTCCTGTTCCCAATGCTTTTACTTGGTTGAACTGGATTGTTTGTATTAAGTGGTTTTTAGTGTACTTTGTTTTATTTTGGCGTATATTAATTAATTGTACAAGATAGGTTTCATTATGACATTTTCACACTTTAAAAACAGTCTCCTGGATCTCAGCAGTTCAAAAGTCTGCGCTGGTTGCCGGGGAGCCGGTGTGGGGATTAGAAGCACGCACTGTCCTTTCAAAGACCCCAGTTTAATTCTCCGCACCCACTGGGTGACTTGACCCTGACTGTCACTGCAGTGCAAGGAGAGCCCCAGTTAGAGCTCCATGAGACTAATGAGAAGGGCCGCTGGCTAAGTGAACCTTAAAAGATCAGAATACTTGCAAAATCTCATCTCTGTTTTGTTTGGGAATTTTAAACAGATGTTGGTCTTGTCTCACAGTTGACTAGGATATGGAATTAGTTCATAGTTTCTGTGCAGCTACTCATTTCTAAGAATATTCTGTGGTCCTATAATATTTAGCTTTCAAAACAAGAAAGACTACAGACGTGAGGTTGGAGAGATGACAGTGGTTAAGAACACCTGTGCCTCTCCTAGATGACGCACGTTTAGTCCCAGTCCCTACACCAGGTGGCTCAAAGCTTCCTGTAACTTCATTCAGTTCTAGGGTATTTGAAGCCCTCTTCTGGTTTCCATGATCATGCCCACATATACACATAAATAAATAATAAAATCACTTTGAAGGGTTTATTTCACGTGTATGGGTGTTTTGCCTGCTTGTATGCCTGTGCACCACATATGTGCCCACAGGAGGACAAAGAGGATGTTGAATTACCCTGGGACTAGAATCACAGATCGCACCATGTGGGTGCTGGGAGTTAACCCACATTGTCTGGAAGAGCAGCCAGTGTGCTTAACCACTGAGTTATCTCTCCAGCCCCTAAAACAAATCTTTATTGAAAACAAAACAAAAAACCAAAATAACAGCCACAACAAAAAAACCTGCAAAAATATTCCTTTCTGTTTTATTTAAGTCTTTTTGGTTTTTGTTTTTTGGGACAGGATTTCTCTGCATAGTTCTGGCTGTCCCGGAACTCTCGTCAAGGCCCTTTTTACAGAAAATATTTTAGCTTACCGACATGGCTTTTTCCCTGTGGCCCTGTGGCCAGCTTCAATACCTTTTAAATTATTTTTATATAAAATTTTGTTCTCTTGGGTTGCTGGGTGGGGTGGTGCATGCCTTTAATCCTATTACTTGGGAGACAGAGGCAAGCAGATCTCATTTGAGGCCAGTATGTTTTACATAAAGAATTTAGGCCAGCAAAGCATACATATCTTAAAAACAAAAACCTAAACTTTAATTTGCATTAGCTCTTAAAATAACTTAAAATTTCATTTATTTAAATTGTTTTATTTTTTCTTTTGAGACAGGGTCTTTCTACATAGCCCTGGCTAGCCTGGAACTCACAATGTAGACTAGGTTGGCTTGGAACTCACAGAGATCCACCTGTCTCTCCTCCCCCCCCCCCCCCAAAAGGGATTAAAGATGTGTGCCACCACATTCTGGTTAAAATAGTTTTTAGAAAAATATATTTTTGGTGTGTGTGTGTCTGTGTAAGCCTGTGTGTGTCACTTGTTTGTAACACCTTTGGAGGCCAGAAGAGAGCGCTGGATTCTCTGGACCTGGAGGTTCAGCATCATGTGGGTGTTGGGACCAAACTGATCTTCTGCAAGAGTAGCAAGTGCTCTTAATGGCTATGCCATCTTCTCTCCAGTGCCTGAGGTTGCTTCTGTGAGGTAGGATCTCATGAGTCCCAGACCAACCCTGAGCTCCGAGCACAGTTGAGTCTGAGCTAGGGCCAGTGATCCCATTCCTCACCTCCTCAATCTGGGGACTTGAGATGGGGACAGTGCTTTTGTTTTGGTTTTGAGGGAGTCTTGGAAGTAGAGTTAGTAGTTAGTCCAAACTGACTTCAAACCGACAGCACAGCAGTCTTACTGCCTCAGTGCTCCTATGGATTGGCAGTTAACACCTGAGTCGCTGGAGGTAGGTCTCCAAACCAGTGAGAAGTCTGTTGTCAGGCTTAAGTCAAAGCTTAACTCTGCTGCTGCCTAACTCTGTGGTCCTGGGCTGATGATTTAATCTCCTGAAGCCTTCATTTTTCTTATTTATAAAGCAGAAATAAATCTAGATAAGACAAATCTCTAAGCCATGCTGATCTACATAATGAGACTCTCAAAAAAACAGATAAACAAGTAAAAATTAAGTAAAAAAAAAAAAAAATTATTTGGGATGTAGTCCCAATCAATGGAAACTATCAGTAAATAAAATAAAATAAACAAATCTTATCAGTAAAAATATTATGAGGAAAATTCTGGATGTTAGGATTTCTATAAAGATTTTAAATGTTGTAATGATGGTGTTGGAACTCCTTATTCGTGAGAAAAAATGTTTTTATAATTAAGAGATAAAAAGTAATGTGCAGAGATGAGCTGCTGCCATCCTTTAGTCCTGCCCTATTGGCATATTTGTAGAGTGCTTTGCCTGCCCAGTTTTGTCTTCTTTGGGTTTTCACTCATGATCCTCTAAAAGAGAAAGGAAAAAAATGAGAGAGGAGCTACAAAGTAACAGCACACAGCATAAAGCTTCAGGGAGTCTTCAGTACAGATGTGGCAAAGACGGATCACATCTGCTCCCGAGAAGGTGTGAGAGGCAGCTCTGTCATCCTTCAGCTGTGTCAGAGGAAGGCTTTTTTCCTTTGGTTTTTGTTGTTTATTTTGAGGCAGGGTTTACGTCTAGCCCAGACTGGTTTCAAACTTGCTGTGTAACAAAAGATGACTTTGAATTTATGGATCCTCCTGCCTCCACTTCCCTGGTTCTGGGCCTATAGGCACCTAATATATGTTGGGCTGGACATTAACCCAAGGCTTACTGGACCTTAGGCAAGCACTTTGCCAACTAAATTATATCTTCACCCCTCTGCTGCATTGATTTTTCTTTTCTTTTAAAATATATCTAAAGTTAGGTAGTGTTGACCCATGCCCTTATTCCCAGCACTTGGGAGGCAGAGGCAGATGGATCTCTTTGAGTTCAAGGCTTAAGTGGTCTACCTATTGAGTTCCTGGCCAACCTGGGCTGCATAATGAGACATTGTCTCAAAAAAGCAAAACAACAACAAAAAAATCCATGTGTGTATGGTTGTGTGTGTGTGTGTGTTTGTGTCTGTCAGTCAGTGTCACATGAGTACATTTGAAGGCAAAAACTTGCAACATACACATGTGGATGTCCGAGGACACCTTTGAAAATTAGTCCTCTTCTTCTATCATGGATTCCAAAGATGAAACTAAGGGCATGAGTTTTGTGGAATAAATGCTTTACCCTATTGTTGGCTCAGTCTGCTTCATTTCTTACAGCGGGCACATGTCATAGGTAAAGGGCTCAGCTGGCTTTATCAAGTCTAAAACCTAAGACTTATATTTTTTCTTTAAATACAATTATTTGGCTAGATAATCCCTCTGATACTCTGTCTTTCAGTGGCTTTTTAAGGTTAGAAAGAGTTTTTCAGAAAGTTCACATATTTCTGGTCAAGGAAGTATTATTTTGTCTCATGTGTTTGAGAGATGGTCTGTGTTGCCCAGACTGGCTCTGATGATCCTCCTTCCTTGGCCTCTCTAATAACTAGGATCACACAATAAAGTAGTAACTCAGGTCCTTTTAAAAAAAAAAGTTACTTATTTTATGTATATGAGTACCCTGTCGCTGTCCTCAGACGCACCAGAAGAGGGCATCAGATCCCATTGCAGATGGTTGTGAGCCACCATGTGGTTGCTGGGAATTGAACTTAGGACCTCTGGAAGAACAGTCAGTGCTCTTGACCATTGAGCCATCTCTCCAGCCTCCCTTACAAGTCCTTTTTATTTGTTGCTTCAGTGTTGCTAGTATATCTTTACCAAAAAGAGAAAGGTGTGCAAATTCTTGGTGTTTTCTCCTGTATTCTTAATATTTGCATTTCAGTGATCCCTTCAGAGATCATGCATGGTCCATGTGCTGGCATGGCTCTCCTGTCAGACTCACCAGTGTGGAACCCACTTACATAGAGTGATGTACTGCAGTAATCTAGTCTTCTTTGAAACAGGAAACAATGAGTGTCACCAAGATGGGACTTGAATTTTAAAGACTTCTGTTGTGTTGAACATAGCCTGCTTCCTTCTACAAGCTGTGAATGGCATTTATGTGTTTGTGATATCTTTGTTAGACTTCTTCTTTTTAAAAAAGTATGTATATGAGTGTTTTACTTGCATGTATATGTGTGTACCATGTACATGCAATACTTGTGCATGCCAGAAATAGGTGTTCAATTTCTTGGGGCTGGAAATATAGGTGATTGTGAGCTACCATGTTGTAAATCAAACCGGGGTTCTCTTCTTAGATTTGTCATAGTGACAGGTTTTATTGGTTGGCTTGTGACCACTGTAGGTGTATTTGTAATGTAGATCCTCTGTACAAATCAAGAAACCAGGTAAGCCAGGAGTGATGGTGCATGCCTTCTGCCTCCAAGTGCTGTGATTAAAGGCATGCCCAGCAATGTTTAGTTTCTTTATGGCACTTTAAAAAATTCTTTTCTTGGGCTGGAGAGATGGCTTAGCAGTTAAGAGCACTGACTGCTCTTCCAAAGGTCCTGAGTTCAATTCCCAGCAACAGTGGCTCACAACCATCTGTAATGAGATCTGATGCCCTCTTCTGGTGTGTCTGAAGACAGCTACAGTGTACTTACATATAATAAATAAATCTTTTTAAAAAAAAAATCCCTTTCTTTCTCCTGCCTTTCTTCTTTCTTTCTCAATTTCTTTCTTTCTTTCTTGACAGAAAGTTTCAGAAGGCACTGGCCTTTTACTTTGTTTTTATGAATGTTAAGAAATAACAATAAAGGACAAGGCCATGGCTCTCAGTGCGTATTAAAGCACGCTTGCTATTTCTGGTTACTGAGTTGTCAGAATTTAGTGTGCAGAGTGGGGTAGCCTGTGTATGATAATCACCAAATTGAGATTGTAGGGTCGTTAGGGTCGCAGTCTTTTCTTCCTAGATAAACACTAGCATGACACTAACTTGAACCTCATGTATGTAGCTAGGAGTTGCAGTGAACTTCCTCAGGGGCACAACAGAGGAAGATGAGAGCTTTAAGAAAGTCGTGCCCGCACGAGCACATGAGGCTGTGCTTCTTCCAGTTCTTCCTGCCCACTTGTTTATAGAAGGCAGATGTGGTCAGACAGAGTGTGGGTCATAGTTATTCTGATGGCCTTGAAAATGATTGAAAAAGGAATGGGACGGGGTAAGTAAGATGAAGTTCCCACTGGTTTATGCCTTCTACTGTTAGAGGGGTCCTGTTGTGGTTTTAGGGTATCCTGTCTCCAGTGTTGATAGCTCTCCTATCAAGTGCTTTATTTTTAAATCACATGACCAAAATCATCTGATTTTTACTTTACAACCTACCTACCAAATGCCAGTAATATTGTTATTTAGAACTTTTATCTTGTATTTGTGCCAAAATAGTTTCTAAACCTTTTTGTGAATTTCTGTAATTTACTTAAGATGAATTATTTAGCATATGTCTATTAATATAATCTTATGATAAACTAAATTGTTTTAAAATTAAGCAGGATAAAAAAAAAAGGCCTAGGAATCTTGGTCAGGGTAGGGTGGGGTAAGTAGGGTGTTGACAAATTGTTAGGTGAGAGAAAAACCCGAGATTTTACCAAAAACCTTCAGTGCCTGGCTTCTAATATCATAGTGCTTTTATTCACAGGTCTGTCTGAGTGTTAAGCAAGTATGCAGCAGTTCTGTCAGTTCATAGTTTATACTTCTACTGTAACTAAGAAGACTTTATAATGAATTAACATCAAGGCAGAAATGGTTTAAGTTCCAGTAAGTGAAAGTGCATCAAGGGAGCTGGTGAGATGGCACAGGGCTGTTCTTCTAGAGGGCCCAGGTTCCGTTCTCCACGTGTAGCTGGTGATTCACAACTGTTGGTACCTCTAGTCCCAGGGCATCTGATCCCTTCAGGCACCAGGCATGCATGTGATTCACATGCATGTAGGCACTCACAGACATATATAAGTCAGAAGAGGAAAGTGTGGGAAAAGGGGGAAGTGGTTTTTTTTTTTTTTTTTTACAACACAGCAAGGTAATTGTTAATTAGGCCACTAGAGGGTGTGCGACATCTGCCAAAATCCACCCTATTCTGCAAATGGTGCCTGCTTCCGTAAGAGATGGGTTACAGGAGGTACTGAGGTTTACTGACCTTCTGTAAGTAGCTGGCTTCTGTCTCCTTGGTAAAACATTTACTGAGACCCTACACCGTGGGACGGAGTTAAATCACATAAAGTGGGCCATTCATTGTGTCTTGTTTTTCCCTAAACTAAAGTTGATGAAGGAGCTTTGTCAAATGCATGTTCTTTGCTCTGTGCCAGGAGCTCTGAGGTGGAAGTCTAATTATGAACAAGAAAGACTGCTTCATAGATTGACAACAAACAGGCATCCAGCCCCGGTTGCTGGGGTGGAACTTAATACTTCTGGGTATGCTAAGGAAGCCTCAGAAAACAAATAAACAAGAGATACTAGGCTGATTAGTGTCCTCCGGATACACATATCTGTGTGAAACTTTACAATGTAGCTTTATTTAAAAATAGGGCCTGGGGGGGCTGGTAGTATACACCTTTAATCCTAACACTTGGGAGATAGAGCAGGTGGCTCTTTGAGTTCTAGGCCAGCATGGTCTATATAGCAAGTTCCAGGACAACCAGGGTTACTTGGAGAGACCCTGACTTTAGAAGGAAAGAAAAAGAAAAGAAAGAAAATGGCAGATGTAATCTGTCAAGGGTCTTACGACTAAATCATTCAGAATTTTGGATGAAATCCTAAATCTAGTGACCAGTGTGTTGATAGACTAGCAGCTGGTACAGAGAGAAGGGCTGTGAAGGCTGGGGTCGATACTGGAGCATTGCAGCCTTGAAGCGGGGTAGGCCTGGAATAATTTGAAGCTGGAAGAAGCAGGAAAGACACCCCCATCACCACCATCACACTACTCACACACAGACCCAGTTCTCCAGAGAGCAGAGTGTGGTTCTGAGCCACCAATTTGTGGTAATTTGTCAAGACAACCCTAGGGAATGAGGCAATTTCAGATTGTAAGTGCCATGAAGTGAGAGTAGTGATCTGGGAACAGGGGAAGGGTACAGCTGTTTTGGAAGACAAGAAGTCCTCACTAGGAAAAGGTCCCAGACAAGATGAAGCTTGTGTCATCTGCCCAGACCAGACCAGACCAGACCAGAGGAGCTGGAGAGAGTAGAGAGCCCCCAATGAGGAGTGGAATTGTTTGGTCGAGGGAAAAGGACAGTGGAAGGTGAGGTTTCAGGACTGTCCCCAGTACGTCTCCAAATGACGCTGAGTTGGCTGAATAAGAAATAGGCTGCAGCTGGGTAGTGGTGGCGCACGCCTTTAATTCTAGTCCTTGAGAGGCAGAGGTGGGCAGATCTCTGAGTTTGAGGCCAGCCTGGTCTACAGAGCAAGTTCCAGAATAGCCAGGGTTACACAGAGAAACCTTTGAGAGAAACCAAAAGAAAAAAAAAAAAAAAGAGTAAGAAAAGAAAGATAGGCAGCTGCTTGTTTATTGGGGAGCTGGTTAAGCCTCTGGGAATAAGAGACGACAGGACATCACCAGAACCTAAGCCTGGTGTCTGCTGCCCAGTACCAGGTTGGCACAGGTCCTTAGCTATCTTCTCCAGAAGGGTATCTGTGAGGACATTAAATACAGGATTGGAGTTGTCTCTTGCAAGACAGCTCATAGATGCAGCTACACTCAAAAGCTCAAGTCTACTAAAGTTTGTATGTAGATATATTTGTTCCTCACCCTTGTTTTTACTTGGGTGTAAGCAAGGCATGTGAAAGGAACTGAAATATGTGTAGCTAATTCATGTTATTTTTTAATGAAACAGCTTCTGCTGGAGAGACATTGCAAGTCTGGGGAACTCTTTGCAGATTTTGCTTTACCTACAGCATAACAAGAGCTGTTTCATAACTTGGACAATCCGCAGTAGAAATTAACAGATAACTATCACCCCACCTTGCTACCCTCTTCATATTGTTTTGAAGTATTAATATTAGATTGTGCTATCAAACATACCAATTCTCACAACTCAGTACAGACGGCCACAGAATTGTATCTTAGCTGGCACTCAGGATAGACTATACCTGTTATAGTTTAATTTAAATTTTTTTATTTTTAGTTATGTGCATATGGGATGGTTTATGCTCCCAGGGGCCAGAAGAGGGTGTTGGGGGCCCTGGAACTTGAGTTATGGGCAGTTGTAAAGTGCCCAACATGGGCGCTGGGAACTGAACTCAGGTCCACTGCAAGAGCAGTGTATTCTCTTCACTGCTGAACTGTCTCTGCTGTCTCATGAGTTGTGTTTTAAATAGATAGTATTTTAGAGTTTACTCAACTTTTAATCACCTCGTACAGTGTGAACCTTCTATTCTTCATTCCTTTGGCAATGAAGAATGAAAATGACTTTTGCTGAGTTCTGCATTGTATGTAGTGCCTGGTGAATTTCCTTGCACAGACTACTTACTTGACAGTTTCAATGTCAGTTCCTCTGAAGACAGTGGCTCCTTCATCCCCATAGTCTGTGCTGGGAGTGTAGACATGAGTTATAGGGTTTGCCTAGTACATACAAAAGCCCTGACTTTGATAGCCACCACTGTCAAAAACTAAAATTTGCTACAGAGAGAATAAACTTTATACTTATATGCTATCAAAGGGCGCTGCAAATGGGTCCAGGTGTTTTCATTTTCAAAGATTTAATGTGGGAGCTGGTAAAGACTGTTCAGTGGGTAAAGGCACTTGTCCCCAAGCCTGACAGTCTGAATTTGATCTCTAGTACCCACATAGCAGAGAGAACTGACTCCTGAATTTCGTCTTCTGGCCCCCAAATACCACCACAGCATGTATAGGCGCATGCAAATGTAATAAATAATTGCAATTAGAAAAAAAGTTTTAGTTGGGATTTCCCTTGGAGAGTCAGAGCTTGTATAATGTATATGTTCATTTTATACATATGTAATTGCATGCATTCTGGATATATATAGATAACATATTTATGGATCATAATACATAGTGTCCATTTCCATGAACTTCTCTAAGGTAATGTGATGGGGAAAGAGAAATAAAGTTCACATGGAACATTTATTTATTAATATTTGGAGCTATCTTACTCCATTGGCTTTGGTTTGGGAGAGTGATCAGAAATTAAAGAAGTTTAAATGAGTCATTATATTAGTTTCTTTCTTTCTTCCTTTTTATTTTTTTTATTTTTTTTTATTTTTTATTTTTTTTTGGTTTTTTGAGACGGGGTTTCTCGGTATAGCCCTGGCTGTCCTGGAACTCACTCTGTAGACCAGGCTGGCCTTGAACTCAGAAATCCGCCTGCCTCTGCCTCCCAAGTGCTGGGATTAAAGGCGTGCGCCACCACTGCCCAGCCATTATATTAGTTTCTATTTTTGTACAATATTAACAGTGCCTAGGATTTCTGAAAGGTTGTCTTTTGTCCTGATGGGAAATCTTATTCTGTTATGGAGTGGCTGGGAATCTTAAGAAGGCAAATGTAGCTCTTTTATAAATCCATTGTAGACTGGCTGGCTTAAGGAGGTCTGAATCCACTGTAGACTGGCTGGCTTAAGGAGGTCTGAATCCACTGTAGACTGGCTGGCTTAAGGAGGTCTGAAGGAGTCAGACAAAAAAAGTCTCCATTAGTTTCCAGCATTTGCTTTTTAACTGGGGCTGGTGTTACATGGGAGAGAGTGTCTTTACCCATGTAGAAGGTCCTGGGTGCCATCCCCAGTACTGCAAATAACATGAAAAAAAACAACTTCCTTATTTCCTGAGTTTGAGAAATAGGCTATTTGCTAGATTGTTCTAGATGTTAGGATTAAGCATTTCATCTCAGGGTTTTGTGTTGTTTTCCAGAAATAAGACTAGTTGACTTAATTGAATCTAGAAAGTTAACCAGATAGTTTAGCTTGAAAAGAAGAATCTTCAGGATAGATCAGAAACATCCTCTTTCATGCAGCATACTACTTGGGGAGCAGTGTTGGGGGACACAGTTTCCTGCATGCCAGGCTGGCCTCAAGTTCATATATAATAACTTGGAACTGAGGCTGGAGAGATGGCTCAGCGGTTAAGAGCACTGACTACTCTTCCAGAGGTCCTGAGTTCAATTCCCAGCAACCACATGGTGGCTCACAACCATCTGTAATGGGATCCGATGCCCTCTTCTGGTGTGTCTGAAGACAGCGACAGGGCACTCATTGATATACATAAAATAAATAAATCTTTTTAAAAAGGGCAACTTGGAACTCTTTATCTCCTGTTTTTACCACATGCTGGGCCTTTTCTTTGCTTTTTAATTTTATTTTTACTTATTTTAATTTTTTTGTGAGAAGGTCTCACTGTGTAACCCTGGCTGGCCTTCAAACTCACCATGTAGAACAGGCTGGCATACTGTCTGCCTTCTGAAGGCTGGAATTATGGGCTTGAAACACCATGACTGGTTAACATTGGTATTAAATATTACCAACATATGAAATTTCTGTCTTAAATTTTTGAATCCAGTTTTGTCCCAAGGATCTGCCTTTCTAGTTAGCTATAAGAGCATGGTGCTGAGAGCATTGAGCCTAAAGCGCTAATATACATCAGACTAATGCCTATGACTGGGCTCTCCCATCCCTGTTACCATGTGAAGAACTAGCACTGCTTCCAATAAGAAACCACTGCTTACATTAATCATCCAAGGCCATACATTTAGCTCCTGGAGCCTGGGCTTGAGCTCAGTCTTCTGACTCTAGCTCTATCATTCATTCTTTGAAGATGTCATAACTGCTAGGGTCTTTAGACAGATGTGATTGCCACAGAACCAAACCAGACAGGTGCCATGGCACCTTCAAAGACAGACGTATGGAGGGGAACAGCTAATTGTTTTGGCATATTGCAGGGCTGTTCTGTGCTACACTTGGAGAAGTAGATTAAGCAGATGGCATTGAGTTAGAGGATAGTGGAGAAGGAGGGCCGTGGTTTCTTTGTAGCTAACCTGACCAAAGAGGGCCTTGCCCCTCAGTAGTATTGGATGTGGAGAAAAAGGAGGGACCAGGTCACAGGTGAGGCAGTCAAATATAACCTGATTTCTACCCAAGGGAGAAAGTAGATTTAGAGAGGAAGTGACTAAAAGAGAAGCCTAAGAAAGGTACAGTGATGCTACTGGTATAATATAACCACCAGAGTACTGGTTAATACTGATACAATATACCCAGAACTACAAGGAATCTGAGCCTGTGGGGTTTGCTGTCAGGGCTCTGTGCTGCCAATGGAGGTGGAAAGGTCCACTTAGGGAGGGAGGAGCACAGTGGGAAGGCTACTGCGCTCCTTCTCTCATCCCAGGCTGGCTAAATGGAGAAGAAGTTCACCACAGCCCACACACAGCCTTCCTCGGGCAGTCAGAGTTAGAAAATGAAATGTGGCAATATATTCATCCATGCCTGGCACTGCACGTTTTCATACACGTAAGATACTTGGGATAGCAGCTGTTCATCATACAGCTGACAATGCCTCTGTCACCTAATTGTACTCTTGTCCCTGCAGCCTGGAGTACTCGGCTACTTTGAATTCAGTGGCTCACCCCAGCCTCCTGGTTACTTGACCTTCTTCACCTCAGCACTGCATTCTTTAAAGAAAGGTAAAACGAAATCTTATTAAGACACTGGCAAATTAAGCAGAAATGTACTGATTTTTAATGTTTTGGCATATAAACTCTTTATATTTTCTAATTTGCTAGGTTCCTTTTCTCAATATATTTTTAATCAATAACTCTTGTTTAATTTCGATTAATAAAGCATTATACTGTACCAAATAATCTCCTGCTGGGCATGGTGGCGCACACCTTTAATCCTAGTGCTTGGGAGGCAGAGGCAGGTGAATCTCTGTGGGCTCCAGGCCAGTTTGCTCTACATAGGGAGACCCTGCCTAAAAATAAATAAAATAATAAAATAATCAGATCTATTGTTTATTAGATGTAGCATATTATTAAATAAATAGAGTTTGACACTCTGATGACAAACCATGTTGTGTTTTAAATTTCGTTTGTGCTGTTGTCATCTTTTAGTGTGAAGTGACAGGTTTTGATCTCAGTGCTTACCTAGTCATTAGTTGTCTATGGTATGCCATATAACTTAGGGCCTTTCCTTCGCAGGGTGTTTTCCAAAGGTCACAGGTATGCCACAGTACACCATGAGCCTGCCGTCAGTCTGACTCTTCGCACGCCACATCTGTGTGCTGATCCATATCCTCTTCCTCTTTCCATCTTGCTTTGTGTTCTCTCATAGTCATGGCCGAGTCTGTCAGTCAGTTCTGTTGGATGCAGCCATCGACGCACTTGTCTCTGATTCTTTTGTTACCATGCTGGTGCTTCACTCACATCTGGACTGGACAGTGGACACTTAGCTGTGTTTAGTCTCTGCCTTCCTCTTCCACTTTACAGTCAGTGTCCAGTGAGCCCCCGAACCTAAATTGTTCCTTGTTGTTTCTCCCTACTACTTAACACACCTCATGGATACATTTATGAATGTAATTATAAAATAATTTGTTGAATGTCTTTTTAAACTTAAGTTTCTGGGGGTGGGGAGCATGAGTTTTTCTCTAGTGGCTGGGTATTTGCCAAGTGAGTGATCTCTTTAAGTGCTGTTCCACATTATCCCAGTAGACTAACCATCTATTTTTTACTGGGTGTTAGATTATTCCAGGTTTAAAAACTTACAGTAGTGGCTGGAGAGATGGCTCAGTGGTTAAGAGCACTGACTGCTCTTCCAGAGGTCCTGAGTTCAATTCCCTGGAACTACATAATGGCTCACAACCATCTGTAATGGGATCAGATTTCCTCTTCTGGTGTGTCTGAAAAGAGTGACAATGTACTCACGTACATAAAATAAATAAATATTAAAGAAACTTACAATAGTGCATCATTATATCAAACAATTATATGACTAACCATTTTAATGTGTACATTGTCTTGGAGTTTTATGCAGGGAATTGACTCTGCTCACATTTTGTCTGGGAGATACTGGGGGAGGGAAGTTACCTGTTATGTAAATATGTCCTGTCTACTTGAAAGACTGAGCTGCAGAGCTGCAAGTGACTGATAAGACTTAGTAAATCCCTGTACTAAGGATTGGACCTTTGTCTTATGCTCTTTTACTGAGCTACATCCCCAACCCTTTTCACTGATTTTATTTTGAGACAAGGTCTCACTAAGTTGTCCAGGGTGGCTTTGAACTTGCAACTGGTCTGCCTCAGCCTGCCAAGGAGGTGAGCTTGCAGGGCTGTACCATTAGGTCTGACTCCAAGTTTGAATTCTAAAAATAAAGTACAACTTAAATAAGTTTAGAAGCACACATTCAAAGCTCTTCATGGAAGACCATAAATAAAGTTGTATGTGAAAGGGAATCCAGTAATCTCTAAAATGAAGGCAGCATTTCAATTCCTGAGCTGAAGGGCTGTTCCAGGATTATGAAAGCGTGGTCTTTTGTTTGGTTTTATTTTGTTTTGATTGCTTATATTCTGCTATGCCACATTAGTGAGAAACGAGTCATTCATCTTAAACTGCTTTTTCATCTGGAGTTTTTCAGATGGAAAAGCCTTTCCAGATACAAGACAGCAGCCTTCTTTCCCTCTTCCTTCCTTCAAGCTAGACAAGAACAAAACAGGGACAAATGACACGAGGGTTCTTAAGAGAGAGAAGGCTAACGTTACTGCAACCGGCCATGATGGGCATTTACAGTCCTAGCTACTCAGGGGCTGAGGGGGGAAGTCATTTGAGACCAGTCCTGGAAAACATAGCAAGACCCACACTCTAGTACAAAAATGATAACACAAAAACTGGGAGAAGGGTGTAGCTGGTAAAGCCTCCCCTCGAGGATGCTCCGGGCCCTGGGTTCTTTCTCAGTGTCACAAAGGCAAACACCTCAGAAGTGCAGGGTGAACATACTTGGTGATTTGACCAATGGTTGCGTGAAGACTTGTCTGATGACGTGTGGTCAGACTTACCTTTTCTCTGTCCTCCTCCAGTGCTGTGGTTCTGGCAGGTCTTAGAATCCTGCTGCATACACAGTGTTAGGAGCTGAGATGCACACTTACGCATCTTAAGTGACTAAGTTCCCACTTAACACTTAATGAACCATTTTCTTAAGAAGAAGACACGTTTGGAGTTATTTTTTTCTTAATATGTATATCCGGAAGGATTGCCTAAATGAATCTTGCCCTAAGCATCTGGATTTATTCCCCCTGACTCTAGAATCTCTGACTCTAGGAGGTAGTTAGTTTCCTTATTGTTAATAGCAGGTGCACATAAGAGAAGCATGTGTATACTTTTTTAAAAGAATTATTTATTTTCTATATATGTGAGTACGTTGTCACTGTCTTCAGACACACCAGAGGGCATCAGACCCCGTTACAGACGGTTGTGAGCCACCATGTGGTTGCTGGGAATTGAACTCAGGACCTCTGGAAGAGCAGTCAGTGCTCCATAACCGCTGAGCCATCTCTTCAGCTCGAGGTGATCATTTTTATAGACATAAATATGATGAATGCATGGCTTCCTAAGCTGTTACTTCTTGGTAAAGTGTAGATAGAGTCTACTTCCTCTAAGTTCTTGTGTTCTTGTTAAAATTTTTGATATACATCCATGTCTTCGGATGTGTTAAGATTGGAGTTATGTTAAGTATGGGAATTGGTTTGAAGTCAGTTCATAGGATCACGCTCACCTTCCCTTTCTCACTCATAGCCATGTTAAAGCTTCTTTTTGATTCTTCAGTCTTAGTGGGTTCTCATTTAATGCATGGTCATTTCCAAGTGCTAAGTATTTAACTGTGTGCCTGTACCTAGAGCTCCTAAGACCTAAAGGAAAACAGCCTTATCCAGACAGCAGAGTCTTGTTCTTAGAGCCATTCAGTGTTAACAGTCTTTATATTCTTTTGCTTAAAGAAATATGCTAGGTGGTGGGGGTGCAGACCTTTAACCCATGCGCTCGGGAGGCAGAGGCAGGCAGATTTCTGTGAGTTCCAGGCCAGCCTGATCTACAGCTCGAGTTCCAGGACAGCCAGAGCTACACAGAGAAACCCTGTCTCAAAAAACCAAAAGAAGGAAAAAAATGAAATATAATAGTTGGTGATGGTGGCTCATGATTATAATCCTATAATTCTGGAAGTGGAGGCAGGAGGTTTCCTGTGAGTTGAGACCAGCTTAGATTTCAGAAGGACACCTTGTCTTTAAAAAGAAAAAGATGAAAATTCAGTAGTGGGCTTAGTGGCTTGCAAGTATTTTCTTTTTTTCATCTTAGAGGAGCTTTGCCCTAGTAACCTTTGATGGACACCTCAGTTATAAAATGCCGAGATCCTTCTACAGTAATTATAGGCCTGTGAGGCAAGAGTGCTTTTCCCATCTTTAAAGGGTTGTCTTGAGGGAAAGAAACACCTCACGTGGCTGACTTGATTAGCACAGCCTGAAATAGGTGGAGGAGGGCTTGTAAGCCCATGTTCAGTCTAGCCACCTTCTCAGAGGGTGGGAACAAAGGAGGTTAAAGGGAAGGGTTTGAGCGCTGCACACTGCTTTGGGATCTAATGAACAGGACTGCTGCTCTGAGACTGTATATT
The DNA here is from genome assembly GCA_019843965.1 of Rhynchomys soricoides. NCBI lineage: Eukaryota > Metazoa > Chordata > Mammalia > Rodentia > Muridae > Rhynchomys > Rhynchomys soricoides. Next base: position 3,754,839 of record JADRCH010000128.1, on the reverse strand, counting down.
TTCCTGTCACGAAGATGCATGACAACAGCTATTTAGCTCTGTAGTTTATGTTCTTCTAAAGTAATATATCTGGAACTGCATCTTGCTTTCCCTCTTTTTCCAGCTTACAAGAGAGGATTTTCTGTGTTTACTTTAGTAGTGTCTTGACAAACACTGGCATGTGTTTTTGGTCCCCAAATGCCAGATTTCTTTCTACACGATTGCGTTAGCCTTTATGTGAAGACTCATGAAAATATACAAACCTCAAAGTTACATTTGTAGGGGAACATACAAATATCACAGTAGTTTATACATAGGAAACATTTCTGCAGCATATCCTTTTTTTTTTTTTTTTTTTTTTTTAGGGTGGGGGGTGTTTTTTTGAGATAGGGTTTCTCTGTGTAGCCCTGGCTGGCCTGGAACTCACAGAAATCTGCCTGCCTCTGCCTCCTGAGCGCATGGTTTAAAGGCATGCACTCCCACCACCTGGCTAATTGTCCTTTTTTTTTTTTAAAAGGTTTTTCATTTGATAGACATGTTTATCACTACAGTCTGCAGTCGTCATCATAAGTGCACTGAGGTCCCCAGCTCCCGTAGGACAGTTGTTATAAGTTTATTTTCCTTTTCCCAATTTATCTAAAACCCCCGAAGAAAAAAAGAGAGAAAACCAGAAGTTAATGAGAATAAAATAGGTGCTATCTCTAGGCCGCACTGATTTGCCTATTGAAAGGTCACAGTTAACCAACGTAAAGAAGTAAAAAAGGCCCAGAAGAGAAATCTCCCTAGTGGTAAATCATAAATCATGTCTCAGTTACGACGATTAAATATCTGCTGCTTAATATGCTGATACTTAGTTATGGAGTAGACCATGACATACTTATCACTAGGTATCTGTATGCATTTTCTCTTGACCCAGTGTTCCTCTTTGTTCAGATCCCTGAGAGATTAGCTCACACAGAAGTCTCCTGGAGGTCTGAGAGTTCTGCCTTGTTCAGCTCTGGCCTGTTTGTTCTTTGGGGATCGTCGGGTTCAGTTCTCCCAGAACACCAGGTGCTGTGGGTATCTGAGACAATTAAATTGTATAAGCTCAGTTTATAGTTAGAACGTATACCTCTTTCCGAAGGAGTGGGGAGGAAATGGCATCTTTGATAGTAATTATCCCGACGTTGGACCGGTTCTAATGGGGAAGTTTAGGAGGTACTATCTTGTGTCCTGACTGTCCTGAAACTCACTCTGTAGACCAGGCTGGCCTCCAACTTAGAGGCCATCTGCCTCTGCCTCCCAAGTGCTGGGATTAAAGGCCTGAGCTGCCATGCCCGTTCTTCTATTCTGTTTTCTAATGAAAGTAGCTATTATTACTCTATTATTACTCTATTATTACTCTTCCTTTAGCATTTGAAAGGTTAACATTTTATCTTATTGATGTGGTTCATGACTCAGAAGATGGTGTGCCCTCCTTAATACAAAACTGGTTCTGAGCCGGGCAGTGGTGGCACATGCCTTTAATCCTAGCACTTGGGATGCAGAGGCAGGTGGATTTCTGAGTTCCAGGCCAGCCTGGTCTACAGAGTGAGTTCCAGGACAGCCAGGGCTACACAGAGAAACCCTGTCTCGGAAAAAAAAAACCAAAAAACCTGGTTTTGATATTTCACACTGACTTTAAGGGAAATGGTACTAACCAAAACAGACTGAGGTGAGAGCATTCAGAAACCCCTAACAAAATCCTGATGCAAGCATGAGAGTCCCTTTCTAAAAGGAAACCACAGGGAATTTCACCTCCTTCATTGTCCTTGTACCCTTAGTGCACTGCAGTGCTGGGTGGTGACAAGTGTGTGTGCAAGGAACAGGAAAGTTGACTAAAGCTGTCTCTAGGGTACATTGGAATTGGAGTAATATAGTCTATTAGTGGCAAAGAGCCCCAACCTTCTAACAGATGGCTAGAAGGTGAGATTGAGGACTCAAAGCAAGATGGCTGACCACTGAAAGCCCACCAGACTTTGCAGATACCAGTGCCTTCTATTACTCCCCTCATGCAATGTTCATGGAACATGTCCTATCTTAAAGTGTGCCTAAGAGTGGCTCAGTGAGCTCTAGGGACACAGGGTCCATGCCTCAGCTCTTACAATAAGACGGTCGTCTAAGTGTTTTCCTGTTCCCTTCCTGGAGGGAGTGAGTAGCCACAGTTCAGGCTCTGGTCACCTTATCTGATTAGCTATTGGCACATGCAGCTGTTTCCTTGCCCAGATGTTCTTTCAAGAGCTTGTCACATTTGTAGTCATTTTCACTATCATTTGCTGCTCTGTGGTTACTGGGGATCTGAAGCTGGCTAAGGATCAGGGTAATAAGTAGACTGTATAGAGACCTATAAGAATTAATTGAGAGGCCTGAAGAGACGACTCAGTATTTAAGTGAGCATACTGCTCTTGCAGGCAACCCAGGATCATATCTCAGCATCCATGGTAGGGACTCACGGCTGCCTGTAACTGCAGCTCTAGGTGCAGATACCCACACAAGAGTTTTCTAATCTTTCTTTCTTTAAAGATTTATTTATATATTTATGTGAGTGTTCTATCTGCATGTACATCTAAATGCTAGTAGAGGGCATCAGATCCTGTTATAGATGGTTGTGAGCCACCATGTAGTTGTCGAGAATTGAATTCAGGACCTGAGTTCTGATGGTTCTCTTAACCATTGAGCCATCTTTTCAGTTTCCTTTTTTTCTGATCTTAAAAAAGTAATAGAATGTGACTTTCTCATGTTAGATTATCTGTAATAGAATGTGACTTTCTCATGTTAGATTATCTGTAATAGAATGTGACTTTCTCATGTTAGATTTTTTTTTTTTTGGTGGGGTTGGGGCGTTCAAGACAGGGTTTCTCTGTATAAGCCTGACTATCCTGGAACTAGGTCTGTAGACCAGGCTGGCCTAAACTCAGACCTGCCTGCCTCTGCCTACATTAAAAGCATGCACTACCACACCTGGCTCTTGGTAGTTTTTTCTTAGAGGGGGACAGGCAGGGGAGAATATGAGCCTTAATTTATTTTAAATTCTTCAACATTTTCAAAGTTGTTTTCCTTTCCTTTCCTTTAGACACTCTCATGGAGCCTAGGTTAACCTCAAACTCCCTACAGAGCTGAAGGTGACCGTGAACTCCTGACCATCCTACCTCCCGTTACACCTGGCTTTCATAGCTTTTAATTAAAATATTGGAACCGCATTACTTCTAGAACAAAAGGATACATTTTATAGGTGTCAAAGAGGACATGTGTAGGGCGTGCCTGTGCCTGCTTTAGCAGGATGTACTCCTATTATTCTTAGGCTGTAAACTTCCTGTGCTGATCCGAGTATTAATTATCACATGAGATGGCAAACTTGATGTACTTCTTTCTGGAAAGTTTCCACCATGTTCACAAGAAGTTTGATTTTTATAAAGTTCTTCATGGGTGAAAAGTAAAGTTTCAGAGTTGCAGTGTGTTAGGCTCTGCTTTGTGTAGACAACCTGTCCCATTCCTACTGATGTCATTAAACTGGCTGTGGAATGGCCCCACCCAGCCTCTGGTCAGGCCTTCACTTTTATTCTGCTGCAGCATAGCATGCTGGAGGAGACCTAGCAGAATCCCAAATCAGTGTCCTGCTTGACTAATTTTCCTGTTGTGATCACAGTTGTCCACCAGGACGCAGCCTTTTCCTGCGCAGTGTCACTTAGGCTCTGGAAGCTTCAACTGTAGCTTAGGTGCTGCCTTTTCCCTGATATTTTCATCATCTGAACGTACTGAACCTCTCAGTTTTTTAAAGGGGCTTGGAGAGTGGCTCATGGGTAAGAGTGTGCTAGCGCACGGAAGGCCCAGGGCCCACCCATAGGACGGCCGCACACCTCTCCTGCTTTCTTCCCTCTCGGCAGCCTCTTCTGTAGGAGCCTGGTGCCTTTCAGTGGAGATTAACAGTTGGGAATGAAGGTCAGAGTGCTGGGTGTACTCTTTGGTGGCTTCTGGGCGTTCTTAGTTCAAGGTCCCAGCAGAAAGAAACACGCGTTTATATCCTATACATATGTGCAAATGAGAAGCTAGCTTATCTCTCTGATTCCAGTTGGACACAACCGGATTCATTTAGCTTTCCTCTTCTGTAGTGTTACTTCTTACCTCAGTAGTAAAAATCCTGGTTCCCATGATGGCGATATACTTGGGTAAAAAGATGTATTAGTGGTTTCAGGATTGCCAGTTATATAGCCTCAAGGGAAGCATTTTTAATGAGATTTGTGGACTTAGCCCAGTTCTCTCCCCACCCTCACTGTGGTGTACTGATTTGCAGTTCGTTTGTTTGCTAGTGATCTCTCTGTAGTAGCTTCCCCACTTCCCTTGCATGACTGTGGCTTCAAGTCAGATGCAGGCCTCCCCACAAACCATTCTTTTTGCTTTCTGGTTTATTCTTCCCGTGTTTCTCTTGTGTCATTTTAAACTTGTCAGGTTTGTGTTTAGGATTGTTTACCATGGTAGACAGGCATTCCTACTGTTCCAGTCAGCTTGCTCCTCACCTAATAGTTAAGGCTGGCAATGCTGGAAGGTGGGACTTGGGGCTGAAGAAAACATTTTTGTTTTTGAGACAGGATTTTATTATGAAACAGTTTAAGCTGACCCGGACTCACTCTGCAGACCAGACTGGCCTTAAGACTCAGAGATCTGTCTGCCTCTGCCTACAAGTGCTAGGATTAAAGGTGTATGTACCACAGTGCCAGGCTTTGAAGGTGATACCTTTATGTGTTGCCTTTGTTCAGATTTGTGTATGGGCTACTTGGTAAGCTGGTAGCATCTGAAATTTAGCTGATGTTATTTGACATCTGCAATAAGGAAGGAGAGGGCGGAGTGTCCCTCCACGTTGTCTTAACATTCCCCTTCAGCACCGAGAACCTGATAACTGTTTGAGACTATAGTATTGCATGGTCCTTTAGAAGTAAGGAGGACTAAGCAGGGAAGGTACTGCTATTGAGCTAACAACCTGGGTTCCGTCCCCAGAACCTGCTCCAGAGGCTTTCCTTTACTCTCTGCAGCATGCTATGGCAGATGCACACACAGCAGACTAAAGCCTATTTCGTTATGTAGTCATTCCTTCATCTCTTTATCGTAGTGATGAAAGAGTCACATCTGAGGAGATGATCCTCTCTGTGCCCCAGCACCAAGCTAACTTTCCTTGCCTTTCAGATTCTTCTTGTTTTGTTTGAGGCATGTTTCCATACTTTGCCCAGCTTGGTCTTAAGCTCTTCTGAGGCTCAAGCATTCCTCTTCCCTCAGTCTTCAGAGTATCTGGGAGTATTCAGTGTGTACCTCTGTACCCTCTTCCAGGTTCTTGATCCATTTCCACTCCCCTGTGCCCTTTAGAAAAGAATACTGTTTTCCAAGCCGGTTGGGTTTTGTTTTAATCTTTAAACAGAAGTGGTGCTGTGTTGGAGGCATTCTGTTCTTCTCCTTTCTTTTTTCCTTCTCTGTCTCCATCTCCTTCCCCTCCCCCTCCTTCCCCCCCTCCTCCCTCTCTCTTCCCTCCCTCTTTGTTAAGACAGGGTTTCTCTGTGTCATAGTGCTGGCTGTCCTGAAACTTGCTTTGTAGACCAGGCTGGCCTCGAACTCATAGAGATCTGCTTGCCTCTGTCTCTGGAGTGCTGGGACTAAAGGTGTGCGCCACCACACCTGATGTGCTGTCCCTTCTTTGTTGCTAGCAATCCACAAACTTCTGTTGTCAAGTCTCAAACTTTACTGTCTCTGCTAATGTTATATCAGAGCCCCCTGTGCTCTGATGGTCATTGATACTCTATATTCCCCATGCCTTACATTTCAGGCTCAGTTTGAAGGTCAAAAGTGGTATTATTTTGCTTTCCTCAGAGTGAGATTGGGTATTTTTTGATGTAATGATTATCCAGGTCCATTCCCTTTCTGTGATGTGCACATTTTAATCATTTTTTGTCAATTTGTGTGAATTGTTTGTATATGCTAGAGTCACTCATTTCACATATAGTTAGTGGCGTGTGATGCTGCTCAGTTGATAGAGTGCTTGCCTAACATTCATAAAACCCTGGGTGTGCTCCCCAGCACCCTATAAACTGCTTGTGGGGACACATTCCTTTAATCCAATACTGGTAAGGTGAAGGCAGGAGGATCAGAAGTTTAGAGTCCTCTTCATCCAACTAGGGTACCAGCAATAAATAAGAACTTAAATTCCTAAAAGGAATTTGGATAAAGTAAAATGTAAATAAATGCATAAGACAATATAGGTACTTACAGGTACCATCAAAATAAGAAGATAAAGTCTTGATACTAGGCAGATAGTCAGGGACAGTGAGAGCAAGATGAGTAATGAGAAGGGTCTGGACATGTCCAGAGACGGCAGCTTGTGCCCTGGCCCAAAGGTAGGCTTGTGAGGGTGGCAAGGCAGACAGATCAGATAGCTGCAGGTGGATGTGGCAGTCTCCTCAGCCCAAGTGACTGGGAGTGAAGAGTCCAGCTTCTGCAACTGCTCCTTCCAGGGCCAGGCCAGGCCAGCCTTGCTCTAGGGGCATTAGGACTGGATCAATGGGTTTGTGTTATTTTAAGGCCCGGGCCCTCTCTTTAATAAAGGAAAATTTTCTGTTTCAGATTACCTAGGAACAATACGATTTGGGGTTATCACAAATAAACATCTTGCGAAACTGGTATCCTTAGTACACTCTGGAAGTGTGTATTTACATAGACATTTCAACACATCACTTGTAAGTATTCTAAAATCACATTTGTATTAGCGCAGTGGTTCTTAACCTTATGTAGGTCACAGACTCAATTAAGAACTGGATGAAATGTATGAGCCTCTCCCTAGGAAAGAACGTGTGATCGTATGTGCAAATTGGGAATTCCTGTAAGCCCACTCTAGAGCCTGTGCGTTAGAGGGCTCTTGACTGTGCTGTCTAGAACCTGTTTGCTTATATTCTTAGATTCTGGAATAGCTTTGCTAGTTGCCCTTCTGGAATGAAGCTGTGGCTACTCGGTCGGTGATCTCTCACTCTAGGTTCATGATCTCTGAGATGAGTTCCAGGGCTGTGAGCAGCTTGTCTCCTGCACTAACAGTGCAGTGTTAAAGTTTTTGTCAAGACACAGGGAGAAGCTAATGGCTTCTCACCTCAGAGGTCCTGGGTTCTCATTGTCTCCTCTGCTCCCTGACTTCCTTTGCTGTTTTTGCTGGGCCTGCTGTCACTCACCCACTCTGAGGACTGAGCTTCACAGCTATGTCCTTGCTATTTAACAGTCATTGCTGACGGTATTCTTCTGAAGTATTTTATTTTAAATTACATTTGTTACACACATGAACACAGGTCCAAGGACGATTTGCAGGAGCTCATTTTCTCCTTCTACCATGAATGTCCTAGGAACGGAACTCAGGTCGTCAGGCTTGGCAGCAAGCGCCTTTACCTACTGAGCCCTCCCCATGGTTTCTGAAGTGTTTTCATTGCTGATGGGGCCGCTGGTATTTGGGTGCAGTGAAGGTTTCTTCCCTTGGCTCAGGGTCAGGGTCTTTGTAGGTGCTGTTGAGAACTCACTGGGAACCGCCCTTACTCGCCATGAGCTCACAGACATTCTGCTTTTCTTCTTGGTGTTCATATTCCATTAAACGTATGTTTGTGTTTTCCAAATAGAAACGTTTCAAACCCTACTGTCCTCTGAGCATTGCTGCTGATCGCCTCTCCACAGCCTGCCCACTCTCCTTGTCCTGTCTCGCTTTTCACTTCCTCTGCTTTGCTAGCTCTTATTTCTCACACCATTGTTTCAGCCGACATCTCTTTATAGCACAGGGTACTGAAGACGAGTAAAGGGGGGACAGGAGACCTGGGCAGTAGCCCTGAGACTGCCCAGGCTTGCTGTCTCGGGTGTTTATCAGCAGATGCCTTTCATCAAATGAAGTATCATTGGAAGGTTAGTGTCTTAAAAAGCAGTAGGCACATTCATGTGAAGTCACTTAGGTCTCATTCTAGTGTTACCACACTTCATGTTGTGAAATTCCCAAAGTACCACTCTGGAAACTGTTTGAAACTTGTGATTTATGTCATTGGGCTTTCAAAAATACTTTTATGTTACCAAAAAACAAAGCAAAGTGTCTTTTTCCTTCCTGTTACACACGATGTGATGTAGGGCCTGTGTAAGCTCAGGTCACTCACGGATTTGTTCTAGTATCTGCTGAATCCCCGTTCAATGCCAGGAATTTGTCCAGTTACTTGGGTGACCTCAAACAAAGCCTCTGCCTACTGGATGCTTCACTCTGGCCTCTGAGACAGAATTTGACAAGTCAAGATTTAACATCCTGTAACCATAGACGATGGACCTAGATTATTAGAAACACCACATGGTGCTCTGTAACGCTCCTTAGGGTGATTAGAGGTCGTTACAGCCACATGAAGGCCGGGAGAGTGTTTGGATAGGTGAGTCTATCTTGGGGGACAAAATGTGAACCCAGTGATACGAAAGTCACCTCTTGCTCCTATGGTGGCTTTCTGCCCACTTGTTAAGACTGTGTGGAGAGGTGGGCTAAGTGTTGGCTGGACAGCCAGTAGTCATGGCCTTTTCCTCCCTCACAGTGCAGCTTGACCTGGACTCTGGAGTACGGTGCTAGTCTTCTGCTCTGCCTTCTCTAACACACCTCTGCATTATTCTGTTATATTTGTCCGTGGCAGGTCTTCCCCAGAGAGGTCATGAACTTCACAGCTGAGAACATCTTTAAGTGGGCCTCAGAAAACCAGGAGACCCTCTTCCGATGGCTACAACCCCATGGAGGCAAGAGTCTGCTGTTGAACAACGAGCTGAAGAAAGGGCCAGCACTCTTCCTGTTCATACCTTTTGATCCCTTAGCCGAGAGGCATCCTCTCCTAGATGAGGTAAGAGTCCTAGTGGTCCTGACACCTGTCACAGCTCTCCTTCCACATTCAGGGCACTAATCCATCATCACAAGTAGCCATTGGGAACAGTAGCTGGGCCAGTGGTCTCTGCCTGGGGCAGGTTTTCCCAGCTTCTCTGACTGTCTATTTGTTGCTCTGGTCTTGGGTGAGTAGCAGAAAAGGGAAATGAACTCGCTTCCCCCAGAGACCTAGCAAACAGCTCTTCTTCAGCTGATTGCACTGACCTTCCTGTTGAGTGGGTGATGGGAACTCAGACAAGCTGATAAAGTCTAGGGAGTGCTACTTCTGGGGGACCTAGCCAGACACAGCTGCACTGATGACGTGTACCTTTTTCTCTAAACCTTAATTGTTGTGCAGATGGACAGGTTTCCAGAGACAGGTGGCCCAGAGTCTTTCCTCCCTCCTGCCCTGCTTTCTGGGATACCCGTTCTCTCTAGGCCTGAGTTTGTTTTGTATGCGGATCATTTGGAGGCACTTGGAGCAATAACAGTCGGCAGAGAGCCTGGGATTGCTAAATTGGGTTTACTAGGCTTTTATTGTTTTTCTTCCCTTCAAGGATCCCTAATTGGCCCGAACTGTAATCTGAATCACTGTAGCATAGACCAGGTGAAGCAGACAGTGCCTGTCCCTGTGCCTCTCAGCACTACTCTGGAGGCTGGGGAAGAACTTCTCACTAGCCAGACTTACTATGCTATTCTCCAGCATTTGGTTCAAGTTGTTAGCCTCACTGGGAGCCTACGAATGGATGCAATTCTCCAGCATTTGGTTCAAGTTGTTAGCCCCACTTGGAGCCTTCTAATGGATGCACAGCCTGGCTTTAAAGGAAGAAAAGAGAAAGACATAAAGCAGTTCTGTTCCACTGAACTGAAGTGGAACTTACGGCTTCATTTCTTTAGAAAATGAGCATTGCATGAATGGCTTTATGGTCCAAGAATCTCTTTTCCATGCCCAGGCCTCTATGCCATCTACATTAAGAGTCGACAGGGTCTTTGCAGGTTCCAGCTTTGGCAGTAGCTGTGGCTGTGGCTTTTTCCTTTAACCTTTGAGACATTGTCTCCCTTAACTTGGGCATGCAAGGTGGTAGGGTAGTGTTGTCTAGTCCCTCACTTCAGAGGGCTGAGGTTGAATTTGGCACCAAAGGGAGGCTTTGCTTCTAGTCTCATGTTCTCAGATGAGCATCTCTCTAAATCTTCTGTTTCTAGAATCTACCAACAGGCCCTTTTTAAAAAAAAAAAAAAAATCAGTTTCACCTGTGACTCTGTTCCCCAAGCTCTTAGGGGTGCTCTGAGGTAGGTTGAGTCTGTCACCTTCCCTCCACATATGGTTGGTATGGCCCCTTCGTATTATGCATTTTTGAGACAAGCAACATCTTCCCAGCAGTTTCCCTCCATGTAGCAGGTCAGCCTGGCCAGTGTTCATTAAGTACTGGGAGCTCATGGGAAAGGAAGTATGTGGCAAAAACGCTGGCATCTGGTCTCAGAAGGTGGTCCAGTCTGGAATCAAGAATCTGCTTATAACTCAGGTAGAGGACAGTCAGTCGGGCTCAGCCAGGCCGGGGTCAGGAAGTGGCAGAAGAGGGCAGGGGAGGCTTAGAAGGAAGCAGGCACACTGGGTAAGGAGAGAACTCAGGTAGCTTTGTTTTCCATTACTGTTGTGGGCCTAGGTCTGGGCAGAAGCTTGAAAGAACTTACACTCTTGAGGCATAATAGGCAAGGATGCTGGTAACAGTTGTAGGCTTTGTGGAGGCCCGAAGTGGCCAGGTGATGGCTACACCAAGCCTAGGAGTGGGCAACTACCCTTACACATGTGCTGCATAAATCCACACTCCACACCTGCATGTGTACACACAAAGAAAACATAGATCCTGACACCAGGAACACCAGCCCCTCGTGTCCCTCAGAGCATTCTTGAGACATCATGCTATGTATTATGCAGCATGCCAGTCAAAGGAAATGTTTGTCTCAGCCTCCAAGGCCCTTTTGACGTGTTTTCTACTCTGAGCAGTCTTTGGGAATTGGCTCATGTGCTGTCAAGAATCTTGTCCAAAAGGATAATGATGTTTATATGGGTGAGGGGTCATTTAAAACATCTAGTTTACCATCTAAAGTGACTTTTTATTCTAAGAATTAATCTGTAAATACATTTTGAATTAATCTTCCATAAATACCGTTCTAGAAGTTGTCTAAGTTGGAAATGTATTCATTAAACGGTGACACACTTTTTTGTTTGAGACAGTCTCATGTAGCCCAGACTGGCTTTCAACTCACTAAGTAGCTGAAGATGACCTTAAACTTGAAAGTATGTGGCAATATCTCTTCAAGAAAGGATATTATGTACCTTTCTCTGAAATGCCATATGTTCACATGTCCTCAAACTTGGTCCTGTCAGTGAAGACCCATAAACCTGTAAAGAAAAGGGCCGGTCCAGCAGAAACCTTTGAGGCTGTGGGAGGGTGTCAGGGGCTAAAATTGCAGAAGCTAGTTCACTTACCATTCAGAGTGGGGCTGCCTTTATCTGAGCAGGCTCTTAAAAACAGCAGTCATCAGTGTGGAAGTTCAGGTGTTAAGAAAAGGAGGGTGTGGCCTGAGGAGACAGCAGAGCTAGAGGACAAGCTGGTTTCAGCCTAGAAGCCTAGCGACATTGGTCCATGGAGGGGAGAGGTGCTCTGGAAAGGAAAGATGGGTGTGGACTGTTGGGAGCAGGCGGCTGTGGTGATCTCCTGTGTGGCGTGGATGTGTTTGGAAGAATGTATGCTGTAAATTTCCTTAAATCTCCACCTGTGTTTGAGAAGTTTTCAGACTTACTGAAGATTGGAGAAAAATGACAGCGTAAGAGAATGTTAAAGGAACGAAGAAAGTATGCTCACCTGGGAGGCAAGGGGGTTCCATTCCTTTCTGTCTAGATGCATTCCTGAGCTGAACAGTTTTGCCTGCTGGGCTTTATCTGTCTATGGTGGGCAGGTATCTCTAGAACCTTCCAACTCAGAGCAGTGGTCCATTGCTCACTGATAGAGGGGCATGTTGTGAAAAAAACAACTCAGACCCCTGTATTAAGAGTCTGGTGTGAGCCGGGCAGTGGTGGCACACACCTTTGATCCCAGCACTCAGGAGGCACAGGCAGGTGGATTTCTGAGTTCAAGGCCAGCCTGGTCTACAGAGTGAGTTCCAGGACAGCCAGGGCTACACAGAGAAACCCTGTCTCAAAAAGCCAAAAAAAAAAAAAAGAAAAGAAAGAGTCTGGTGTGAGCTGGGCAGTGGTGGCACACACCTTTAATCCCAGCACTTGGGAGGCAGAGGCTGACATATCTCTGTAAATACGAGGCCAGTCTGTAGAGAAACCCTGTTTCAAATACCTAAAAGCAAAACAACAACAACAACAAAAGTTTGGCATGACTTCTTTCCTGCTTGTGACTCAGGGATGCCATCCAGGCAGCACAGCTGCCATTTTCCACATCCATAAAGCTTGGGCCTCTTACCAGTTCTGCCCTGTCTTTCAGATCACCGAAGTGGCCTTGGAGTACAATAACTGTCATGGGGACCAGGTGGTGGAGCGCCTCCTTCAGCACCTGAGGCGGGTGGAGGCACCTATGTTCCAGTCCCTGGCACCAGAGCTGCCAGCCGCACTGCCTGATGCTCAGCTGATGGCAGCATCCCCCTGCTGTAACACTGTGGTGCTGCCACAGGGGCCAGCCCTCTCCAGGACCCACAATGTCTGTGAGCTGTGTGTCAACCAGACAGTGGATGGTACCAGGCCTAGCTCAGTGAGTGTGCCACAGTGCAGCTTCTTCGAGATGGCAGCCGCTCTGGATTCTTTCTACCTCAAGGAGCAGACTTTTTACCATGTGGTGTCGGGCAGCATAGAATGCAGCAATTTTTTAACCTCCTACAGCCCTTTCAGCTACTGCACTGCATGTTGCAGGACCATACCCCGGGGCACAGCAAGCCTTTCTGGCTCTGAACAGGGGGTCTTTACAGCCCCAGCCATCAAGTCCTCTTCCTTAGAGAAGAGCGGAGAGGCCACTGCCCCAGGCTCCATTCCTCACATTGAGGAGAACAGGCACCGCTTTCCTGAAGTGGGCCTCGCTAGCACAACCTTCACAGGCCTGAGCTGCAGAACCAACAAGACCCTGAACATCTATCTTTTGGATTCCAATTTATTTTGGTTATATGCAGAGAGACTGGGTGCCCCGAGCTCTGCTTCCGTGAAGGAGTTTGCCACAATTGTTGATGTGAAAGAAGAATCTCACTATATCCTGGATCCCAATCAAGCCCTCATGAAGTTGACTCTAGGTACTGTCGCTGGTTTGCCTCCCTCAGTATAATAAGCTTTACTTAGCTTAAGAGCTGTAATTTGCATTGATGGTCTCATTATTCCTAATCATGGAGGTGACACCAGCTTCATAGCTCATTTTAAGACTTCAGACAGGTGGTCAAAAATTGTCTATCTATTGGTTGGCCAGTTTGAAAAAGAAGCTAGTTTGTCCAGGAAATGGAGCAGAAGCTTCCATCTGTCACATTTTGGTCCAGTTTTTCAGCTAACCTGTAGGGGCTAAGAATCTAAGACAGGCAACTTCTGTCACCTTTCCAGAGCTGAGCAAATATTAACCACAAGGAACCTGGCTCTCATGCTAGACAAAGTGGCGAGAGCCTTTCTAGTGGGACGTGCAGGGGCTGATGGACAAGGCAGAAATAGCACCACAGTCGAAAGGGGTTGAATGTATGTGTCTCGAGGCCACCAGGCCCCATTTGTTTTCTGAACTTCTATAGCATGTTGAAGAAGCCTGCCCTAACCCCAGTGCCTACATTGCAGTGGACAAGTGTTGAGAGCAGGTTGCAGTAAAAACCACGTGAGGTGACCTAAGCCTTTTTACTGTGGGAAAGCAGCCCAGAGTTGACTCCCAGGGCTTGGTGGCAGAAGCAGTAGCAGCAAATAGACTCATGCTGTCCTGGTCCCAGATTTTGCCGAAGTTCCTGACACGCATCACAAGAAACTAAGAATTCAAAAGTCTCATTAGTTCAGCATCACTGGAGGTGTGGGGAGAGCCAGTGCTTGCCTAGTGGAAGAAGGAGGGGCGTGAGAGTGAAAAGAACTTGAGTTCTAAGTTTAGAGACTGTGAAGGCAGAGCGAGCACAGCGCCTGAAGTCCTAGTCCCTTTGTCCGTCCAGGTGCAGCGTTCACATTAGCCACCTTCATGAAGGGACTCTGGAAATGTTGGTTATTCCGTGTCGAGCAGACCTGTGGTCCGTCACTTTACGGAGTACAGTTATTCCAGTTTATGATATGCTGGTGTATTCATTCGGCTTTCTTAAAATGAAACAAATCTGTATTTTATTTTGGTGTTTATTTTTATTTTATGTGCATGAGTGTTTTGCTGTATGTATGTCTGTATACCACATGTGTTTGGTACCTGCAAAAAACCATAAGAGGATGTCAGTTCCCCTGAATCTGAAGCTACAGGTGGTTCTGAGCCACTTTGTGGGTGCTAGGAATCAAACCTGGGTCCTCTGGAAAAGCAGTCAGTGCTCGTAAGCCATTTCTCCATCTCCCTAAGCATGTGCTTTAAGTTTTTATTTTACTTTTTTTTTATGTATATGGTATTTTGCCTGCATGTATATGTGGTACCCAGAGAGGCCAGAAGAGGCATTGAATCTCCTGGAACAGGCAATTGTGAGCTACCATGTAGATGCTGAAAACTGAACCCAGGTCCTCTGAAAGAGCAGCTATCTCTCCACAGCCCCCAGCTAAGTTTTTTGTTATTATTTGTTTTTGTTTTTGTTCTCCTTTGAAAAAAGGGTCTGTCTATATAGCTTTGGCTTTTCTAGAACTCACTCTGTAGACCAAGCTGGCCTCAGACTCAAAGATCCACCTGCCTCTGCCACCCAAGCACTAGAATTAAAGGTGTGCACCACCACACCCAAATGAACATGTAAGTTTTAAACCAAGTGGTGATTGGGTCCTCTGGATTCTGTGAGTAATACTGAGCTCAGAGAAGCTCATAACACATCACTTTGAATTTACAGGTTTTCCCGAAAGAAGCCCTCTTGAGGTTTCATTTCATCTTTTGTATCAACTCTGGCCCAGCAATTTTCTCTGTTCTATACTTTGTAGCAGATTTGGGAGTGGCTTCAGAATTTAGGCTTCATTCAGATTGGAAACTCATGGTTTCACAGTCCAAAACTAGAGCCAACTAAGTTTTGCTGAGCTATGATAAAGACACATCTTTAGTGTTCATGACACTCTCACCACCTCCTGCTTCTACAGAGTGAGTCACTGGAGGGAGGGAATTGGACGAGAGAGGGAAGGTTTTAGACTAGTGCTGCTTCGCTGAGGCAGAGGGTTCTGAGACGTGGCACTGGTGGCAAGGGTGAGATTGCTGGCGGAAGTTAAGACTTTTATTACTTCTATATTATTTATTTCTATATTTTCCACCATGTGTAATTGTTTGTTTTTGTTAGCTTTTTAAAAAGGGGAACTTGAAGAACTTTAATAAAGGAAACAAAAAGCTTCTTGATCTCAGATCAGTGAGCCTTAAACACCTTCACATTGTACTGGCACTGTGTTTGTAGTGATGTGCTTAAAGGGCTTAGCGGTGAGGGCTGCCACTTGTGCCCCTGTGTGTGTCCTCATGGTGTATGTCTGTGGAGTCCCCACAGCGCACTGAGCACCCTACACACACTGTTTAGTTAGTAAAAGACTGTCCTTGGAGTAACTACTGCCAACGTCAAGTCTGTTGGTACCTGGGCCTTTGTGTTAAGTTCTGCTTACTTGAGGTGATAAAAACAAAAAACAAGAACGACAAAACATAAATATGGAGATACAGGCCTTTGCTCCTGTTACTCAAGAGGCGAGTAGTTCAAGGCCAGCCTGGTCTACATAGCAGTTCCAAATCAGCCGAACTATAGAGTAAGGCCCTGTCTTAAACAAAACAAAACCAAAAGTAAAATAAGTAGGCAAGCTCTTCTGCTTGTACCTAGACCAAAGCTGACTTCATTTTCTCTTTACTTTCAGAGTCTTTTATTCAAAACTTCAGTGTTCACTACAGCCCCCTGAAAAGGCATCTCACTGGAAGTGATTCTACTCAGTTTCCGACTCAGCATTTAATCACTGAAGTGACAACTGATACCTTCTGGGAAGTAACCCTTCGGAAACAGGTATAGGATGGGAGCTAGGGCTTCATGGCGAGTGCTCCAGCACTGTGAGATCCTGATCACTATAGGTACAGGTTTAGGAGTGCCTGAGAGGGGACAAAAGTCATGCCTTCTATCCCTCTTAATTCCTACAGCTGTGGTTATTTGAGGGAAAACAGTCTGGTTTTGATATGCAGATTAGTTTGGTGGTGGAACATGAGCAGATTGCATGGTGCTTTTCTAGTTGTCCAAAGACATAAAGAAAAAAACGCAATTATAACTAAAGATGAAAATCTCACCATGATTTCTGCACAAGCAGTCAAGTTGACTCGATGCCTTTGGGATTCCCAGCACAGCAGGAAGCAAGAGCCAAGAGAAGGTGTGAGTAACTACTGTCTCCCCTTCCCACAGGATGTTCTGCTGCTCTATTATACACAGTGGTGTGGCTTTTGCCCATCTCTCAATCACATCTTCATCCAGCTAGCTCGGCTCCTGCCAGAAGACACATTTACTGTGGCCAGGTAAGGACACTAGTTTTTAGCGTCACGGGCTGTGCTGCTCTTAATCCTCTCTGTCAACCAGCCTATGCTGGGTGGGTTGGAAGTTAATGATCATAAAAATGCTTATTGCTGACTGGAATACATAGGAAAACAGGTCCAGGTCTAGCTGCTTAGAAGTCTTGAGAAGGGGGTTCCCAGAATTGCAACCCAGCCCTGGGACTCAGGGCCTTTGCCCTTGGTTTCCTCTTCATTGGTGAAATCAGGAGGAAGACTTTGTTGAGAGCCATGTGTCTAGTTATGACTGTGGTTGCTTTATTTGGGCTTTTGTATAAACACATTTTAAATCTTTTGTTTTGAGACAGACTCACTCTAGTTTAGGTTGGCTTGAGCTTACTATGTAGCCCAGGCTGGCCTTTAATTACTGGCAGTCCTTCTGCCTCAGTCTACCAAGTGCTAGTGTTAAAGGTGTAAGTGACCTTGCCTGCCTTCAGACACCCGTTTAATTACATGTATTCTTTGACAGTTGGGTAGTGGGAGATGTTTGCTTTGTTTTATTTTGTTTCGAGACAGAGTCTACTATGTATGTAGCTCTAGCTGGCCTGGAATTCACTATGTGAAACCACACTGACCTTGAACTCAGATCCACCTCCCTCTGCCTCTTGTGTACCAGGAATGAAGGTGCGCACCAGCTCCCCAGCTCCCCAGCAGTTTCATATGCGTGTGTGGTGCACCCTGAGTATACTTTTTTTCACCCTCATGCCTGTTAACCTTATTTTCTTCCCTGTAAGACGCTTCCTGATTTCATGTCATACTGTTTTTGTTTTGTAACCAAGTTTAACCAGAGTCACCACATTCTTATGGGTGTCGAGCTATACCCTAGAACATAGAGGATATACCAGTGGCTACACTATTGCAGATGAGTCCTTCCCCTCCCTTGGCATCCATCCATAGCTAATAAATCCCCAGGAGAGATAGGCCATGAGCCCTTCTCCTATCCCTGAGTAAATGTTGTGAGTTTGTGAATGCAGTGCCTATGTCATGCTCAGAATAGAGCATTTCAAATCCACTCCCACCCCTTCCCCCACCCCAATCATCAGTTCTTAAACTTTTCCATCTCCCTGAGTTCCTTCATCCACACTGTTGGCTCCAGAAAGAAGCTTCTCTGATAAAAGCTGGGAGCAGCTTACACCCATTTCTGTGGGTATAAGGTGTAAGTGGGTATAATATTTACAGAGCATTTGTACATTTAGTAAAACAACACTAGTAAGTTCCCCACTAGGGCTTGTGACCTCCACGGCCATGGTCTTTTGATGAGTTTTGATGGTCTTTTTGAGTTATGGAGCAGGCCTCAAATCCACGCAGAAAATAGTCATGCCACTGATGTGCCTGAGGGCCACATCTTGTCTGGAAGTCAGCATTGTACATGCAAGCTTTGCCACTTGGTAAGATCATTGATGCCTTTTCTTTCCTAGATGCCTGATAGCATCTTATGGTCCTGCGAACGTCCACTTCCTTTCCAGCTTAATTTCTGTGTCCTGCAACTAAAGTGTGTTGTGTCTACAATAGGCTCTAGTCTGGTCAGCAACCAAGAGCAATAGCAATAGCTTATATCATAAGCACTTTACCAAGACCTCAAATCCAGATCATTAAATGAGCAGTTTAGACCAGATCATGGGGGAAAGCATAAGATATAGATAAAATCTTTCCGGTGAAAAGATAATGAAAGACAATTCATATCCACTAGAAGTATGTGCAGTGAAAAGAACATACTTGATGTGAATGATTTTCTTTCTTTTTCTTTGTTAGTGGCAGGATTAAACCTAGGATCTCATGCATGCAAAGCACATGCTCTACTACTTAGCTATATTTTAGCCATAATAAAAAAATGCTTTACAGGGTAGTCATAAGTACATGTATATTTACACTTCACTTGCTGCCTGCTATTTATACTCAGTACTAACTAGAGGCACTTTTGAGAAGTGACTGTGCTAAGGATTGTTCTATGCGTACATACCTAACCTCAGAACACTGGGCAGGTGAAACTGCTGAATCCATCACTTTCTTTTGATTTAAGGCACAGAAATATTAGGCACTTTGTCCAGAATTGTACAACATGTAAATTAGGGGCCAGTATTCAGTATACAGTTGATACTGTAGACTCCCCACATTCCAAGTGGGCTGGAGCAGTAGTGTGGGGAGAGAGTGCTATCTGGCATGCACAATGCCCTGCCTCAATCCTAAACTTGCATACGGGTGGTGGCACACGCCCTTGACTGAGGGAAAACTCATTCAACTATAAAGGATGGTGGCCAACACCACTTGGCTTTCACAAGCAGAGGCAGACATGCCATTTTGTTAAAAGATGTGGAGGAAAATTTACATTTGCATTTGGTTGTGCCAATTTTAGAGTTTTCTGTGTGTATTTATGAAAGTATCCCGAATCCCAGGCTGGCCTCCAAATAACTAGTAGCCAAAGATGACCTCGAACTTGTAATTCTCTTGGTTTTGTCTCCTGAGTGTTGAAATTATAGGTGTGTGCCACCATGCCTGGTTTAAAAAGGGCTTCGCTATAAATTATGCTAAGCAAGCACTCTACCGCCTTGTCTTTGTTAGGGTTTTACTGCTGTGAACAGAT
>JADRCH010000128.1:3711366-3735682 GCA_019843965.1 Rhynchomys soricoides | reverse complement strand
CACTCTACCGCCTTGTCTTTGTTAGGGTTTTACTGCTGTGAACAGATACCATAATCAAGGTATCATGGTGTATATATATATATGGACAACATTAAATTGGGCTGGCTTACAGGTTCAGGGGTTCAGTCCATTATCATCAAGGTGGGAGCGTGGCAGCATGTAGGCAGGCACTGCGCAGGAGGAGCTGAGAGTTCTTACATCTTCATCTGAAGTCTGCTAGGAGAAGACTGGCTTCCAGGCAGCTTGGGTGGGGGGGTCTTAAAGCCCACGCCCACTGTGCCACACCTCCTAATGGTGCCATACCCTAGGCCAAGCATATACAAACCATCACACACCTCATCCACATTCCTTGGCCATATGGAAGTTTGGGCAAATACATAACACTGTTTTATACTGCCTGATCATCCCATAGCACTTACACCTTTTGAAAAACCCCCACCAAATTATTAGGTCCAGGCATCTTCATCTTTCTTGTGTACTGATCATGAATATCACCCCTTAAAGGATGCCATCAGCCCTCTAATGGGTCAGCACATGTGATCCTCATTACCTGCCCAGCCCAGCGCCTGCTGCTGGAGGGAGTTCATTCACCAGAGCAGTTGTAGTCTGTTCTACAGTAATTATTCACAGGGTGGGTGATTTAGTAGATGCCATTTTTATATACATAAATTAATCTACTGTCCTTGGTGGCACATGCCAGTAATCCCGGCTCTAGGCATGCTGCAGCAAGGCCCATGGTGAGGAGAGGAGGAGGAGGAGGAGAGAAGAATTGGCACTCTGTTAAGACAGTACATTGATCTTGGCCTTCATCTAGATTTATCAACTATAAAGTATAATCTTCAAAGAGACCTGCTGTGTGTGCTGTTGCTGTGTGTGCTGTGCTCAGTAGCTTTCCTTTTCTAGAACTAATGCACAGATTAGAATACTCACCAGGTCCTGATGAGTAGATGAAGTACTCTTTTTTTTTTTTTCTTTCTTTCTTTCTTTTTTTTTTTTTTTTTTTTTTTTTTGGTTTTTCGAGACAGGGTTTCTCTGTGTAGCCCTGGCTGTCCTGGAACTCACTCTGTAGACCAGGCTGGCCTTGAGCTCAGAAATCTGCCTGCCTTTGCCTCCCAAGTACCGGGATTAAAGGCGTGCGCCATCACTGCCCAGTGATGAGGTACTCTTTCATTGAGGCAACTTGGGGGATTTTTGCTTAGTTTCATGTTCTTCCATGAAACTGGGCACTGTGTACCCAGGGTTCATTCGTAAAGTGTAGGTGTCTTTACACCTGTAGTAAAGGGTTGGTCTGGTCTGGGCCATAGAAACACTCCAAGTTTGTCATGTTTGGGGCTTGTTTGGCCAATCACTCTTACCACTCATTTTCCCTTTGTCTGTCAGGATCGATGTGTCTCAGAATGATCTTCCTTGGGAATTCATGGTTGACCGTCTTCCTACAGTTTTGTTTTTTCCCTGCAATAGGTAAGGCTGGATTGTTTTCAATACTGTGTAGGTAGGAATCTCTTGTAAAGGCTGAAGGTGAAATGAGCTTCCATAGTAAATCGTCCCTTATGTTCTAGGCCATTGTTAAATAGTGCCATGGAGATAGAGTAGACGAGCTTTAGAATTGGAATGTCATGCGTTGCTGTGTTTATTATTTGTTTCTGTTTTTGGGACAGGGCCTCACCGTGTAGCTCTGGCTGTTCTAGAACTCACTGTGTAGACCAGACTAGCCTTCACCTCAACCTACCATGTACATCCCTGGGAACTAGATACATGTGTGACTCTATAAGGGTGCTACAACTGACAGGAAAGTGTCATGTTTGTGTGGGTGAACCCTACCGTTACCCACGGTCCCTCTCACCCAAGGGCCACTGCTTCAGGCATAGAGAGCTCACTCTGCATGTACAGACTGCTCTGAAGTTGTCTGTCACCCAGCCATGCTGAAAGCTCCAGCAAACAGGGATGGGGCATTAGAAAGGAGGGTTGGGCTTGGTTATGAGTGTAGGCCCAAACATTTCCACAAAGAAGGAAATGAACTCTACTCTCAAGCCAAACAAGCTGGATGCCGGCTCCCTTGTCACCTACACACAGCTTCCCTTTGGGTACAGAACAGATCTACATGGGAACTGCTCGCACCCCTGTGGGCGTAGGGAATGCAGGGTCCTTTCAGGAGGGCTGGCCCTTGGCACTGACAAGCCACCGCAGCACTGCTGTGCTCATCCGGCCTCTGCCAGGAGCTTCCTTGGACTTTGTTGAATCATTCAGTGTCTCTGGTTTTGCCCTTTATCTCAGAGAATGTGTGCTACAGTACTTCCTGTGGTAGGTCGCAGGGGCCTGTCAACTCACACATTAGAAACAGAGTGACTTGGTCTGCTCTAACCGAACTCTCTTCTTTCCAAGACATGTTTAAACTGCCATATAATCAAGAAATCATGGACACTAACACCAGCAATTCCATCTGTGTGTGACACAGCTGGGCATGTAGTGTAATGATATTAAAGTCACAGCACATGGTAAGACACTTGCAGGGCAGGTGCACCACAGGAATGTCCATGGCCAAGCATCCCACTTCTGGAGCTGCCCTGTATAGTAAAAGACTGAGTGCAGGCCAGGTATGGTGACAAACACCTTTAATTCCAGCTTGGGAGGCAGAGACTGGTAGAGCTCTTTGAGTTGAAGGCTAGTAGGAATTATAAAGTGAGACCCTGTGTCAAAAAACAAACCAAAAACCCCCAAAACAAAACCCAAAAAACCCAAACAAAAGTGAAACCCCAGGTCCCTGCAACCCCTCTTTTGTCCCTTGATACTGAAGAGCAGAAGACTGTCCACATCTGTTAAACACAGAGAGCTTAAATCAGAGTCCATGGCTTTAGAATGAGATTCTTCTCCTTTCCTAAAATGGGCACAAGTTATTAGTTGGTCCCGAGAGCACTACCAGAAGCTTACCCAGAAGCTAGAAGAGAAAAGCATAATGTGACTATTTATTGCCTATATAAAAATAAATGAAAGGGGGCAGAGGTGATAGAGATCCGCGCTGGCCTGGCAGGGAGCAGTCATCTGAGTGAGTATTGTAGGGGCCACTAGGCAGCCTCTAAGAGCTGAAAGTGGTTCATGACTGTCAGCTATCAAGTCCAGATGCTCACAGAAGAGGAAATGAAACCACTGTGGGATCACATGTAGTAAGACTGTTTTCATGTTCACCTGCTCCTGCTATTTTTAGTGAAAGTTTGTGCGTGCACTGTGGAAAATGCAAATTGTGTGTGCAAAGCGGAGATGTGCAGAGGAAGAACAGTAAGGTGTCGTCGACATGGCTGCCTGAGGTGTGAGGGCTGCGAGCCTTGGAAGATGCTGCTTGTATGCTCTCTATTTCCCCGCTAACTGTCTACATAGACTCTGCCCCACTGCAGCCAGAGAGGACAAGAATCTTGGAAAGAGTCCTTCCTGCCTTCTGCCCACTGTAGAGCCTGTCTGTGCCTACCCTTTCTGCTCTGATCTTACCTCTCTTCGTCACAAGTGGAGGAGGGAAGGCAGGGATGCATAGGGATCTCTGCGCACACTGAAAACTACAGGCACCTTGGCCTAATTCTGGGCCAGGGGGTGCCAGTACATGCTCCACAAGGGCACTCCAGTGTTACCCAGAAGAGCTTCACTGCTTCTCTGCAGCTTTAACTAGCACCATGCTTTCAGGGTGATCACCATTTTGGGGGTTGGGGAGGGAGCCATTTTTTGAGACAAGAGTCTCACACATTGTATCTAAAGCTGTTATGGAACTCACTATGTAACCCAGGACAGCCTTAGCCTGCTGGGTGCTAAGATTAATGATGGGGGCCACCATTCCCAGATTAAAAGAATTTCTTTCTGGAAACAGTTTATAGATATTCTGTGTCCTAAACATCAAAACAAAACAGAAACAAAACCATACAAAAACACCTGCCCATGACCTGCCTCATGACCAGGACTCAGGAGGTAAAGGCAGGTGGATCTCTGAGTTTGAGGACAGCCTGATCTATGGAGCTAATTCCAGGATAGCCAAGGCTACACAGAAAAACCCTGTCTACAAACAAACAAATCCAACAGTTTGATCTTTTAAAAAAAAAATAAATGTATATGTCGGGTGGTGGTGGCACATTTCTTTGGTCCCGGTACTTGGGAAGCAGAGGCAGACAGATCTCTTGAGGTTTTGGCAAGAGCTATATAGAGAAACCTTAACTTGAAAAAAAAAAAAAAAAAAAAAAAAACTAAAATTTTAATAAAGGCATGGGCTGGGTGTAGTGGTGCACAGCTTTAATCTAAATGAATACTCAAGAGGCAGAGGCATTTGGATCTCTGTTTGAGGCCAGCCTGGTTGGTCTTCACAGTATGTTCCAGGCTAGGCAGAGCTATAGAATGTAACCCTGTCTCCAAAACCAAAGCATAACAAAAAGTAAATAGAAGGTATGAGAGCATTCTAGGGAACTAGAGCATTGCCCCAGACTTGAGTATTCTGTTGGCCAGTCTCACTCTGCAACGCCTCTAGGACATGCTGCACCTCCACTTGGCTGCTTGATAGAGTGGCAGGACCAGCTGTCCACTCCAGACTCATCTGAGTGCCTTTCTTCTATTGTAGAGAGCACTTACCAGATTATTGATAGATACAGCTGACATGTAAACTTGGAAGTTCTTTCTGTTTTCTGTTACATGAAAGTTTTAAAAATTGTAAAGAGCTACCTAGAGGCTCCCCACCCATAAACATTACATAAAGGGGTCTATAACTTGGATTCTTTGTTGTGAGATAGGATCTCACAGTATAGTCCAGGCTAGCTTCAAACTTCTGGTTTTCCATGGGTCACCATGTGCAGTTTGGCATATCTAATTTAAGTCTCTGGTGATTTTTGATAGGAAGAGTGTTATCTTAAAACACGTTGTGTCATGTTTAGGTGTTTGGCTTCTGGATTTGTGTATAGAAAGGTTATATAAGTTTTCAGTTAATACATTACTCTTTCCATTTTTCATTTTGTTTAATTTAATTTTTTTTTTTTTTGAGATAGGGTCTTCCTAAGTAGCCTTGGCTGACTTCAAACTTGCTATGTAGACCAAGCTTAGCTTCAAATTGATAGAGATCCACCTGCCTCTGCCTCCCTAATGCTGAGATTAAAGATGTGTGCCACATGCAAAGCTTTTTAATTTAAAAAAAAAAAAAAAAGATTATTTATTTCTAAATATATGGGTGTTTTACCTACCTGTACATCTGTGCAGCATGTGTGTGCAGTGCCCTCAGAGGCCAGAAAAGGGCATCAAATCCCCTAGGGCTGAAATTTTAGACAGTTGTGAGCCACTTTGTGGGTGCTGGGAAATGAACTCCAGCCCCAACTTGGTTGGCATATTAAGGAACAATGCTTTTTTTTCTTTTTCTTTTTCTTTCTTGAGACATAGTTTCACTGCATACCCCAGGCTTGCTTCAGACTGTGATCTTCCTGCCTGAGGGATTATGTATGATGCCATAAGGATTAAAAATGCAGTTCTGAAAAAGCTCATTTAACCCTTTCAACAGCCCTGTGAGGCACATGGCACTCCCGTTCCACTTTACATAGCCCAAGTCATTTGTCTGAGAATCTATGGCACTGAGCAGGGCAGCATGGATGCTGCCTTTGGGGTCCTGTCAGCTCTGTTCCTCACTCCCTGAGGGTGCTGGTTCCTGTCTGTCGACTAGCCTAAGGGAGAACTGCAGAAGGACGTGTTTGAGTTATGGTGGCTAGACTGCCTGTGCACAACACCTGTGAAAGAAACTTCGGGAGCTGAGCTATTGGATGACAAGTTCTGAATGAGCATGGAAGATGTGGGGACCCTTTCAGTGTGACCATCGTCAA
The DNA here is from genome assembly GCA_019843965.1 of Rhynchomys soricoides. NCBI lineage: Eukaryota > Metazoa > Chordata > Mammalia > Rodentia > Muridae > Rhynchomys > Rhynchomys soricoides. Next base: position 3,729,854 of record JADRCH010000128.1, on the reverse strand, counting down.
CTCCGTGCTGTCAGGGTTGAGTAGCTGTAATCCATGTTAGTCCTTTGGATAGTGCATTGGCCAGTAGCACCTGTCCAGGTTTGAGCCCAGTGTCCCCTGTCTGGAGTACAGTCCCCCTCAGTTAAGACACTTTGTACTGTAGATACTGTACACTAAGTGTGTACTGTTGGTTTGGTTTGCATTTTCAGTTTTACTGAGCACTGTAAATAGCCATGGTAACTGAGGACAGCCCTGTCCCAGGACTGTGTTCACCAGCTCATGTAGCTCACACTGAGCAACAAGATTCTTCCCTGTCCCTGATGCACTGGTTTGGGGCTTAGGCCTGAGCATGCTTATCTCTCTGGAGGCTGAGTGTAGAAACAGCTTTGTCCTTAGGACAGATAAACACTTTATTCAAATTGCCTCAGTAACTGCAATGCAAGTCTGCAGGCTCCTCAACCACTTGCATGGGCAGCACCGCCTTCCTTTCAACAAGAAATCAGCATCTTTTCTTGGTTAGAATGGCCAGTCTGACATCCACTCCCATTTGTCTCTGCATTGTGCCTACTAAGACCCTCACTTTTGACTTTCCCTTCCTCTCCAGAAAGGACCTAAGTGTGAAATACCCTGGAGACCTCCCTATCACCCTTCCGAATCTGCTGCGGTTCATTCTGCATCACTCAGACCCTGCCTCTGCTCCCCAGGACCTTGGTATCAGCCCTCCTACCCAAGAATGTGTCCAGAGTGAGGCAGTCCTGCAGCGTGAACACATCTCTAATGTGGAGAATACAATGCAGAAGCTGAGATCTGAGATGAGCAGCCTGCGTCGTACACAGGAGCAGGTGGAGGGCCGGCTCTTTAGTGCCCGCAGGGATGGGCACCGCCTGCTGCGTCGGCAGCGGACCCTGGAACAACAGCACAGGCTACTCCGGCGCCACAGCCAGAAACTGCAGGCTCTGTATTTGAAGAAGGCGCGAGAGCTCCAAGAGCTGGCCAGTGCCTCAGAGACCCCCGTCCCTGAGTACACATGGCTCAAGATCCTTGTGGCTACTATGGAGAGGGAGTTGGCAGGCCAAGGTGGGGCTAAGGAACCAGCACCTCTGGGAAAAACTCGCCCCAGCCACTCCAAGCCCATGGATGCGACCCAGTTACCTGCTGACACCCCTCTGCCCTCCACCACCAGCTCCACTTTGGCTTCAGACAGGAAGCATGAGAACAGGACAGACTAGCTTTTGAATGGGACGAAGGGGCCAGAGGCGAAGACTGTACATTGGGAATATAGTTATGCAAATTTTATTGAAATTCATTGTAAATAAAGATTTTCTCAGTGGTCTACAAAATGAACTTGAATGTCATTCAGCATTTATTGATCAGGAATGGCATCCCTTCCACTTATTGCACAAACTGGTAGCTTTGAGACACAACAGTAGCACAGTCTGTTTGAACATATATCTAGGAAAGTCAGTCCTTGCTTCAGTGGCTTAGCCTTGGAGTTCCTGCATACTCCCCAGGATGAAAGGCTAGCTTCCTACTCATCAGAAGACCTGACCACAATAGTTAACACTACTGGGAAAGAATCTGAAGAGAAGTCATAACTATTACCCATTGGAGTGTATGGCTCTGGTGCACACTTAAAAAGGTAGCCAGTGATAACCAAGGACAGGAAGACTTGCGTGGTTGCTCAATAGTTCTATGTGTTCATTCTCCTCCCTATGACCCCACCAGTGTCCCACAGTGCCTGAACTTACTCATCCCCCTCTGGATGGACTGACTCAAACTTGAAAGACCTCCCTGGCAATGGGGTAATAGGAAGCTCCCCCAGAGTGTAACTGATAAGAATGTGATGATGTCTGTTTGCAAAACAAACTTCATCGGATAGTACAAGCTGCGGCCTGCATCTGACAGTGCAGTGATAAACCGGCTCAAACTTCAGTGTAGATCCAAGCTGGCCTTGGATCTATGGATGGTGGAGAAAAGGATCCGCAATGTTTAGGCTGCTGTCTGCAAGACGTAGAGGTAGAAAGGTGGATGTGGGGTGGGAACCGGTCAGATCCCTCAGCCTCAGCCAACTAACTCCAGGCAGATCCTTTGATACCTTCTGTTCCCCTCCCAGACCTACAGAGTCACTGCTCCCAGGTCTAACACACATCCAAGCCAGCCTTGGCAGCCTCTGCCTATGGCCGGTCCATCCTTGACCACCTCTTGTGTAACCTCAGGCTGTTTCTTAACATCTGCCTCCTCTGACCCCATATTGGTACACACTGCTAAAAAGTGTTCACTACAACTCCTCCCCTGGGTTCTAGAAAATGGATTAGTTTCACATGCTTTTTAAAGCTGTCTCCAGACTAGCCTGAAGCTCTCTGCTGCCAGAGCTAGCTGGCCACCTATTCACCAAGGGTGCCAGCATAGTCAGGTTTAATCATAATGGTTTAGAATGCTTATGGTGGTGGGATTAACATCAGAGCAAGCTTATAGACATAAGAAATATCCTGGAGACATGCTGCTGGCTCCCTTACCTGTGAGAACCAGGCCCTGAACTTGAACCCTGGTGACTTTGTTGTAAATGCTTATGTGCATACTAGAAATGACCTTCTATGTCACATAGTGCCTGGAGAGCTGGGTCAGGGAGCTCTGTCTACAAAAGCCCAAGGATCAAAGTGAAACCCAATACCCATTGGAGAAGAAAGGAAGCCCACTTGTGAAAAGGTGGGGGGAAGGCCACCCCTACTCCCAACCCCCCATTCCAGTGCAGAAAATAGTAAGTACAAAAACAAAACCTTGCCTTCTTGGGCCAACTGGGTTTCATTCAGACTTCAAGTAGCCACCACAGGCTCTGGTGTTTCCAGAGGACCAGAGTACTTTCTGCAAAGCCTGTGCTTGAAGGGGTGTACTGGGCATGCTCAAAACCAAAGGGCAAGAGACTGCTCTGCTAAGCTGCCTGGCAACCCTCAGGACTCACAAGGTCTCGTCCTTCACTGGCTTCCAAGCAAGTGCGACAGCGTCCTTGCAGTAACTGCCATCCACACTGCTATTTAACAAAGCTGGAGCCTTGAAAGGGAGGGGTGTGGGTTTCCTCCATTACTAAGCAAGTTGAAATTACCCCAGCACCCCAGCTTCTTAACCTTTACCTCCTTTCCATATGCATAGCTAAGACCTCAGTGCACCCTGCCAAGGGCAACTGGGGCCTGACCAGCCAAAGACCCTCCATGGTCATACCTCAGCACACGTGAGTACAGTCATTATCAAGCCAGTCCACGGGCTCCATCTGGTTTTTTTTTTTTTTTTTAAATCAGCAAAAAGGCTTACGCACGTGCTTCTGGGCCTATTTACAGTTCACAGGTTGGTTAGTTCACGCGTTACAGTAGTAGCTCCATCAAAAACAGGCTCAGCTAAAACATTCAAGTAACAAAAGCGCTAAGGGGCCACAAGCCCCAGCAAGGTCAGGCCTGCCCACTGCCTGCAATGGACAGCCCACCAGGAGGCTGAGGGGGAAGGCCAGAAGAGCTGGGACCTGGAGTCAGTGCATGCAATGACAAAGCCCGAGGAGACCATGCCAGCAAGTGTCAACCCCTCTCACATAGCAACAGGTCTGCTTCTGCCCTCTCAGTGCTTCTGGGTTGGCTGCAAACAGAACCATGGCCTTCGCAGCCCAGCTCAGCCATGCACATCTGGGCTGTTCGCGGTCATCAACTTGGCCTTTCTCTCCACACATGGCCCCTTGGCAGAGTACTGCACCAGTAGAAAGGGCTCCTTTGTCTCGCCATCACCCACGATGCTCTCCTCATCCTCTGACTGGCTGATGCGCTGCAGCCGCAGGTAGCACCAGCAGCCCAGGATCAAGGCCCCCAGGGCAGCTATGGCGATGAGGATGACAATGACCGTGACCACCCCGGTCGTGGGGCTGTGGTCCATAATAGACATGGTCAGTGCTTGGAGGGGCTTCTTTGGTGGAAGGCTCTTGGTGTGCCTGGCTCAACGAGGCTGGAATTCAGGCTGCGCAGGACAGTCCTGAAAGACAAAGCCAGGAGAGACTATACAAAGGGCTCTGTAGGGGACTCAGCTGCCCAGTTGGCCCTTGCTGGGGTCTGCTTTTAAGTTCTTAAGCTCAATCAGTCCTGCCCTCAACCCAGTGACAACCATGGGATTGGCTTTCCACTGTGCCCAGATGCTCACCCAGACTACTTCCCCCAGCTACTTCTGACACCCAGGTGCTTCCCTCTGATGGAAAGAGAAACAGGGGCACTAAGACAGTCGAGGCAGAGGCTGCAAGAGGAATGGCCACTAATCTGGTTCTGTTGAAGATATACATTGGTTTTTTGTTTGTCTTTGAGACAGAGACTCACTCTGTATCCCAGACTATCTCAAAATCATGGTTCTCTAGCCTTAGCTTTCTGAGCCTTAGGATCACAGGAACAAGCCACCAGTGTGTATCCAGTACTGGTCCAGGAGGCTAGAGAGGAAGGATTCAGAAGCAAACAGCATCAGCTCCTGTGGGAAGGTCTTGTAACACAGAATGTCTCACCCTTCAAGGTCTCCAGGGTCTGAGCTTCTAGAACCCAGGGGAAAAGTCACAACAGCAGACAGATTTGTCTCATGTAGCCACAGCTAGTCTGTGAAGACCCCAGTTTTCAAGAAGCTTATGGATGCAGGGCAGACAAACAGGTCCTGGAAGACATGGGTACTGGGGAAGCTTCAGGGAAGGCAGGAGGGGTAAGGGAGCTAGCTCCTCCTGTATATAGCTTACCATCTAGTACAGAAGCCAAATTACCAAGAAGTCAACACTCTCAAATGTCAGTCCAGGTATGATCACATCAGGAGCACAAGGGACCAGGTGTTATGATGCTAGCTGGGAAAGCAGGTAAGCTGCAAGGAGGCCACACTGGTAGGGAAGAGCATTTACCACAGGGGGAACAGCATTGCTAGGTCTCTGAAGGCAGGAGAGCCTAGTGCATCACCCTGTTAAAGTGGAAACAGGGCGTGAGTGCCAGCTGGGCTCAGGCATGCTGAGGGGGTGATACCAGGACATGGAGAGCTGAGCTGTTCCCAGCTCCTCAATCCAAGACAACTCCAGATCACTGCCCCAGTCCTCATCCTTAGCCAAGGTTGCGAGTGGTAAGGGAGAGGGAAGCTGTGGGATGCACACAAGGCCTGGAGAACCTGGACTCCAGCCTTCCTCGTAAACGGTACCCCGGAACCCAGCCAGCCACAGCCCCAAGGAATCAGAGCTTTGCTACTGTGGCCTCCCAGGTGCTGAAGCCAGCAGCAGGCTGCTCCAGTCTCTTACAGCCACCCACTTTCTTACTAGTACCCGCCAGTAGTGAAACCATAGTGAGAGGGATGAAGACCTCATAGGCATGTCCTGCACAGGTCAGGTACAACCTACACTGAGGAAGCCATTCACATCACCCAGGTAGATGGCACTGTAAGATTCACACTCCAGACATGATGGAACCTGCTGTATCCGTGAGTAATAATCCCCGTAATTAGAAATGACTCTCACTCAACCATAGAGGCTACGGGTCAGGTCTGCCTAAAGGTCACAGGCAGCCAATCAAGAACCAGGCCCCATGACCAAGGGATACCATCCTCATCACCTGTACCTGTGTGCCGGGAAGCTCCAGGCAGGGAGGGGGAGCATCCTCTGATTCTCAACCTTCACAGTCTCTAGGGTCTGAGCTGCCTGGGTCCCTCTCACCTGGACCATCCACTTTTGTAATCAGAGCACACAGAATGTGCCCAAGTGCCTCCCTATTCCCGCACACTGCTCTCCAGCTATGTGCCTTCCAGTGTCCTCCTGGGTCCAGACTTGGACCCCGTAGTTCCTTCTGCCCAGGGTGCTCCATTCACTGGGTCTCAAGTGGGTGCAATCATGCATCTGGCCATACTTGGTAAACAGAGTCCAGAGATTCTGTGCCCTTCAAGGTATAGGACAGTTCCCAAAACCTTAATGCAGAATAGCCTGGCCCCAAATGGCACCCACATGGAGGTAAAGGAAGAAATTCTGACCTAGTTTACACCAGCTCCAGGAAGGAAGCCTCTCCCAACCAGAAGGCCAGGGAAGCTTCCTCCCCTGGCTTGGCTGCCTGGCCCCTGGCTTTCCCCAGTTCCCAGAGCCGCATGTCCCAAGAGAGCTCTGCTAGCTCCATCAATTCCCACAAGCCCACACGGCCAGGGGGCCCATTCTGCTTCCACCTACATGTTCTCCTGTGGTCTGGACCGGAAGGCAAGGCAGTAGCAATTCAGAAAGGGAAGTTTGTGTTTGGGGTCTGAGGTGGTTTCGGGATAGGAAGTGGAAAATCAAACAATGGCACCATGATCTGAGGGAAACAGCTGCCCCGTGACTAATGAAGAAACTAAGGCACAGGCAGCTCAAGCCCAGAGGGACCCCAGGAATGCAGGCATGATCTCAAACTCCTGCCCGCTATGCCCACCCCAGGCCTGGATGTGGACAGAGCCAGGTATATACCTGTGATCCAGCCTGTGACCCAATGACTTGTGACCCAGCCGGTCATGCCTGTCCTGTGGCCTCCACGTATCCCTACTGGGCGTCTTGTTCTTTTTTTCATTTAGCAAATGTTTTCTGAGAAGTGATGTAAAAAATCTGACTCCTGGCCAGTCATGGTGGCCTCAGGAGGGAGGGCTCTCAAGGTAGCCTCAGCATCCTCTGCAAGCCTGGCCACCACCCATACCTCATGAACTGCTCAGTGGTTGCCTCCGTCCTTAGTACTGAACTGGGCACTTTCTCAGAAGTGACTCTTGCAGCTGCTTCCAGGACTCATCTTCCTACTGTCCAGGACCTACCCCCCTCCATGCACCCCTCTACCCTAAGGCCCTCAGCTCTCTGCAGTTCTGGCTCACAGAGTGTCACCCTGGCTGTCGTCTCCTGGCCTGTACCCTCCAGAGAGTCTAAGAAAGGTCACTGTCCCTCGAGTTCACAGCTATGCTCTACCGCACATAGGTACTCAATAAAGACTGAGTGTTCCAAGCCCAGGCGTGTGATGATTAATCAAACAAGACCTGGCTCTCATGGGGTCAATCGGAGGACCCCATCCCTGAGCCAGCTCCCTAAGTCCGGACTTCTCCCAGATGCCTAAGCACAGGTCCCCATGCCTGCTGGGAAGTAGCCACGGGGAAAAGAGGATGTAACCCAAGTTCAGGGCAAGGCATGGCAGCACAGCGTGGCGGGTCTGAGCCCTAGCAGAACGGCTAACTCAGTGGTTCTCACCCTTCCCATGCTGTGACCCTTTACCACACTTCCTCATGTTGTGGTGACCCCAACCGGAACGGTTTCCTTGTTACTTCGTAACTATAATTTTGCTACTGTTATGAATCACAATGTAAATATCTGTGCTCGGGATGGTTTAAGTAACTCCATATGAAAGTGTTGCTCTACTCCCAAAGGGGTTGTAACCCAAGGTAACTCTTCATGCTTGGGGCAAAGAAGGTGGCAACAGAGAAGCAGAGCCCAGAGGATACTTGGGATGCCCTGCATCTGGCTTGTACAGCCCTCTGCATACCACTGACTGCCCCATTTCATCCACCAAGGCCCATGGGTCAGGCATAACATAACCTAGCTGAGGGAAGTTCCAGGACTACCTCAGAGCTGTGCCATCACATCCACCTTATCTCCTCTCTCCTTGCCTTGATCATCCCATTCGAACAGATGAGGAAACTGAGGGACGAGGTCAGCTAGAATGCAGGTCATACCATGTCCCTTGTCTGGAAACAGCTGTAGTGACAACCTCCAGGTGAGCTGGTCAACATGGATCTGGGCACTCCATAGCCACTCCAGTCTGCAATCGCTGACAATTGTTGGGCCTGGTTTCTCAAGGCCCAGAGCGATGGGTAACTGGCCCTAGAACATACTGGTCTCAAAATGACACACAGTGTGACCTCTAGGCAGGAGACTCTTAAAATTCACACGCTCCTTTAGGTCCTCCTTGGTAAGGGGTCTGTTACCCCTACCTGTTCATGGGATCCCAAAACTAATCCTTCACCCCACCCAGAAGGCAACAATGTCCTCCCTTTTTCTTTGTAACCTCTTCTACCTCAAGGCACAGAGCCTGGCCTGGAGCCAGTGTCACAAATAGCCTCTTCTCTAGGGACACCCTCTGCCTGCTCCTCACGTAACTGGGCACATGACCAGTACTATTATACTCAGCTGGGCACCACTCTGCCACCCCACCCGAAGCCTCCACCTCCCAGGACCACCAAGGGAGTCAGAAACACTGCTCTGCTTTCAGGGCTAGCTAACACACAGGGGCTTCCTGCACTGCCCCATCCTCCAGCAAAGCCACCTTCCAAGTATCCTCTTCAGGGGATCCCAGGCCAGAAGTATTTCCTGCCCCACGTTTGGCCCGGTCAAACCCCAAAGGCACCATCACAGAGGGCTTCTGCCATCCAAGAGCTTAGAAGGAGGACCAACAGCAACAGGGAAGGAACAGGGACATCTAACATGGCTGTGCCCATTGTCCCCTCTCCTTCCCCCTCTAGAAGAAAAAATCTGCTCCAGATGCCACCCAGCTTCCAGTTCTTATGCCAGGAGAGGAAACTAAGACTGAGAAGTTTGGGGAGTGCCCGAGATGAGCTGCAATCTCATAGTCCAAGCCTGGGGCCTGCCCCTACTCGCCAGGGTCCCATCTGGCCATACAACTCCGGTAGTGATGTAATAGATACTGAAAAAGTTCCTTGGTCCACACTTTTGAGCTCAACATCTCATGTGGTCTCTCCAAAATCCTAGAGCTGAGTGACTACTCTTCCTACTTGACAAATAATCTGTAGCTTAGAGAAGTTAAATCAATTGCCCAAGGTCACACAGTTTAAAAGTGGAGGTGCACATATTCAGGCAGCCCCGATCCTAAATAACCGATTTCAAACCTGATTCTAAAACGTCATATACCTGACCTGTCTCCTCTCTCCTGGAAGCTGAGTGCAGTGAGTCGGTGTTTGACCCCTCCTTAGGAGCTAGTCTAGGTGACCTGGTCCGAAAGGACTAGACACTAATGACAAGAGCCCCAGCAGCTCCCGCGTGCAGAGCGCGGGCGGCGTGCAGGCGCGGTGCCAGGCGACGCCGCGTCTCTCCCACTCTACCGAAGGAGCAAGGCGAGGCGCTAGGGAAGCAGGGGCCTGTTCAGGGGGCGAAAGCTGCGGGGGAAACGACAGCTGAAGAGACAAATCAAGTCCGCCTGACACCAGGTCGGTTTTTTTTTTTCCAGGGCAGAGGGGCGTCCGGGAGACCCAATCAAGCCCACGCCGCGTAATCACTGCCGACCCGACCTGGGACCAAACGCTGCGGCTCAGCCTCAGTTTCCCCACCGATGAAACGAGCGCCAGATTTTCTCTGGGCCCACCCCCGTTCCCCTCGGTCCCATCTTGACCACGCTGGGGCGCTGCCAGGAACCCCGTCAATGCGGAGTGAGTGTTCCGGGCAGCCCGGGGGATCCGCGCAGGACGTAGAACCGTGGGTCACGGAGAGGGGCAGATGCCCAGCTAAGCAGCCTCCGCCCCTGGCCACCTCCTTTGTCCCAATCGCGCGGCGGAGGACAAAGAGCCCCCGCCCGCGCGCGGCATCCGCCGCGCCGACCCGCCAGCGCCGCACCCCGATCCATCCGGCGCGTCCCTTCCCCCTACCCGCCTGCTCTGCCCATCCCTGCTCACCATGTCACGGCCCGCAGTCCGGTGCAATCAGCCAGCAGCAGCCCCGCCGCCCCGGCTCCGCCCGCGCGCCAGCCGGGTCGGGCCGCGGAGCCCTCTCCGGACGCCAGAGCCTGATCAGCAGGGGGCGAGGCGCTTAGGCTCCGCCCTGATTGGGGGCGGGACGCTCTGGTGCGGCCAACTGGAGATCGCGCTGGGCGGCGGGGCGGGGCGGGGCAGGATAGGTGGAGTCACGTGCGCTCCGGGCCCTGAGGCGCACAGTGGGCAGAGGGGATGTAAGCAAGGGGGTGGGTAGTGTTGCGCGCTGGCGGCTCCTGGAGCTGGGGCAGGGAGGGCGGGCGGCCGGGCTTCCTTGAGTGCTTATTGGGTGCCTGCGGTACTGGGCCTGCGCCTGGCGTCCTCTTTCTTCGAGGGTCGTCCCAGCCCAACCACAGAGGGTAAACTGAAGTGCACAGGAGGTGAGAGTTTGATACACCGCCCGAAGGTTACAGACACCGGCAGAGATGAATGATTCTGCTTTAGAAGGAAACTATCCGTTTCCTTCCTTCCTTCCTTTTCTTTTCTTTTCTTTCAATTCCATCATCGTCCTTCAATCCACCCACCCATCTGCACCGATCCTTGAGCCACGAGCCAGACAAACCAGGTCCCTGTCCCCAGGACTGCGGACTCAGGGTGCGTTATTTTAATATAACCTCTTAGTTAAGCCTTCACCAAGTGCTGTACTCTGTTCAGTCCACTCAACACATCAAAAGAACGCCAAATAAAAATGTATCCTCCCATTTGACATGAGGAACTCAACACTCCAAAGGATTTAAATACTCCTATGTGCTCTTGTGCAGGTAGGATTTGAAGCCAGACTCAACTGGCTAAGAACACAGAGGTGCTAATTGGTGTCCTGACTGACCCCAAAAAAGAGTCCAGCAAGGACGGGACACTCCGTGATGGCCACCTGAAACTCCCAAGAGTTTCAAGACCTCTGAGGCCCAAGGTACTCGGGAAGCCAGGAAAGGACAACTCGGTTGGGGCAGATAAGGCTGGGATATCCCCCTGGGAACTGGGAGGTTAGGGACTGCTAACTTTCTTAAGGTCCTGCACATAAGCTGAGGTGTGGGAACACCCTCACTTCACCTCAGCTCTGCCACGGGATTTCCCCTCCATCCAAGGCACCAAGTTCTCATACCTCTCATCTTTGGTCCATGTCATTTCTTTTATCTCAAACATTCTTCCACATCGTCTTTCAGATCTCAGCTTTCATACCCTCTTGCTCTGGAGGCCTCTCTTTTCCCCCCCAGTCAGTGGACTCTCATGTCCATTGGGAAATGATGTTTTCTAAGGGTCTCTGTTTCAGGACTAAGACTGAGCCATTCACTAGTGAGTCTACCAGTCAATACACAGTAGGCTCTTTATAAGATATAATGAATGAATAATAAGATGGCAGGGCTGTCTCTGCTGCTGCTGAAGGACCAAGCTGAGGAGGTAAGCTGGGTTTGGTGTAGTGGCAGAAGGAAGCAGGGCTCTGGACCAGCTGCCCTGTAGACCGGCGCCTGACCGCTCTGAACAGCTCCAGTTCACAATCCTGCCCATCACTGGGAGTGCTGGAAGGAAACAGGTTCTTCTTCCAAGCCAGTCCAGAGGCTGTGGTTTTGGCCTCAGATGGCCCAGAGCTCATTAGTGGTCTAGGCCTGGAAGAGGTAGGTTCAGAGCTCCAGAGCTGGGGCTGGCACGGAGATAAACGGGGGCAGGGAAATGACGGTGGGGAGGACACGGTGAGAGGTGAGCAGCATAACACAAATGACTTCAAATATAGCATTGCCTAATGGAGGACTAACCTAACCTCTGTGTCTCACTTTTCCTCATCTGAAAAATGGGGTCAACAGCAAACAGACCTCGTGGAATTGGGATCCCATCAAGTAATGGGTAGAGGGAAGGACTAGTTACCTTACTAACGGGTAAGTTTAGAGAAGACGCAGACCACCACATTTGGATCTTGGGCCAATGACTTCACCTCTCTGAGCCTCAGCTTCCTCGGCTTCATGGTGGGTCTCATGTATCCCACTGCTGGAGATGGAGAGAGGCAGTAGCTGACAGGAACCCAGCTGGCTGTTACCACACTGATAACAATAATAGACAGGAAATTTGAAAAGTGGCAGGCTAGTAGAACACTTGCCTAGCATGCAAGAAGACTGGGTTCCATCCCCAGGACTGCATAAAAAGGACACAGCAGCACATACCTGCAATCGAGGCAGGAGAATCAGGAACTCAAGGGTCTTCTTTAGCTACTGTTGAGTTCGAGGCCAGCCTAGGCTATATGAGGCCCTGCCTAGCACTTAGCATGAGTTGATGATTATTTTACTAAGTATGCATATTTCCAAACTCAGCCTCTATTGTACAGGTGAGGACACTGAGGCACGGACAGGTTCGTGCCTCAAAGTCACCCGAAGGAGAGTGTCACAATGCGATAGTAGCTTTGAATCCGAGATTCTGCTTTTTTGTTGTTATTGTTGTTTTGTTTTTGGCTTTTTGAGACAGGATCTCTCTGTGTAGCCCTGGCTGTTTTGGAACTCACTCTAGATCAGGCTGGCCCCAAATTCATAGAGATCTGCCTGCCTCTGCCTCCTGGGTGTTGGGACTAAAGGTGTGAGCCACCACCGCCTGGCTGAGAGTCTGCTTTTCTTATGAGCTTCCAGGAGGGGTTGATAATGTGGGGAACACACTTTGAGCAGTCAGTGGGTAAGTCAGCTACTGAAGGTGGCAAAGGCTGCAGGCATCTTGCCTGTGGTTGAGCTACATGGCCAGCTCAGAGCCCTGCACTTTGTAGCTGGGAGCCTGCTTTACCCAGGCCCTTACTTTCTCTTCCTGACAAGCAGGCAAGATGTCTTGCTCTCCTCTGGCAACCCATTTCCTCTCTGTGAGCCCCTTCTTTCTCCGTGGTGACATCTGGCACAGGGTCTTCCCAGTGGGACTGGCTAGAGGGTCTCAGATTTTCATTAACAAGAAAGATAAGTAAGGGCTTGCTGGGGCCCAGCTGGGCCTGCTGTGGGTTGGCCTGGCCCTGTGCCCACTTCCCCAGAATGCCAGAGGCACTGGGACAAGACGCAGCTTGCTGGGGCTTGGCGTAGAGAGGCCTCAGAGGAGACACCCAGCAGCGGGGCCTTCCTGCAAAGCCAGCAATCAGGAGGCTGAGCAGGTCAGCTGCTCCCCAGGAATTCCCAGGAGAGGTTTAGGCCTAAAAACAAAGTGAAACTTAGTTGCCCACTGGGAGTTTCCTGGCCAGAGAGAGGAGAACCACTGGTAAATTCTACAGAATGAGGCTAGGTGGAACACAGGGAATTTCCTTCTCCAAAGAGCACAGGCCTCACTGGCTGCCGAGGAGCTGGTTCCCGAGGAGCTGGTTCACTGTTTTAGGGCCAGTTCTGCCCCTTACATCCAGAGAGAAAGATTGCTGGCCCATCTCAGGCAGCTGACACTCCTGAACTACAGATTTGTTTTCTAAGCTTTTATGCCTCAGTTCCCTTTGTCTTATGAGCCAGACATTGCTTTCTGATTTTTTGATAGTCACACACTCAACACGCATTCCCTTTTAAATGGGTCTATTTAGAGGGGGAAAGTCAATGAATGTAAAAACACGTATTAGTTACTTTCCTCCTTGCTCAAGTGCTGAGCACAGGACCCAGTTTCTATGGTGTTTGACATGAGTGGAACCAGAGTTTTGTGCATGCTAGGCAGGCCTCTGCTGACCAGCTGCATTGCCCACACAGCCAGCAGTCAGTCTCCTGGATTTCACAAAAGGCTCTTTGCCCTGCATTTGTCCTCCACAGTCCAGAACCAGAACTGAGGGAGCAGAAGTGCAGCTTACCCAGCAGCCTACCCCACAGTCTGTCAGGAGACTCAAGGCCGGGAGGACTGAGAGGTTTGGACCATCCTGAGCTACGTGAAAAGACCTTGTCTAACAGAAAAGGGGAGGAAAGAAAAGCAGGAAGGAGGAAAAGGAAGAGAAGACTTCCTCGTCCTTGGACAGCTGTCCAGTCACAGTGGAGATGAATCCTGGGTGTGGTGGACTACGGTCCTCCCAGCATTAATAGACACTGCCATCTTTATCAGAGCAGTTGCTACTGTCCACAAGAGACCTTCAAGAGGGGACCTGTGACCTTTTATAGATGGGAGGGATGGGAAGATCCTCATCTCAGATCCCAGCCACTCTGTCCTGCTCCTCCATTCCAGGGGTATGCACCTCTACCCCAGCTATTCCTGATCCTCTGGAAGATCTAGAGGTTCCCAATCTGTGGGTGGTGACCCCTTTTGGGGCAGGGTGGAATAACCCTTTCACAGGAGTCACCTAAGACTGTCCTGCATATCAGATATTTACATTATGAATTGCAATAGTAGCAAAATTTACAGTTATGAAGTAGTCAGGAAAATAATGTTATGGCTGGCGGTCACCACCGCGTGAGGAGCTGTGGTGACGGCTGTAGCGTCGTGGAGAACCACTGCTCTGGGGTGTATAGAAGAGGGATCCCGGCTGAGCAGCCACAGGAAAACCATCACCCGTGCTGGCCTGAGACTTTTCTGTGATGAAGGATGGAGATCACCAGTGCTCCTATAAGAAACCCCTCAGCCATGCCTCCGTCAGTAAGCCAAATAAAGTCACTGGCTTACCAAGCTAGACTTGAACGGAATTGTTTTTCCGTTTATTCTGTGCCCCATTTGAGGCAAGTAGACATTTGCTCACAGTTCCCCAGGAAAAGCTAATGCAACACTCAGTCATGCATTATTCACAGCCACCATGCTATCAGGCTGAGGTTGCTTTGAGATCCGGCAGGAGCTGTTCCCCAGACCCATCTCAGGCCTTTGATCTGCAGCTGAGCCTAGCTCAGAATGTTCTGTTCTCTGGATCCAAGCCTGGGGGCTTCCAGGGGAGAGGGGCCAGTGAAGCAGGGTGGGGCCAAAGCCAGACTCTTCCTTAGCAGTTAGGCACCAAGCCACACAAGCAAAGGAAGTTCCTGTTTGTTTTTCTTTCTGGTGTGTGTGTGTGTGTGTGTGTGATGAGTGCATGCGCATTCTCATGTATGTTGGCATGTACATGCACGTTCTTGTGTGTGCATGTCCATAGGCTGTGTGTACACATGCAAACGGAGGCCTGAGGTTGATGTCAAGTGTCTCCCTCCACTGTGCTCCACTTTATTGAGGTAGTCTCTCACAGTCTCCGTCTCCTGTTCACACCCACCTGGGGATGCAGGCCTCTTCTCACACCTGCCCAGCAAGAGCTTTAACCCACAGAGCAGTCTCCGCCTGGACCTGTCTCTTTGTGTATCCCTGGCCAGCTTGGAACTCCCTATATAAATAGAGCAGACTGAACTGAGAGAGCTCCTGCCTCTTCTTCCTGTGTGTCAGGGTTAAATAGATGAGTAGTATATATGACTATATATTATATATATTATGTATAGTATATATTATATGTAATATATAATATATATTATATATATGACTATATATTATATATAGTATATATTAGTGGGGCAAGGGGAGCTTCTGAAGCATTCTGAAAGTTATGTTAGAGAGTTGAGAAACAATCTCAAGATGTACACCTGATTTGGACATTGATTATGTATGTGTGTGCAGACACATACACACATACATATACATACTGTCTTATTCAGGGTTATTGTTTGTTTGTTTGTTTTTGTTTCCAGACAGTATTTCTCTGTGTAGCCCTGGCTGTCCTGGAACTCCCTCTGTAGACCAGGCTGGCCTTGAACTCAGAAATCCGCCAGCCTCTGCCTCCGAGTGCTGGGATTAACAGCGTTCGCCACCACCTGGACAAAACAAGCTGAGGGAGGAAGAAGGGATTTATCTGGCTTACCCTTAAGTCATCACAGTGGGTATGTTTCATTTGATTTTGATTTTATTTTGGGTCTTTCTGTTTCAAAGAAGATATTTTCTTGTGATGAATATAATCAAATTTATATTTAAATCAAAAAATATAGCATTCCTGTCCTGCAGTCATTTTATATCCTTAAATAACAAGAATTAGGAAAAGATCTTATTACCTAATTAACTGATTTATTTTTGAAATAGGAGGCAAGATGGTTTCAGACGCTCAATCCTCCTGTCTCAACCTCATGAGTGCTGAGACCACAGGAATCCTCCACCAGGCCCAGCTCCCTGGTCATTCACTTCCTCCATCTTCCCCTTCCTTCCTCCTTATCTACTTATTCTGATGTTAGAGCAGGAGTTGGAAAGCCAGCGTGCTCGTGAGAGCTGGGCACGGTGGGCACGGTGGGCATGGTGGCATGAGCATGAACCCATGCAGGGAGCAAGAAGCCGAGATACTGAGCCATCTTGGAGGCCCACTTTCCTCTTTAAAACATTCATACACACACACACACACACACACACACACACACGCATGCTGGAGAGGCAGGCAAGCAGGTACCATTCTCTGCATATGGAAGGCAGAGGGCAACTTTCAGGAGTTGGCACTCTCTTTCTATCATGTGGGTCCCTGGGGTAGAAGTCACCTTACTATGTTTGGTAGCAGATGGCCTCCTAAAGCTCCCCTGGTCATTTTGATGACCCCACATCTTACGTTTTACAAATATTTTTATTTCATTTGTGTAGGCAGGTGTGTGCATGTGTGTTTGTGACTGGGTACATGCTTGTATGCATGCTTACATGTGTGCATGTGCCACATGTGTGCAAGTGCCCAAGGAGTCCAGAAGGGGCATCAGAGTCCCTGGCACTGCAGTGACAGGTGGTTGTAGCTGCCAACCTGGATACTGGGAACCAGACTCGGGCTTTTTTGAAGAGAGGAAATGGCTCACAATGGCTCTGTGCTCTCCCCCAAAAATAACTGAGATATGTAGATGGCACCCGTGGGTGAGTAGATGCCGAAAACTACTAACTGCAGGGAAATGGCAAGCTCAGGATTTTTGTACTAACAAATGGTTGGGTCTAGAGATCTCCTTGTCATAAAAAAACTAATATACAGTATTATAATATTAATATGAGCTGGAATACATTAACATAATGTGTTTAATATATCAAGTATATATGCTAGAGCTAATGATATTTCATGTTATAAATCTGTAGTGTACATAAGTATAAGAAAATATGTGAAATCGTAAAATAACAGGAAATTAAATAATTAAGGAAAATTACTGGGAAAACAGCCAAACTAGGAAGAGCAAAGAACTTTCTCAGACTGAAGGGTGGGGGAGCAGATCCCAGCGGTGGCTAGCGGCTGTTTGGGGAAACAAAGATGGGGACTGGGTCCTGGGGGTTGGAGTCTGGCAGACCTGATCTCAGGCAGAAAGAAGCTTCCAGAAGTGAAGTGGTGTGTGGAATGAAGGCCAAGCTTTCCTGCTGCCCTAAGCTCTTATGAGGCAAGCGGTGTACATTCCTGTGATACTGCACTCCAGCCAGACTCTCCTTCCTGTGCGCAGGGACCCAGTGCTCTACCACTGCTAGATTCCTGGCTGCTTGTTTGCCCAGGTGATGGACTACCAGAAGTCTGTACAGTAGCTGGATGGGGTCACAGAGCTGCCTGCTTCATCTTGCTAGGTGAGATCACCAGACTGTGTGTAAAGTGCTAGAGCAGGCCCCGCTGCTGCTGCTGCTGCTGCTGCTGCTGCTGCTGCTGCCCTCTGTACCCTTAGAGGCCCTGAAAATCTCAAGAAGCTACCTGTGCCTGAGGCCACCTGCCCAAGTGGGTCCTGCAAGACATTGATCCAGCATAGTTTTCTGAGCCTTAGTCTTCCCATGTATAGCATGGGCTTAGGATGCTGGCAGACTGGGTAATTGCTTAGCACCTCGCCTGGGTGGTGCCTGTAACAGGAGTGGCAGGGTGTGGAGGGGTGAGAGCATAGTCAGGGAAGTGTGTCACTTATGAAAATCCAGATGTGGTGGCAGAGACGGGAGAATCCCTGGGGCTCATGGGCTAGCTAGTCTTGCTGAATTGGTGAGGTTCAGCTTCAGTATGAGATCCTGACCCACAAAACAAGATGGAGAGTGATCAACATCCCATGTTGATTTCAGGCCTCCACATGCATGTGAACACACATGACCATAGTCATACAGCACACAGGAAAATAAAACAGGGCTGAAGCTTGGGTGGAGTGATGCTCCTGATGCTCATTTTAGAGTTTCCGGTGCTGCTCTGGGCTTGCGCTGAGCCTGTCTTCACTACTGCTCTAGTTCCTGAGGGAGAAGAGCAAGCAGCTGAAGAGGTTTGGCCCTAGGTCTGCAGTTCTTCCTCAAACTACTGAAGCCGCAGCGTCCAGCCTCAGCAGCACCATCTACCCTGATGTCCCCTGTCCTGATGTCCCTCTACTACAGCCGTGGCTCCACTAATATGTCCTCTCCACTCTTCCAAACTCTGTATGTGCTTGTAGGCCTCGGATGCTTTTCTTCTGTCTGCTAACTCCTCCCTTCCATCAAGCCTCTGCCCTGGAAGCATGCCCACCCTGTCCCTTCCATGCTGCCCTGGAAGCATGCCCACATCCTGCCCTTCCCCACACTTCATGTGTCCAGCCAGGCCTTACCTTACCTTGTGGTCCCCACCAGACTCTGGAACCTCTGAGGAACAGGAGCCCATGAGTTCAGTAAATGTTTATTATCATAGGCAAACGAATTCACATGGTCCAGCAGACAGACAGGACCCGCTAAGTCTCAGTCTCAGAAGGCAGGGAGGCTGTTTACCAGTCTCCACGGTGTTCAGAGTTGATGCTAAGTAGTTATTGATTGGTGTTTAAAAATCTGGCCTAACCACACTCATGAAGGCCAGGTGTGGGGTGAAAGCCAGCCCCTCCCACGATGTGACTGGACTGTTGGCCAGCCCCTCCCACGATGTGACTGGA
>JADRCH010000128.1:3674870-3711356 GCA_019843965.1 Rhynchomys soricoides | reverse complement strand
TGGCCAGCCCCTCCCACGATGTGACTGGACTGTTGGCCAGCCCCTCCTACTATGTGACTGGACTGTTGGCCAGCCCCTCCCATGATGTGACTGGACTGTTGGGTCTTTGAGAAGGTTCCAAGGTAGCCAGGGTTCTGAGCAGTCGATAAGTGAATGAGCACAGCCAGAGTACGCGTCTGTGGGCAGGACAGGAGCCCTAGTTTGTAGGCCCTGGCTCTGGCTCAGCCATCTCTGCTCTGCAGCTTCACCTCTAGCCTCCTGCCATCAGAGAGCATGCCCATCCTTTGTCTCCTGCCCTGAGAGGTCCCCAAGCAGGAACCAGGTTGCCTGGAGGCAACTTAACCCAGGAGCTCCGGACAGCAGTGTGGACACAAGGATACATTACAGCAAATACCAAGCTTCCTCCTAGACAGTGCCCTGCCCTGCAGTGCCTGAAGGACCTAACAAGCCTAGCCCAGACACAGCCTGGTTCCAGTAAAATCTCCACCCAGTCATCTAGGAGGCATATGCCAGGTCATGAAGACAGACTCCAGCCACCATGGCTACCATTTAAAGGGGAGGGACATGAGTAAATGAGCTGGGTAATGTCATCTCTGTCCGAGAGGGATGAGGAGACAGTGAAGTGGCAGGGCCCGAAGACTGCATTAGAAAGATCGGGGAGGAGCCCTCTAGGCGCATACAGCTCGGGCCTAACAAATGCCAAGAAGGCAGTCTTCAAACATCCCAAGTAAAGGAACCAACAGGGCAAGGAATTGGAGGTGATATGGCTGGAGAAGGGAATCACAGCAGGCCAGGCCCACTGAGGAGCAGGCCCTAGCAACGTGGCCTGAGAGGTATCTAGGGTTGCCAGCTGGGAACTCTGTCCTTTCCCTCCATGACCAGAGTCTCTTCTCCCTACAGCTGGGAAGCCCCTGACCATGCTGCCTTGCTTCATGCTTTCCACAGGTCTTTCCTTTCTTCTCAGCACAGAGTCTGGTGCTCTATGAGCTGGAGTTGCCCTATGGGTGACAGTCCAGAGGACTTACATTTCACAAGGTTCCTGAGCTTCCTACCTACTGTGTGTGGGCCACATGGTGGGGGTGATGTAGGTCACAGACCATCAGAGCCCACCTACTGTAGCTAGGCTCTATGAGCATGCTATACAGACAAAAGAGTGAGACCAGAGCTTAGAAAGCAGGGTGTGCCCAGCTCAGTTGTGCCCCAAAGGTTTGTCAAACCTTGCTGTGCGTCACAAGGTTGGGAGGGGTGCTGGGGAACTCATTAGTCCTTTCCTACCTCCCCCAGTTCAGCTCCGTGTGGCTGAGCCTCACACACAAGAGCTACCCTCATGTCCTTTGCTGTCTTTGTTCCCTGGGCCTCCCCTAAGTGTCCTCGGACATGGTGGCAGCCTTCACCCCAGCTGTGCAGCACACCCAGTGTTCCTCCCTCTGGAGGAGGAAGGAGGACAGTAAACTGACAGGTTAGCGTTGATCTGAGAGGGCTGTAGTGAGGCCTGTGGGCGCCACTGTCTAAAGATACTCTTCACGTGACTGCAGTAAATGCAGGGTCCAGAAGCTGTGCCAGCTGGTGCCTTATGGTGCTGGTGATACCTCAGGGCTGCCTGTCAACCCCACTCTGGTGGAGCAGTGGAAAAGGCAGCAGTCTCCGTGGTAGATATGGCACACTGAGCAACTCCATGGATGTGCTAAAAAAAAATCCACCAAGCTGCACCCTTCAAATGGTGAATCGTAAGGAATGTGAGCCATGTCTAAATACACCCATTAAGCACCCTCAATAACGTGAGACTGCCTGCCATGATTCCAGCATTTGGGATGGGACAACCTGGGATACTGCTCTTATTTCCTGTCTGTTGCTGTGATGGACTCTTGATACAAAGCAACTGAGGGAGGAAGGAGTTTCAGCTCACACTGGCAGGCCACAGTCTGTTGCTGAGGAAGTCCGGGCAGGAACTAGAAGAAGAAACCACTGAGAAATGCTTCCTCTCAGCCTGCTGTCTTATAATCCAGGACTGGCTGCCTAGAGATGAACCCGCCCATGGTGGGGTGGGCCTTCCTACACCAATCAGCATGCAAAACAACCCCTCACAAACAGGCCTGCAGGCCGATTTGATTCAGAGAGGCAATTCCTCTCTGAAGATTCTAGGCTGTATCAGATTGATTGTTGCTAACTCCCACAGCTGGGTGGTAAGACGTTTACCACTAACACACACATAGGTGTGGTAATACTCAGACGACTAAAGCAGAGGTCTTACCCAAAGTTCAAGTCTCGGGCTACATCGTGAGGACCTGTTCCCCACCACCGCCCCCAAAAAGCAATTTGCAGTTCATATGTTCCAGAGCCTTGTAGCAAAACAACCAAAACAACTCAGGACCACCCCAGATATCCTACACCCTTCCCCCAAAATGCTAGAGTCCAGATCTGCTCAGATAAATAGAAAGTTAAAACAAACCATACAACATCCCCCTTCCAAAATAATGACCTCAGTAGCAGGGGCCAGAGCAGCAGTTCCCTAAAGCCTGGAACACAACGAGTCCTGTTCATAGTGTCTGTTCCAGTAGCCTTCACCACTCCCTTAACATGTAACCTCATTTGATAGGTGACGAAGTGCCGTGGCAAGGGAGTGTCAAGGACAGGCTTGGCCCAGCAGGTCAGCACTAAAGCCACCTCTTCCCCTCAGACACACATGGGTCAGCACTACAGCCTCCTCTTCCCTCAGACACACGGAAGTCAACAGAATGAAGGAGTGTCTGGTGGGCAAGGGGCAACGCCTAGCATGGTTTGGGAGTTGCGTGTGTGTTGTTGTTGTTGTTGTTTTGTTATTGAGACAGGATTTTTCTGTGTAGCCTTGGCTGTCCCAGAACTCACTCTGTAGACCAGGCTGGCCTCAAACTCAGAGTTCTGCCTGCCTCTGCCTCCTGTTTTGCTGAAACCAAAGGTATAGGCTATCACTACCTGGCTGCACGTTATGGTTTTATTGTTGGTTTATTTTTTCAAGATAGGGCCTCAGTATGGAGCCCAGGCTGGATCTTTCTGCCTCTGCTTCCTGAGTGCCGAGATTAAAAGGCCTGTGCCACTATGCCTGGCTGTGTCATTCTTAAAGTTAGGTTTATCTGGGGAGGATGTACCACATAGGGACAGATGTGAGTGCCACACCTGCCTGAGGAGGTCAGAAGACAGTTTTCAGGAGTCAGTCTTTCCTTCCACCATGTGGGTTCCAGGGCTCGAACTCAGTGTGGAGGGCTTGTTGGCAGGTGTGTTTAGTCTGAGCCCCTTACCAGCTCCCATTGTAATCTTTACTGGTAGCGATAAGCCACTACTGCCCAAATTCTAGACATTGTCTATTCACGGTGATAATGTGAAGCTATTTATTATTATTATTATTATTATTATTATTATTATTATTATTATTTATTCACAAGGTCTTACTGTATACTGTATAGCTCAGGCTGGCCAGAACATTATTGATGTGGCCAGAACACCCAATCCTCCTGCCTCAGCCTCCTGAGTGCTGCTAATACTGGCATGTACAACATGTTGGTCTGGGAATCACTGCAGAAACCATTCAGACACTGATCTCAGTCAAACGGGGCTGGTTTATTGAATGCACATCTCAAGACTGATTGATCAGGGACATAGTCCACGTAGTCCAGACTCAGGAGCTGAACAGCCAGAATCCTACAGAGCTTTTTAAGCCTGAAAGCCACAAACATCTGTGCCATGTTATTCCACCAATCAGGATTTAGGGGTGGGGACTTCCTTAGGAACGTGTCTTTGTACATTTATCCTGTCCCCATGGGTTGGGGTATTTAACTGTGGCAGATGATTTGCCTTGTCTAACGTTCATGTCTTAACTTGCCAACCGAGATGTACATGTCTCTTTCTGCCGAGCAGGATGTCAGTTCCCAGGGAGATCTTGAGAACTTAAACTTTATTCAACCCCTATTCAAAATGGAAGCTTTATTCCAAATAGCTTCTTATATGGTGCAGGTGTCTCTCTTCTGTTGGGGTCCATCCCAGAGGCAGCTTAGAAAAGCAAATACCACAAAAGGTTATCCACAGGTGCAGGAGTGCTGCTGGGTGGTTGGTTCGGGTCCAAGCTTATTGTGGCTAACTATACAAGCAGTTCTAACTGACCGCTGTTCTGAGTGATTGGTTTCCAAGAACACCAAAGCACAGAACATCCTAGTGACAGCAGGAACAGCACATGAGAAAGTTTCCTTGTGACATTAGCAACAGCACAAAATGATAGGCTAGACAGGCAACAGTTACCAATAACAACTCTTATAGTATGAAGGGGTTTTTTGTTTGTTTGTTTGTTTGTTTGCACAAGGTCTCACTGTATAGCTCAGACTGGCCTTGAATTATCGATGTAGCCAGAACTCAAAATCCTCCTGCCTCAGCCTCCTGAGTGCTGCAAATACTTGCATATATAATATATCTGGCTTCCTAAGTATGTTTTATTAGTTGCTTGGTTCAAGCCCAGAGACGAGATCCATTTTGTGTTTGCTTGGTATGCCTCTTACAATCCTTTGAATCCAGAACGAGCACCACCTCTTTAGTCCTTGCCTTTGGTGACTGCAGAGAGTGTTCAACTCTTTTTCCTATCATTGACTTGCGACCCCTAAATGGTCCCCCGCTGAAGCCAGCAAGGATTCCCCAGCTTTGACCTTGAATGTGGAACAGCCATTCCCTCATTGTATTGGTTAATTTCAAAGACAGCAAGAAAGCTACCCCTGGGCAGAAAAGGAATTCACATAGATTCTTGCCAGAAGCTAAATTAGTCATTTCTCCATTTTGTCCAAAGCCTTATCTGCTTAAAATGTCTCGGCTCTGCCTAGATTTCTTGTGGAAATCGGAGTAAGAGAAACGAGGGAGGAGACAAGTATGGGGCATTCTGCCACAGGCATTAATCCCTGGCACAGTGGTGAGTGGGCTCCAGGAGTGAACTGTCCTGGAGGTGGAGGAGGACAGAGGTTCTGGTGGAGCAGGGCAAAGGGCAGGTGATAAAGAGCGGGTGAGTGCCTTCTTCTCTCGCTGGGAAAAGCACTATCCTTGCTTCGAGCTCATCTGGCTTTTTCCAGATGCAGCTTGAAGATGACACACAACGAGGATTCGCTCTTGTAGACCCCCAGGACTCCCACCCTCCCTAGGAGGCTGAGCCACCTGGCAGAAAGAGTTGAAATGCCCCAAGGGCACAGATCCCAGTGCCAAAGATGTGAGCCCCAGCAGTTGAGTGTTTTATCCAGCCTCAGTATTCCTGTCCGGGAAGTGGTACCTATTCCTCTTTGCTGTTTCCAGGAACTAAGTGACATCTCTACTACTGACGATGGTCTATAGTTTATTTTTTTAACTTATCCAGGTGAGTGGAGTAGGGCTTGTGAGTGCCACCGTGTTTAAATGTCAGAGTTAAATGTCAGTGTTTAAGTTGTCAGATGACAACTGTCAGGAGAAGGTTCTCTTCTTCCACCATGTGTAGCCCTGGAGCTAACAGGTTATCAGGCTTGGTGGCCACCTCTGAGCCACTCTAATGGCTTCTTGAGGAGTGGTCTTGAAGAACAGAGCCTGGATATGTGACTGGGTGGATATATAATCTGGGTGTCGTGGGGGCTTTGCAGCTGCCCAAGAAAAGGAGCTGGATCCCAAGCACCTGGGTTCCCACTAGTGCTGGCCTGTGAACTCCTCCCTGGTGCAGACACAACTGAACCAGGGTGGGGTCCATCTATGGTTCTGAACCCATTCTCACTGGCTGCCTGTGAGTCTTGGGGGTTTCCTGGATTTTTCATTTCTCTTTTGCTGCTGAAGGCCCTGCATTAATGAAGAAGTAGCTTAGAAGACTGCAGAGGCCTACTGCCTGGATTTAAATCCCAGCTCAGCCACCCACCAGCCACAAGACTCTGGGAAATTTTCTTAGTTGCCAACCGGTGACTCAGGTTTTTTTCTCCATGAAACCAGCCTAGACATATGCCTTCATTATCCACTTTTGGTGGAGACCAAATGGACTTAAGTCCTTTTCCTTTCCAGTGCTCAGAACTGTGTTCAGTGAAGTAGTCAGGAGCTCTCTGCTCTGGGATCTCACCTCTCCTAAGACACAACCTATCAGGAGCTCCATGCTCTGGGCTCCTCCACCCTCCTAAGACACAGCCTAGTGTTTGTTAGTTTCCTTGGTCTTTGCATGATGACACACAACAGACGAATCTTATACACCTTCCACACAGAACCAGCCATTTCCCCCAGGGAGTGGGGCTCCTTTCAGTGACAAGAGTGAGTTGGGGGACCATAACATCACCACCAGTGGGCTCAGTGGTGCTCGGTTGTGACTGCAAGCTGACTTGAAACTGGAAAACCTTTTTTTTTTTTTTTTAGTTTAATTGTAGGTGGCATTTAATTAGCTTGATGACCTAACAATTCAGGAATTAAAGTATCACACTTAGTTTTTTTTTTTTTTTTTTTTTTTTGGAAATGAAAAATAACAATTGTTAACACCGTCAGTACTCCATGGAAGTAGAGACTTTTGGTTCTTTGAAGATTCAGTTGTGTTGGATGGTGTGTGGCTGGGGCAGACATGTGAAGGAATGTTTTCCTGAAGCAGACACAGGTGGAAAGCTAAGACAGACTGGTGAAGGAATGTTTGGCTGAAGCAGACACAGGAGAGAGGATGCTCTGCTAAAGCAAGCATGTGAAAGAACACGTGATGGACGAAGGATTCTTGGCAAACAGAGCGCATATTGGTCCACCGTACACTGTGTAGTTGAGCTGCATTTGTTGAGACTCCATAGAGAGAATCTCACCAAAAAACTTCTGGTGCTGTGCTGCGGCTCTTTTGCCACTTCCTCAGACTCAGGCTGATTGGCAGAGTGGGGCAGGCGCTTGATGAGGCAAGACCCGTGGAGGACACATGATGTTTGGAGGGGGTATAAATAGGGCCCAATGGACAGTGACGGAAGCTGAGCTGTGCAACGCTTGCGGGTCTTGCGTCATCTGTGATCTTCGCTTCCCTGAGAGAGGCACAGGGGAACTTCTTTTGATGTCCCTCCTGGTCTTTCTTGCTGATTTGTGCTGAGGCTGAGGCCTGGCTGTCTCTGCTAGGTAGTGCCACTGCTGCTGATTTGTGTTTGCTATCCCGACTCTACCAAACTGGACTGCTGCTGCAGCCATGAAGTGTTTATGAGTGGATCGAGCTGCTGCTGCTAACCTGTTACCCGAACTGCTGATTTCCAGACAGCACAGATGAGAGTTGCTCCAAAGAACCTTCCCAAACAGGTCCACAGCCCCCCTTCTCCATACCCTTCCTTCTCCACGACCTCTGGTGGGTGGTGGCTAAAAGGGAGGGTAGAGTGTTTAAGAGCCACCATTGAAGTAGGTTTGAGCTGGGCGTGGTGGCGCACGCCTTTAATCCCAGCACTCGGAGGCAGAGGCAGGTGGATTTCTGAGTTCGAGGCCAGCGTGGTCTACAGAGTGAGTTCCAGGACAGCCAGGGCTACACAGAGAAACCCTGTCTCGAAAAACCAAAAAAAAAAAAGAAAAGAAAAGAAGGTTTGAATTATTAAAGTTATACACCATGGTTCTACACCAAGAAACTAAGACTTTGCTTTCTGTGACACTGACCTCCAGTATAATCAATATTTAATTAAAATGCCAAGCTAGGACTGTTAGGAAACTTTTCATAGAAAATATTTAAAGATAAAAAAGGCCCATAGTTGGATTTGGATGTATGATGGTTTTTATTTACAACTTTATTGGCAAAAGCGGGGAGAACTTTAAACAGTTTTGATACAGGGCACACCGTAGCTGACCCTGACAGACTAGATGAGTCCCGTTCTCAGGGTCCATCTCATGGTTCACAGATGTACAATACTGAACCTGCATGTGCCATTTCCTTTATCGAGTACAGTGCTCACCTTTCAAGCCGTCCCTAAACATACAAATACAAAGGAAAGGGAACCACTCATTAAAAACTGCATCAAACCGAGAGTATTCTAAGTCGGGACCTCAGGAGGAGCAGTCAGTGCTCTTAACCACTGAGCCATCTCTCCAGCCCTGACCAGTCTTTATTTATCAACTACTCTGACTTAAGTATGAGATGTAGTCAAAGTCCGAACAGGGACGCCCTGTTTTGGAAGACGGAATTCCTCCAGAGCCATCTGGGAAAATAAACATTCTGTCGATTCCAGGTGGCAAAACAATTAACACAGTCAACTTGACTTCATGTCGCTCACATTGAGCTGACCTCATTTTCTCCCTCGACTTGATTGATGTCATTCTTCTAAATCAAGTGTGTTTAATTCTTCTTTTGGCTCAGCCCAATCTCTCCCCAGTGAACAGATTTTCATCAACAGGATCGACATTGAGCCTGTCTTTCTGTTCATTTTCTTGCCCTTCTGCTCTGCTGTCTTTGTCCCAGTCACTCCCTTCACCATCTTCAGCCCGAGCTCCAGAAACTTCTCTTAATTTGTTTTTGTCTTTCCCTGAAGTATATATGCTGAATCTTTCAAGCCTGGCTGCAGTGAAACCTGTCCTACATCTCTTGGGACACACAGATGTAAGTCTTCGTCACTACACTCACAGAAACATCCGCCTCGGTACTTCCTGGTCCCTGACTGTAACGGGTATCATCTGCTTCCTCCTCAATATCACCAGCCAGCTCTGGGGGATTCAAACACCTCATGACCACTGATCCCTGGAGTTTTCCCTGCTTTGAAGTCGGCTTTCTGCCTTTCCATATCTTGTTCAAGTTTACCAATCTTTGTCTTTTTATTTCTCCCACGAGAGAAAATATTCTAAAGTGATTTTGGTAACCTTTGGACTTAAGGCTCTCTTTCAGTTATACCTTCTAGTGAAATCTCATCTTATTTCTCTTTCTCAGCGTGAATCCAGGAGAGAGCGAGCGTGCAGGCAGTCGTCCTTGCCTCACACCCAAAGCAGTCACACTTGTTCCTTTCAAGAGCTTCAAGGGACTGTCTGCACCCTATTTGAGGTTTTGGGTTTTCTTTTCTGCCACACCGTGGCTCTGCGTTGCCACTTCTTCCAGCTCACCTTCATCCTGATTGGCTGCGGTGGTTCAAGTTCTTCATCTCTCGCCACAACGTAGACACTTTGTTTTTCACATTTTCTCTCCAAAGTGAGGTCATGAGAGAATGTACATTTGTCCCCGCTACTGCACCACCCTTGTTTGAGGACACCCCCCCCCCCAGCTGTGGGCCGTGCACCTTTGCTTACTTGTGCAGAGACCACGGCCTGGAACAGATCACTCGGATCTTGTACCTTTCTTCTTGTTGCCTTTCTTCAAATTCTCTTCAGCTCCACTTTGTGCCACTTCATGCGGATTTTGTTCACCATGTCTCATGAGATGAGAATGCCTTCACACACTCCTGTTGCGCGCTCTCTCTCTCTCTCTCTCGCCTTTTAATCGATTCTTTGTGAATTTCACACCATGCACTCCAATCCCACTCACCATCCCATCTCCTCATATCTGCCCTCCACCCTTGCAACCTTTTCCCCAAAAGAAAATACAACCTTGTCATGGACCCTGTCCTGTGCCCCACACAGGGCGCTGCTCTTTTGTCCACATGTCTTTACTTGCAAATGTTCATTGCATTGAGTCATTGGTCTGTTTTCCAAGCCTGTAGCTTCTGCTACACTATCTGTCCTGGATCCTCACAGGGACTCCTTCCGGATATCCTGCAGTTGCCCTGTGTCCTGGAGGTCTTGCAGCTTTGGATCTGCACTGGCCCTTTCACACGCTCCAGCAGTTCATAGATGACGTAGATGTTGGGGTGGGCCAGCTCAAGCCTGGGTGATGGTTGAGCTGGTCAGCCCGTCAGTATTCCTGCGCCCATTCCTCCAGGGCAAGTTCTCCACGACAGTCCTGGGCTAGCTCACCCAGTGCCTCAGTCAGCAAGGGGCGGGTTCAGTTCTGCTCTCATGACCTCTGTCCTTTGTTCTCACTGATCCTCTCCTGTTCTGCCTTCTTGCTGGCGCCACCAAAGACTGGAAAAACTTACTTTTTTTTTCCATTTTTAAAAAAGATTTATTCATTTACTTCATGTATGTGAGTACACTGTCACTGTCTTCAGGTACACCAGAAGAGGGCATCAGATCCCCGTTACAGATGGTTGTGAGCCACCATGTGGTTGCTGGGAATTGAACTGAAGACCTCTAGATGAGCAGCAGTCAGTGCTCTTAACCGTTGAACCATCTTTCCAGCCCGTTTTGTTTTTGAAACAGGACTTTTCTATGTATCCCCTGCTGTCCTGGAACTCACTCTGTAAACCAGGCTGACCTCAAACTCAGAGATCTGCCTGCCTCTGCCTCCCGAGTGCTGGGATTAAAGGCATGTGCCATCACTGCCTGGTGAAAAACTTAGTCTTTAAGATAAATTGTTTTTTGAGATGGAATCTTGCTATGTTACCACAGTTGTGTTGTGATTATTCATTTTCAGTCTCTTTATCCTGTGTTTTAAGCTACTCTTTTTGTTTTGTTTTTTGTTTTGTTTATTTGTTTGTTTTTGGCTTATTAAGACAGAATTTCCTCCGTGTAGCCCTGGCTGTCCTGGGACTAGAAAAGGACCCACCATTTCCATAAAGGGCACAGCCAGGAAGTTGTGAACACTTATGCTCAGATTCCATTGGCCAGAATTCAATCATCTGGTCTCCACCTGGATGCAAGGGAAGGTAGACCATGTAGTGTTCATTCTGGGCGGCATGCTCAGCCAGGTTTCAGAGATTCTACTGCCTTGGAAGGAGAGCGTGGATACTGAGGGCAACTAGCACTAGCCGCCTCCGTGAGCGTTTGGTGGACAAGAAACAAGGGATAAGGCCCCTTTCTCGGCCGAGCTTTGTGTGAAATGCTTCCCTCGGAGGCCGGAGTGCAGGTCTGTTTCTTTCTAACCTGCATTAGCTACTGGTCTGGCCTTTGTATGTGGTAGAGAGAGTACCCTCTAAGGTACTAAGAGGCCCTAAGAACTAAGGCTGAGATGTAACCCAGTTGTGGCCCTTCAGGAAGACATGTTGATCCCAAACTGATCTTGGAGAAGTGGGCAAGTGTGTGTCTGGTACTGTGCTTCCTGTAACAGGTCTGCCTTATGTCTCCAGGAAGGAAGCAAGAACTCATGGTCCCCCTTTGCTGAGCCTCTGCTGGGATGAGAGTACCTGGGAAGGTGGCCTAAGTTCGGCTGGGACCTGAGAGACACTGGCTTGGCTTCAAATTCCAGCTGTGCCATATGACAAGCTGCTCAACATCTCTGACCATAGGCTTCCTGTGTGGCATGGCTTTATGGTGAAAATGTCACTGTAGAATACCCCGTGGAGGAGTCAGTAGGTACATAGAAGGAAGTTGGCTTCCTGTAGAGCAGTGGTTCTCAACCTGTAGGTCACGACCCCTTTGGGGGTTGAATGACTCTTTCATAGTGGTCACATAAAGACCATTGGAAGGCACAGATATTTACATTATGATTCATAACTAGCAAAATTACAATTATGAAGTAGCAACAAAAAATTTATTGTTGGAGGTCACTACAATATGAGGAATTGTATTAAAGGATCGCAGCATTAGGAAAGCTGAGAGCCATTGCTTAAGGAAGTCTGCCCTGCTGTCCCATGGCAGCATGAGGGCTCGGAGATGGACAGCCATGCCAACCAGCCTCCAAGTGCTGGGATGTTTGAAGGCAAGCTGGCTGGTGAGGAGTTGGTTTCACCAACAGTCCTAAGTCTTTGGCTCTTCGTAGTAATAAGGGAGATGCTCCAAATGAAGATCTCTCCCAGACAGACAGACAGACCACTGTCCCTGTGAGCTAGGTCTAGGAGTTCCCACAAAACCCATTAGCACGTAGGTCCATGGAGGAACCCAGACTGCTGGGGTTCAAATCTTCTTCCTGTCCTTTTCTCCCGAACCCTCAGTCTACGCCTCTGTTTGTTGGGGGTCACCTCAGTCTACCCTCTGATTGTTGGGGGTCACCTCAGTCTACCCTCTGATTGTTGGGGGTCACCTCAGTCTACCCTCTGTTTGTTGGGGGTCACCTCAGTCTACCCTCTGATTGTTGGGGGTCACCTCAGTCTACCCTCTGATTGTTGGGGGTCACCTCAGTCTACCCTCTGATTGTTGGGGGTCACCTCAGTTTACCCTCTGATTGTTGGGGGTCACCTCAGTCTACCCTCTGATTGTTGGGGGTCACCTCAGTCTACCCCTCTATTTGTTGGGGGTCACCTCAGTCTACCCCTCTGATTGTTGGGGGTCACCTCAGTCTACCCTCTGATTGTTGGGGGTCACCTCAGTCTACCCCTCTATTTGTTGGGGGTCACCTCAGTCTACCCTTCTGATTGTTGGGGGTCACCTCAGTCTACCCTCTGATTGTTGGGGGTCACCTCAGTCTACCCTCTGATTGTTGGGGGTCACAAGATCACCTGTCACTTGGGCATGCAATGAGCTTAGAGGGCTGGATGTGTGAAAGACATGTTGATACAGAAGCTGAAGGTGCAGGGGAACTCCTGACATCCTGGCACTTGAGACAAAACCAAAAAAAAAAAAACAAACCAAAAGACAAACCAAACCAATCCTTGAGGACTGCTCTCAAGCCTGTTCTCATACCTTTCCTGTTACTGGTCTGTCCAGCCGCCTCAGACAGAGAGGCCCAGACAGACCTGTCCATCACTCTTTGCCGGGAGTTCAGTGCCAGCCTGGGCTACATGAAATCCTGTCTCAAAGCCAAAGGCAGAGGCTGGGATGATAGTTCGATCAATAAATCACAAGCATGAGCTTGCTTTTTATTCTATTTATTTATTTTTGAGGACTAAAAACATTTTACTACTAATCAAAGGACACTTCAAAGCAGCCATTAAGAGTGCTGGAAGGTGATGAGTTCCAGGACAGTCAGGGATACACAGGGAGACCCTATCTCAAAAAACAAAGCAAAAAAAGGAATTTATATGTATGCAGATGCAGAGCTGTGGTAGAATTTATACGTAGATGAGGCAGTGGTCACCTCTGCAGGTATGCCTCTGGGTAGTGTCTCTCTTTCTCTCTCTGGTTTATTTTTTTATAAGACAGAGTTGCCAGCCTGGTCTACAGAGTGAGTTCCAGGACAGCCAGGGCCACACAGAGAAACCCGTCTCAACAAAACAAAACAAAACAAAAGCTTAAATTATCAGCGATTGAGAAAGTGTTAGGCAGGTCCTCAGAGATCAGCTGGAGCTAGGGATGAGTTGGCGCTTAGCTGGTAGAATGCTTGCCTAACACGCACAAAGCCCTGGGCTCAGGCCCCAGCGCCCCATGCCCACAAGTCACTTATTGTAACCTCACGATCAGGAGGTAGAGGCAGGAGATCCAAAGTCATCCTGCGAGCTTAATGCCAGCCTGGCCTGAGACCGTGGCTCAAAAGAAAAAAAGACATCAGCTATTTCAGGCTTTGAGGATAGCGAAGGCCCTCGGGGCTCTAGACCTCAGGGCTGCAGCTAGGCCACCATCTGCAGATCCCCAGAGCTGTAGTGATGGATAGGGCCCGGCTGGTATAGGGAGGCTGTTTGGTGTCCGGACATCTGGCTATGGGTGGTATGGGACACCTCTGCATAGGGATGAGAAGGTTGATGCCTGGAAGAGGAGCATTGCCAGGCACTGTGCCCAGATCTTGGGCACAGTGTGTTCTAGATCCCCTTTCTCCATCCTGTCACACAGATATTCCTTCAACATCCAGTGAACGTGGATCTAAGAGATTGGGGAGCAGGCTGTGTGACCATGGCCAAGTCACTTTGCCTGTGTGGGCCTCAGTTTCTTCAGAGGGCATGTGGTAGTTAACTTGAGTGTCTGCCCTGTAGCTGGCAGAACACAGTCTCTGCTGCATGTGTGAGGGCTCCTGGAGGACGGATGAAAACTTGGATTAGTGCTCCTGGATCAGTGCTCCACGTACGGAGATCCACCTTCACCGTTGGCGAGCTCTGCTTTTCCCAGAGTGGGGTAGTACAGATCTGCTCTTGCCTCTGAAGCTGAACACCTCTCTTATTCTATCTTTGGACATGAGAGCTCTGGGCTCTTGCACCTATGGATTCCAGTACTTAAACGACAGCCCCAGGCCCAGCAAGATGTCTCAGCAGGGAAAGGTGCTTGCCACCAAGGCTGACAACCTGAGTTTGATCTCTGGAACACATGGTGGAATGAGAGAGTTGACTCCTGCTTGCAAGTTGTTCTCTGACCTCTGTGGGCTCCATTACACACACACACACACACACACACACACACACACACCAACGCTTACTCTAAATGTAATAATAAACTGGCATGGTGGTGCATGCCTTTAATACCAGCACTGAAGGCAGAGGCAAATTGAATCTATGAGTTTGAGCCAGCCTAGTCTATATAGGGAGTTCCAGAACACCCAAGGCTACATAATAGATCCTGTCTCAAATAATCATCATCATCATCATCATCATCATCATCATCATCATCATCATCATCTCCCACAGCAGCTGCATATCATTGTGTCTCAGCCCTGTAGGTTTCTGTGGCTGGCAGATCTTAGGACTTCCTTGCATCTCTGGCTGTGTGTCCATAGTAAACCATATTGGACCTACTTTTAGGGAGAATCCTTGCTAACAATGGGCTAATTTGTGTGCCTCAAACCACAAGGTGTTTACATTAAGGACCTGACACAGACTGAACCTATAATTTTCTTACTATCAAGAAGGCCTCAGCTTGGCAGGGTTGAGAGAGCCATGGGAGAGCACAGTTGACTCGATTTCCATCTCTTTCCCTTTTGTTCTGAGCATCAGTGGTCATCAGGACCTGGTGCATAGATGTGCCCGGGAGTTTTGGGGAAACGTAAGAGAGGGGGAGCGATGGATCTGTAAGAGGCTACGTGGTGCTCTCTGAGGGCTGGGGTGTAGCTCAAAGATAGAGCTCTTGTCTAGAATGCCTAAGGCCAGGATTGCATCCCAGTACGGTAAACCATGAACAAGGACCTGGTTATGAGCACTTGTCCCTCTTCCAAAGTACATAGGTTCAGGTCCCAGACCCTACCTGCCACTTAACAATCTGAATTCCAGTTCCAAGGCTCTGACCCCCTCTTCTGACCTCCTCAGGCACTGCGAGTATGTGGTGCACAGACACACATACAGGCAAAACACCCATACACATAAAATAAAAATTGTGGTGATGTTAAACAGGGTGGGTGTAGTGGCAAGTGCCTTTAATCCCAGCACTCAGAAGAGTTTGAGGCTAGCCTGATCTACAAGGTGACTTCCAGGACAACCAGAGCTACATTTTGAGACTTTGTCTCAAAATAAAGCCAAACAAAACAACAAGAAAAATTGTAGTGATACAATATTATTTAATATCTCTTACATTCTAAGCCGTGGGAACTTTCCTAGACCTCAAGGCCAGAGTTTTCAATACACCTTGAGGCCACTTAAGACAGCTGTCCTACTGTGTACTCAGCCTGTTTGCCTAACCTGCCTTCAAGAGAACAACGTAACAATGAATATCACTTGCCTTGGATTTCCTGTGTAACTAACCTTTATAATTTAAACCAATGCAAAACTGTAACCTTAAATTATGTGTTCTTGGGACTGGAGAGATGGCTCAGCAGTTAGGAGCATTGACTGCTCTTTTAAAGTTCCTGAGTTCAATTCCCAGCAACCACATGGTGGTTCACAAACATATGTAATGGGATTCGATGCCCTCTTCTGGTGTGTCTGAAGAGAGTGACAGTTTACTCACATATATAAAATAAATAAATCTTTTTAAAAAATATGTTCTCCCTGAACTCAAGGTAATGCATGCATGCTCTAATAATAATTTCCTGAAAGGAGCAATGAGAGATAAAAAAGTACCCTTATAAAATGAACATCTATCGTAAACGTTGAACACAACATACAGATATCACCTGACAAACAACGGCGTTTGTAACACTGTTTGCTATCTGGGGCAGTTGCAGTCAGTGACTTAATCCCTTGTAAAATTCTGCTTATGATTTCTGTAAAGTATTCCTCACTCCTTCCCCATGAGATGCTTTCTGTGTTGTGCATTAAGAACAGAGCAAAGCCCCTTGCTAGGGACAGACACATTTAGACAAACAGATGCACTGGGACATAGTCACATGGCAGCCTTCAGGCAGGCACAGATTCAGACTCATACAACAGACAGACAAGAGGACATGAGACACAGGGAGACGGAAGCAGAAAGTTCTAATCTGAGCTCACTCTTGGTTCAGTGACCCTAAGGGGAAGGCTTTGATTGCTTTCCTTAATTTGATACTAATGCGTTCTTGGTGACTCAGAGTTAATCACTAATGTTTTTAATCCACACAAAATATAAGCAAATAGTTTTAAATTTTTAAATAAACAAACAAAAAAACCCCATATACCAGACATGAATAATGGCCCCTGAGAACTCCCATGTCCTCAATCCAGGGCTCAGGGTGTGTCAGAAAGGACTTGCAGGTGTCCTTAAGGAACCAGGTGAGCACGTCACAGTCACAGAAATACTCCCAAAAGGCAAGACGTGGAAAGGTGCTGGTGGCAGGACTTACAAGAGAGACCTAATGAAGGAGCCACGAGCCAAGGGAGCAGCAGCCTCAGGAAGCTGGTAGAGCCTCCCAAAGGCTTTTAGCCACAAGAAAAATCACAGTGGATTTCTACCTCTCAAGGACTATAAAAAGATGAATGGTGCAAATCCCTGAGTGTGTGGTCGATGTTAGTGCAGCTTCAGGAAATTAACACAGTGGGAGGCAGCTGCCTGCATTTCCTCCCATCCCTAAGTGGGCAGGCTTAAGTGGTAGGGAAGTTGATTAAGTGAGGTGGTGGTGTAACTAGGTGTGGAGCTGAGCGTGCATGCCTGCGTGCGTGTGTGCGTGCGTGCGTGCGTGCGTGCGTGTGTGTAGCACAATGTGCCGAGGATGGACAGTTGGAAAGGCCATCCCTCCCATAGTGCTCTAGAACTATGAGGACACTGACCAAGGGCTCAAGAGTTCCAGTGCCTTTAGCACAATGCCCAAATCCAAGTGAGACAAGAAAGCTTCCTTAACAAAAACTGCCAAGGCTTGGAACCCAAGCAGAACCTGATAGACAAGCTTCGGAAATGTGTAGACACCGGCAAGTACCTCTTCATCTTCTCTATGGCCAACATGAGGAGCAGCAAGCTGAAGGAAGGAGCAGCAAGCTGAGGGACGTCCGCAGTGCCTGGAAGAGCAGCTAGAGGTTCTGTGGCAAACACAAGGTGATGATGGTGGCCTCGGGTCAAAGGTCAAAGCTCATCTGACAACCTACATCAGGTCAGGGGAAGTTGAGAGGTGAAGTTGGGCTCCTTTTCCCCAACAGCTCGAAGGAGGAGGTGAATGAGTGTTTCACAAAGTATACAGAAATGGACTTCGCTAGAGTGGGGAACAAGACAACTTTAACTGTGAGCCTGGATCCAGGGCCCCTGAAACAGTTCCCTCATTCCAGGGAGCCACAGATGAGGCAGCTGGGTCTGCCCTCCAGAAAGATATGGTGACCCTGCTGTCTGACTATGAAGTATGCAAGCAGGGTGATGTGCTGATCCCAGAACAGGCCCGTGTCCTGTATGAGATGGCTGAGTTCACAGTGACCATCAAATGCATGTGGGATGCCCAGTTGGAAGATTTCAGCAGGTGGACGATGGCCTGCTGAGAGCGCTCCTGGGTATCAGGGAGAGTCTGAGGAGGAGAAGGAGTCTGAGAGCCAGGACTAAGGCCTTCCAGCAAGTTCTTCATCTCCACTGGACCCTCCAGTTCTGCTGTCACCCCTCTGGAAGGAGCAGCTGTTTGTTTTGCTATGGATAAAGACAAGGGAGGGTGCAAGGAAATGACTATTTCTATGAAGAATAAAATTTTGTCCACAAGGTATTCCCTATAGACAGCAGGAGGGAAAATAGTTCCCGTTACAGGTCTAGCCCTGGTTCCCAGTCACCCATGTGACCTCAGGAAGCCACTGTCTGTCTTTGAGTCTTCGTTTATTCCTCTGTCAACCACAAAAGGTGGACCTGGAGCCTCCACCCCTGTTGTCCATAGCATGCTTTAGTGCTTGGTGTCTGGGAGGAGCCCCTGAGGCTGTGCCTGGCATGGAAATGGGCACTTCCTGGGTGACTGAGCGCCCTCTAGAGGAGGACTCTGGACTGGCAGAGAATCTCTTCCTCCTCATTCTGGAAGGATGTTCCCCTGGGAGAGATCCCATGCTTCTCAGGAAATACTGAAGGAGGGTC
This sequence comes from Rhynchomys soricoides, assembly GCA_019843965.1. NCBI lineage: Eukaryota > Metazoa > Chordata > Mammalia > Rodentia > Muridae > Rhynchomys > Rhynchomys soricoides. Next base: position 3,693,155 of record JADRCH010000128.1, on the reverse strand, counting down.
CCTCCAACACAGTGCAGGCCCAGAATCCCAAGATAAGACCTTACTTGGAAATTGGGCCTTGCCAATGGGATCAAATAGCAATGGAAGATCCTGGATCAAGCTCCCCACCAGTGTTTGTGGTCCTCTGACCTTGGGAGAAGGCCACGTGCTGTGACAACATAGGCAGAGATATCAGGAGCCCAAAACCTGTGACTCATGATCCTCCTGCCTCGGCTCCCTGCTGAGATCAGGGACATTCCCCATTCTGTTCAAGAGGCGTTTTGATGGCTGCGCTGAGACTCTGAGCTCTCATTAGTGACCTCTGGGAGAAGACAGCGAAAGATGTTAGAATTGGAAATCTGGCTGTACTGGGAAGAGGATGGACGGAGTGAGTTTTGAGGGATTTTCTGTCTTCGCACTGGGGAATTTCAGGGGATTTTTAAATGAATTGTTTCTGAATTGGGCACTTGAGGTGGAGACCTGCTTTCTCAGAGGTTTCAAACCTCTATCAAAAGGAAAAAGGAAGAGGGAAGACTGGGAGGGAGAGTCGGCAAGATGACAGGCGAGGATGCTTGCGGCCAAGCCTGAGGACTGATTCCCTAGAGAAAACCAAGTTGTTCTTTGTCCTCTGAGTGAGGGTGACACAGGACACACAAAAGCATATTGGGCATGGTGACTCACACCTGTAATCTCAATGCTCCGGAGTCTGAGAAAAAACAGTAGCTGAAGGTTCACAGCCAGCCTGGACCACAGAGTCTGTCTCAAAAAAAAAGAAAGAAAGAAAGAAAAGAAAGACAAGACTAGGTGACAGACACCTTACTCCCAGCACTCAGAAATCAGAGGAGAACCTCACTGAGTTCCAGACCAGCCAGAGCTACAAAGTAAGACCTTGTCTTAAAAAAACAAACAAACGAGAGGCTGGAGATATGACTCAACAGTTAAGGGCACTTAACTGCTCAGGAGGGCCGGAATTTGGTTCTTAGCACCCACAAGTCTGCTCAGAACCCTCTGTAATTCCAGTCCCAGGGGATCTGGGATAGTTTTCAGATACGAGAAACACACACGGTACACACATGCAAGCGAACAAGAATACAAATAAAATAAAATAAAAACGAATAAAGATTTTTTTAAAAAAACACAGAAGTTATGCATATTACAGATCACAAGCCTTGGGCTGGGTTTGAGCAACTCCACAGAACACTTGAGGGCCCCTTCTTAATAAGTGGAGGGGTTGAGACTGGAATCCAAGTTGACCGATACCCAGGGCCCAGCTCTAAATCCCAAAGGCTGACCTCCGCAGATCAGCCACAAGCTGCCTTCCCAAAACCGCCTGTAGGGGAATCAAAGAGCACCAGGCGGCACCCGGCCAGCAGGGGGTGCCTCAGTCTTGCAATAAGAAGAGTCCTTCGTGCCTGGGACAGCTGAGTCTAGAGAAAGAAAGAAAAAAAAAGGCCGGGCAGTGGTGGCGCACGCCTTTAATCCCAGTACTTGAGAGGCAGAGGCAGGTGGATTTCTGAGTTCGAGGCCAGCCTGGTCTATAGAGTGAGATCCAGGACGGCCAGGGCTACACAGAGAAACCCTGTCTCGAAAGAAAGGAAAAAAAAAAACAAAAAAAAACAAAAAACCCAACAACTAGAACCAGCCCCATCCCCATTTTGTAGAGGAGGAGGAGTCCTGGTCCTAGAGGGAAGGAGAAAGGACCGCTCTAGGGTGACTCAGCATCTCTGGTCTTCCCCTGCCATCAGCATTCCTGCTTGTGGAACTCAGGGAGAGGTGACAAAGATTGGCCAAGGTTCTAATACACCATCTGGGCTTCTTCTGTTGGGACCACAGGCCTTGAACAGAGGATAGGGTGATGTCATCACGTGACACCTGATAAGTTATTTCTCTGCGGTCAAATGAGCCAGTTCAAGCCGGATTAGAGTACATGAAAAGTCAGGTTTATTGGAAAACCACTCTTGGTCGAGTTCTCTGGTCCCAAGGAAATGAGGCCAGGGAAGTTGCCATAGGGAGGGAGACAGAGAAGAGAGAAAGAGCACGGGCAGCAGAGAAAGAAAATGGGGGTTGGGGGTAGGGGGTGGGGAGGGGGAGAGAAGGAAGAGACAGGGCAGATAAATGTCACTCAGATGCCAGCTACGGCTCAAAGGAGAGGACATGCTTGAGCATACAAGGCTTTGGGTTTGATCCCCAACACCTCAAAAATAAATAAACAAACTGAAAATGCATTCAGAGGGGCCAGGGAGACAGCTCAACATGTAAAATCAGTTGCCACAAAAGCCGGATGACCTGAGTCTGCTCCCTGTAATCCACTGTGGTAAAGATCTGGTGTGATGATGGGCGTCACTCATCCCTGCACTCCCACATTGAGAATGGGCAGAGGCAGGAGAATAAACCATAAGCTTGTAGACCAGCTAGCCTAGTGTAAGGTGCACTGAGGCAGAAACAAGGGACAGTGCTTTCACAAGTTGTAGGAGGGTGTTGGAGAGAAGGCTCAGGGATTGAGAGAGCTCTGCTCTTGCAGAGGACCTAAGTTCTGTTCCTAGCACCCATTCTGGGTCGCTGCAGCCACCTGTAACACCAGCATAAAGGGATCTGACACCCTCTTCTAGAATCTGCAGGCACCAGCACTCACATGGGCAAAGGCGGACAAAGACACTCTCTCTCTCTCTCTCTCTCTCTCTCTCTCTCTCTTTCTCTCTCACCCACACACGCAAAAAAAAAAAAAAAAAAAAACCAAAAAACAAAACAATAATGTGGAAGCATTTCCCACAAGTTGTTTTCCTTTGACTGTCACATATGCACAGTAGCACACATGAACCTGTACTCACACATACACTTGCACAAAATAAATACATAAAAATAAATATTTAAAACATAAAGTTCTTTCAATAAATGCAATGCGTTAGGGGTATTCTGCAAAGACTGAAGCATTCTGGGTCAAGTATGGACCTTAATTAATTAAAATTGGGGGTTAGGATTGGGCAGTTGATCCCCAGCAACCACATAAAAACCTGGCAGGTGACATAAGTCTGTATTCCCTATGCTGGAGGCAGGGACAGGCTGATCACAGGGGCTCAGTGGCTAATCTGTAAATTTTCAGTCTCAGAGGGAGATCCTGACACAGTCAACAAGGTGGAGATCAAGAAGAAGACATTTGAAATTAAAGTCAACCTCAGCACACAGGTGAGTGTTGCTGCAGAGGTACACACACAGACACATGTGAGAGCACTTGAACACACTCGTGTACACACACAAATATACATACACACACATACACAAACATACACACTCACACACAGGCTCACACAGACACATACGCACATACATGTAAGCACACACAGATACACACACATTCATGCACACACACACATACGCAAATGCTCACACACTCACAAACATGTACACAGGAACACATGCAGACACACATATACACATATGCATGCATACATACACACACAGCAGAAACCACATTCATGCACACACACACACACACAATGCAGTTTGGTGACGTGCTGCATGCAGTTTTGCGCTACCTGCCTTTGCTCCAGGCATGGAGGATGCACTATCAGCGCCCACCTGGCTTCCCTTGAATCCTTGGATAAAAGACACACACACACACACACACACACACACACACACACACACACAGTTGTCCATTTTCAATTTACCTTCTTGGCACAATTGCTGAGTGCTACTATCTCCGGCCTGGAAAGCCTGCCCTAATCATTACTCTTAGCTCCACTCTTCCCTCCCACCTGCCCTGACTTTAGTCAGTTGAATCTAGTCCCTGCTAGACATCTCTGACCACCCCCCTATAGGAGCGGCCACTGCCCACTGCTTCTCCTGAGACCTCACATAGTTGGCTGGTTCTCTTCTCCTCAAGGCACGGCAAGCTCCTCCTCTCCTTCCTTGCATTCCCCGGCTTTCCTCCATCGACCTGGAAGTCCTGCCTGTACCTTCCACCCAGCAATTGGCCCATGGCCTTCTTTACTGACAGAGCAAGAACATCAGAACTGTCTCTACAGTGAAGATGCCATCCATTACCCCTCTAGCCATAAACACGAATGCAGATACTCTGGTGACAAAGCATAGGAAACCGCAGAGCCAGAGAGGACCAGAGTCTGACTGAGGGATGCAGCTAGCATGTCTGCTCAGATGTTTCTGGTCTCTCCATGTGGATTCCTCCCTCCAGGAGGTGGTACAGGACGCTTGTGGAATAAGGGTCATCTCATAGGACCAGACAAGGAAGAAGGAAGAGCTCCTCACAGTTGGCTGCTACAGGGTTAAAGAGATTGCCCCAGGTTCCTCATGACCTCTGCTTCAGATCACCCTCAACACCTGTGGGAAAAGTCATGTGCAGTAGCATATATCTGGGGTCCTTCTTATGCCAGGAAGGCGGAGACAGGAGGATCACTGGGTTTTCTGTGAGCTCCTGGTTCAGTGGGAACCAATGTAGTGAAATAGTGGAGGGAGGACCACACCCGGACCACACCCAGGTCATCCCTGACCCCACAGAGGGAGGACCACACCCGGACCACACCCAGGTCATCCCTGACCCCACAGACAGAGGACCCTGACCCCACACAGAGGGAGGACAACACCCGGACCACACCCAGGTCATCCCCACAACCCCAGGGCCCAGGGGTGACAGGAAGTGAGTTAAGTAACTAGTGCAGAAACAGGAGAGAAAGAAGCAAGACAATAGATGGTAGAGAACCAGAAGCTGAGCAATCTGAGCGCTGTGAAGTCAAATGGAAAGGGAGATCCAGAAGCAGTTGCTGTTCTTGCTCCTTGGGAAATCGTAAATTACACTGTCCATCTGCCTGAAAATGGGAGCAGGAGCAGCTAGCAGACTGATCAACTGAGCTGCCTCTCAGGTACAGATCCAGGGCTTTGAGTTGGTCCATCCCTTGGTCTGCTGCATCTGTGGACTGCTGGAGAATGTGAAGGGGCCAGGGAAGCAGTAATATTTTAATCCACTCTGATTTCCCTGCTGGTGGTGCGTGCACACTTCCCACCAACACCCAATGCCCTGGATTCACAAACACATGCAGCCTTATGTTTAGTACGCCCTACACAGCCAGTGGCTGGGCTACTCCCTGACTCCACGTGGCTAACACACTCTCCCTTCCAATATTCCTGAGTTAATACTTACTAAATCTATATTTTATCTTTGCTGCCCTGGACCCTGCTGGGCAGCCCTCCTGGGCTGCTTTCCCCCTGTACCTACATGTCAGCTGTCTCTCTCTCTCCTGTACCTTTCCAGTGTGGTCCATCTCCTATGCTTTCACCATAGCAGAATTCCCTCCCCCTCCCCCTTCTTCCCCTTCCCCCTCCTCCCCCTCCTCCCCCCCCCCCCTCCCCTCCCATCCTCCCCCTCCCCCTCCTCCCCCTCCTCCTCCTCCTTGGTCCCTTCCCAGGAATCCTAAAAGTCCTGCTTCTGTCTCTCTGCCCAGCTATTAGTTGCCAGTATCTTTATTGACCAGTCAAAAACCAACTGGGGACAGGCTTCCTTAAGCCCTATGTGTAGGACACCGCAAACAGGTTTTTGGGTAACATAATTAACATAAGAACACAAGCCCCTACAGGCCAGTCTTGCAGACCCAAACCTGCAGGATCTCCACGACACAGGGCAACAACTGGATGTCTGAGAGGAGTCCTGTGAGGATCCAGTACTGAGCGTGTAGCAGAAGCCAGAGGCCTCATAACAGACCAATGACTCGTTGCAATGAACATTTTCAGTAACGATGTGTGGACAGGGTACCTATGAAGGGACAGGAGATGGGCAGAGGGTAGACATGAAGGGGGATGAGTGAGACTGGGGTGACAATCATTGTGAGTGATGTGACATTCACAAAGAATCAATAATAAGTTAGAAAAGAAAAGAAGCATTAGCAGGACCAAGAACAAGCATTATTGAGCAAGACATAAGACATCAACTTTGACCTCTGCGTGCTCATACACACATAGGAGCAAACACCACAAAGTCCCACAAACAACTGAAATTTTTGTCAGGCCAAATTACATATGGTAACTTCCATCTTGGCACCTAGGCCACCAGTTTGAGGATTTTGGAGTAGATCTGACCATAATCCTGTTTCTCTGACTCTAAAATGAGACAGTCATATTTGCTCTGTGGGTCATGTAGTCTGCCAGCATGTCAAGCCTAGACGTAGGAAGCTGCCATTCAACAGGAGTTAAAAATGAAAATGGAGCACCTAACCATGGAACAGTAGATAAACAAAACATGGTATATGCATATGGTGGAATATTATTCACCCATAAAAAAGGAAGAAGTACTGTCACATGCTACTGCATTGCTCCAAGAGGAAGACAGCTGACACAAAAATTCTACATATACTTTTATTCCTCTCATAAGAACTCTCCAGGGGTCATCAGGATAGCTCTCTGGGTAAAGGAGCCTGCTGCCAAGCCTGAAAACCTAAGTTTGAGTCCCAGGTTCCACATGATAGGAGAGAACCAACTCCTCCTACGCATTGTCCTCTGAGCCCTACACACACACACACACACACACACACACACACACAGCATTGAAAACATCTCATCGTGGAAGCTGTAGTATGTCAGTGTGTCCCACAGTGTACCCCTCTGTCCACACATCGTCACTTGTGGATGTTCATTGTAATAGGTCATTGGTCTCTGGCTTCTGTGACACCATCAACATTGGATCCTCACTGGGATTCCTCCTGTTATTCTGTTGTTCTGTGTAGTGGAGGTCCGGCTACAGCTTTGAATCAGCAAGACTGGTCTTTCATGTACTCCAACTGCTGGATAATATAGATTTGGGGTGGGCCAGCTCGGAGCCCTGGATCTGGGTCTGGGTGGTAGCTGATCGTGACATTCTCCAGCATTGCTCCGGCTGGGCCACCCGGTGCCACCACTGGCAGGAGGCAGGGTCAGCTTTCCTGCTCTCATGGCCTTGGGCAGGGGCTGGCTCATCCAGTACCCTCCCCTCCGGAGCCGGCTCCACTGTGTTGTTCAGGCAAGGTGCAGGGCCCACTCTCCTGCTCTCCTGACTACCTCAGGGGATCAGGAGGAGGGAGGATAGGGCATCACCCATGCCTCTACACTACCCGGCAGACACTTGGGTGTGGGGGCCAGCTCTCCCTTGCTCTTGCTCTCAGGGCTGGCTCACCCACACCCTACCTCCATCCAGAGCCAGCCCTACTGTGCTGCCTGCGCAAGGTGCAGAGCCCGCTATCCTGAGTGCTGCCTCTGGTGAGAGGTGAGGATATCTCTTCAGAGTGCCGCATCCAGCGAGGGGCAGGCCTGTTCTGCATCCATGTAGTTCCTGGCTGCTGTCCCAAGCAGGGAGGTCCCCATGTTCTCTAGTGGTCATGTGAGCACTGACTTCTGCTGCTGTGTAGCCATGAGGCAGACATGGCCCTCAGTGGCAGCTTGGGCTGGGACCTCACCATGGCCCCAAGGTGGTGAGTCCGACCACTCAGGCTGCTCCTCTCCACCCCGACTCTCCATCTCTTCATAATGCCCAGGCTGCTCCACTTCTCTCCCATCTGACCACCACATACTTGCACATTGTGGTGCTGCGCATGTGACCATGTGGTCTGCAGGCTGACCACATGGCTGGTGGACCCCTGGGTGACATCCTTGGTCAGCTCTATGTACTGCATGGTGTAGAGGCAAGTGGGTGGGTGCCTGTGCTCCTCCCCGCTGTGCTATACATGGAAGGGAAGGTCTGTGGGCGTCTTTTCCCTCCACAGAGCACAGCATGCCATGGTCGAATACAGGTCTCTGTCTTCCTCCTCTCCCACTGCACGGCCTGGATTTGATGTGATTTGTCTTTTTAAAATTATTTTATTTATTAACATACCTAAGGCTGCCCTACTCCCGATACCCCTTCCCCCCTCCCCTCTGAGAGGGTGCTTGATTTGACTTTTATGAGTCCTAGGCATAAGACAGCTTTGGCCACCAAGCCAGGCATCAAGCTAGGATGATGCCATCTGCTCTGCCCCCGACTGACACAAGAACACCACCACCCACAAGGTGTCTCTGTCTGTTGCCAGGAGGGAGGCAAGCATTTTACTACATTTTTTGTGACAGTATCTAATAGCTCATGCTGACTCCAGAACTCACTATGCAGCCGAGGATGATCTTGAGCTCCGGATCCTTTGCCACTACCTGAGAGCTGAGGTGACAGGCATGTGTCACGGCGCACAGCTCCGAGTGTCAGCCTTTTTCTTTTTAATTATGCAAGTGTACACATGAGTGCAGTTACTCCTGGAAGCCAGAAGAGAGCATCCAATCCCATGGAGCTTGAGCTATAAGCAGTTGTGGCAACCAAACCCTGCAAGAGCAGTGGGTGCGGCTAACTCTCCAGTCCAGCGTATGAAACTTTATGGAGCCCATACACGGGCCTGTTGGCATGCAACCTCACCCATGCTTGGTGCTCACAGCACTGTTCATGGCAGATGCCAGTGCTTCCTGTGTATCAGCCAACTGTTTTCCAATCAATCTTCACAGCAACATTGGTGCCCAAGACAAAGAGAGCCTCATCTTGTAACAGTCAGCCCCTGACTGCCTGGAGTCAAGCCCAAGCACAGACAAATGTAGAGCTCACCTCCTGGTGACCCATGGAGTCTCATCCAAGGGACCAGTCTCACTTGAGAGACCACTGGTGTTGTAACATCACCTCTTAACAAGACAAAATTCAGCCTGACCCCTTAGGAATGGTCTATGAGACTAAGTAACCTTCAACTGCTACAAAAGATTTGCACACAGCAGCCTCAAGGTCCCTCCTCTTGGAGCCACTGGTGACTGTGCTGGAAATGTGTTTAATAAACTCTTCCCCCCCCCTTTTGCTCTTTTTGATAATATATTTGTAACACTGGCCTGCTGTCATCTTCCTGGCAGACTGAAGAACATGAGAAACAGAGAGATTGAGTAATTGGCCCAAGACTGCAGAGTGCAGGTTTGAACTAACTTGCTACCTTCCTGTGCAGAGGCCCTGGGTGCCCTGTGTCTTCCCTCTGGGAACATGACCCAAATCATCCTGCAGTGATGTGTGCATGGGGCAGCTTATGCCTGGCTCCTGTGTCCATGTGTTGTCGTGTGTAGAGATGTGGGGTAGGACACTCAGGATAGGGTAATGATCTTCTTCTCCCTCCTCTCTCTATTCTGTGGCAGGAGACTGCAGAAGGATCATGTGATGGAAGCCTGGGGAACTCCCAGCCACTCAGAAGAGCCCCCCTACCAGCCCTTAGGGTGGCCTTTGCTTCTGTCATAGGGACCTAGAGTGGGCAGGCCTGTGGAATCTTAAGCATTTGTCCTTTCCAGAGGGAGGGGGCCCATGGAGAACTCCACCCTCTGGCTCAGTCTTAGGGCTGTGTGCCGTCATGAACATAAGATCTACTCTTTGTTCTTAGAGCAAGTAGGGCTGGTGGTGTTTTCAGAATCCGATGGACCTGTGTAGATTGTGTCTGCTTCAGGCCTGGAGTCTAGCTCAATGGGGCTTCCTTCAGACCAAGCCAAGGATCCCATGTGCCAGGACTCCCAGTCTAGCAGGGGCCACACAGTCAGCTGGCAGCCAGTGGCACTGAGGCTGGGGTATCAGACACAGCTGTCTGCCTTCAGTTGTGTGCGGAGGGAGCTGTGTGCAGATTCCTTCTTTGTGTGAGATTGGGACATCCTTCTCTCTCTAGCCTCTCTCCTCGGTGAAGGAGCCCACCTGGAGGCTCCCAACGGCCATTGCTGCAGTCCCTTCCCACCCTGCAACTGGAGATGAGACTGTATTTGAGTAAGTCTGGTGGGTAAAACCTAGGAAATACGGGGTTTGATCCCTAACATGCGTATATCAGCACTCCGCAGGTGGCAGCAGGAGATCAGAAGTTCACAGTCAAATCTGAGCATGATCTGCAGGAGATCATGTCAAAAACAAACAAACAAACCCAAAACAGAACAAAATGAAAAATGGCTTCTGCAGATGTAAGTAAGCCAGGGATTGGCCCCCCTTTTGGACACATCTCACCATGCAACCCACACTGGCTTCGAGGTTGTTGTCCTAGATCACCACACCCTGCTATACCTTGGCTGCTCTAAGCCATTCCATATTTGATCGTTTATCTATCATAGCAGCCGTAGGACTGTCACAGCATTGTTGCGGCCCAGCCCCACCCCTATGAAACAGGGTCTTGCTGTGTAGTCCTGGCTGGCCTGAGCTCTCTTATAGCATAATTACCAATCAGGCTATTTGTATTCTGTTGCCCTCGGTTCAAATCCGGATTCCACCACGTGCTATGAGCTAGAGCCCTGACCGTGGTAAAGTCCAATTTGCACAAATGTAAGACGGGGACCATGTCATAGTAGGGGATCCTACTGCTGTGATAAACACCCTGACCGAAAGCAACCTGGGGAGAAAGGGATTTATTTCATCTTACACTTCCATTTATATTCCATTACTGAAGGAAATCAGGGCAGGAACTCAGGGTAAGAACCTGGAGGCAGGGGCAGAAGCAGAGGTCATGGATAAACTCTGTTTATTGGCTGTTCTTCATGGCTGGCTTAGCTGGCTTTCTTATATAACTCAGGCCTGCCTGCCCAGGGGGCACCGCCTCTGCCCCATGGCATAGGCCCACCCACATCAACCATTAATGAGCAAATGACCCACAGGCTGATCCGGTGGGAATGCTTTCTCAGTGGAGGTTCCCTCCCAGACAACTTTAGCTTGTGTCACATTAACAAAAACAAAAACAAAACAACAAGAAGACTAACTAGCACAGATCATAATGTCAAAACAAACAAACAAACAAACAAAACTTAGTGTCTTGCCAAACTGGGCTCAAAGAGAAATGGCTGTTAGGAGCCCAGCTGCTGCTCCTTTGGCCCAGAATAGAAGCAGGCGCCAAATCTGTGCATACCAAGCCAACCCAAGGACTTCTGGAAGAGTGAGCCATCTCAACGAAGGTGTGTGTGGCAGGGGAACAGATGAACAAAGCAGAGAAACACACTGGGTAGAGAGGCGTGTAGAGAATAGGAGGAGCCCACCTAGAGGTGCTGGGGCCCAGGAAGGATTACTGGGGTCAGAGGAGGCCTGAGGCCAAAGAAAAGGACAGAAGGGAAGAGACAGTAGGCTGCTTGAGAATAGTAGGTGCAAAGGCCCAGGGTACTGGGGAATGTGATATTTTTGACAAGCCAGGGTACAGGATGGTTTGTGTTGAGGACCAAGAGCTCTCCCTACAGAGCAGGGATTTCCTTGGGTCTCAGGGCATCACTGGGAGGTGTTGTTGGTGCTGTTGCTGTTTGGAAACAGAATTTCCTGTAACCCAGACTGTCATCATACGTCCAGTGTAGCTGGGGATAACCTCGCACTCCTGATCCTTTGAAGGTGGTTTGAATATGCTTGGCCCAGGGAGTGGTGGCCTTGTTGGAGGAAGACTGTCACTGTGGGTTTAGAGACCCTCCTCCCAGCTCCCTGGAAATCAGTCTTCTGTTTGTCTCTGGAACAAGGTATAGAACTCTCAGCTCCTCCTGCACCATGCATACCTGGACATTGCCATGTTCCCACCATGATGATAATGGACTGAACTTCAGGACTCTAGCCAGCCCGAGTGTGGCAGTCGTGGCTCTGGCAGAAGGGCTTTGCCCTTCTCGCCCGTTCCCTCTGCCTTGTTAACAACCATTAGATTACATCCTAAAGCTAGCCCCAAGGTTTATTCCCTTATTTGGTCACTTCCTCCTTTTAAGGCTGACTAGCGAGGTCCAGCTATCAAAGGATTGAAATCCAGCAATCAAAAACGCCCTTTGGCTCACTTAATTAACATGCCCAATTAAAATCAAACACCTCATCCTGAATCAGAGTTTCCCCCATTTACCTTTCCAGATGCTGTCTCCTCTCTATCCAAAGACAGTCCTTTGTCCTCTGCTCCCTCTCCCTTTCCCTTCCCCCCCCCTTCTTTGTTACATGCCCTTTCCCCTGGCTCTCTATCTCCAGTCTTTGTCCCTTATCCCTGCCCTCTGTCCCTCTGGAGCAAATGCATCTCCTTTGTGCTGAGAGTTTGGTCTTGGGGTGTCCTGAGCTGACTACAATCTTCCCTCTGAAAGTGCCAGGGTTACAGATGTGTACACCGTGCCCCATTGCCTCTGGGTGGTTTGAAGCAAATTCATATTAGCACCTCCAATTAATGAGTTGTCCCTTAGACAGTGCATTCTAGACCAGCAGACCAGCCTGCAGACCAGCATGCCAGTTGGGATATTTCCCACCCGTTGGGCCAAGATGCTTGGGTGGCGTTTGCCTCTGCTGACTTCCCTGCTTCTAAAGTCCCATAGCCTACAAAGCAAAGCCAAGATTGCCTTAGAAAGCCTGTCAGGCTCTGTAGATACACCAAGAAGACCCCCCCCACACACACACACACGGCCTCCAATTAGGCAAAGCTGAAATATGCTAGTGATGACCCCATGGGCTCTGGGCTAAAACAGCATTTGCCCCATGTTGCTCCCCCTAAGTCCCCAGCTCCAGAAGAGGCAGGGTAAGAACCTGACTCTATGTCTCCCAAAGCCTGGGCACACAGGCACCGTCTCCTCAGCTTTTTTTTTGGCGCTCTTCTTAAACAACAGCTTTCAAGTGCTTTGTCTGGAAGCAGATGAGCAGGCAGAGAGAGGGGATAGCCAGTGTGTGTGGCACCTGCTGAGGGGATGGCCAGTGTGTGGGGCCCCCTCCGAGTTTCTGGCTCCTACACCTTCTAAAAAGCCAGCTGTACACCCAGTGCCTGACTCAGGAGCTGCTTCTAGGACCCAGCCTAAAATGATACCATAACTGGTGCCCTCACTGTGGATCTTCCCAAAAGTCTTTGGAGGAGGTCTCTGGAAACTGTCCCTTGTTGTCTGACCCCTACTGACCCCAGGGTTTCTGGGGTCTTGATGGGAGCTCAGTTCTTGGTAGGAAGGGCAAAGCTAACGTCTGCTTCTCTTTGGTACCAGAACTTCCTGCAGCAGTCCTGTCGGTCTTTCTGAACAGTAAGGTATGGGGGTCCTTCAGGCTCTCTTCAGCCTGGACGGGCATGCACGTGTGTTAGTTAGGTTTGGGTTCTGTGGTTCTGTGTTTTTATTTTTTTGTCAACCTGACACAAACTAGCGTCAAGTGAGAAGAGGAAACCTCAGAAGAGAAAATAGCTCCATCAGGCTGGCCCATAGGTAAGGCTGTGGGCATCATTGATGTGGAAGGACCTAAGCCCTAGGGGCAGTGCATTGTGAGCTGGTGTTCCTGAACTGGCTACTGATGAACCATGATGTGGAAGTGTAACCAGATAATCCCTTTCTTTCCCAGTTTGTTATTGGTCATGGGGTTTCATTACAGCAGTGGAAACTTACGACAATGAACAAGGTGTTTTCTGGAAGCTGTAAATCCACTGCTGGGCTAGAGATGTAGCTGTCAGTAGAGCAAGTGTTCAGCTTGCTCTAGACTCCACCCACAGCGCCACATAAACCAGGCATGATGACATACATGCAACTCCAGTAAATGAGAAACGGAGACAGGAGGACCACAAGTTCAACATCATCCTCGGCTACATAGAGAATTTGCAGTCTGCCTGGGCTACACAAGGCCCAGTCTCAAAAGAAAACAAAAAAAGTAAAATAAAACAGAGAAATTGAAAAACAGCCCAGCTCCTGAGGCTGAGTTGAGGGAGACTGCAGTTGTGGAGCCCTGGGAAGGCCCCGCCCTCCCAGCTGGTGCTGATGTGAGTCCAGTGATCAAGCAGGATGGCCGGCTTGGGAAACCAGCTCGCTCTACTTTTATCTGCTGATTCACCCCAGAAGAATGGGAGACATCTAACCCTCCCACATTGCCTCTGAAAAGCACCATGTCTCTTCTCAGCATCCGTGCTTGCTTCAGGCCAGTGAAGAGCCTCTGTGTGTGCGTGTGTGCGTGTGAACTGTAGTATGCTATTCAGGATTACTAGCAGAATGTTGCAAAGAACAGAATCAGAATTAAATTGACTTATGTGCAAAGAGAATATACATCATGGGGAGTTGGTAATGGGATAGTTTCAGGCATGGCTAGATCCAGGAGCTCAGGCAACAATGGAAGATCTATGCTTCCTCAAGGGGCCTACCTCCATCTGCTGGGTGAACAAGTCCTCTGTTCTTCCAGCTTCCATTTCATCAACTCTAGGAGAGAACTGCCCATGCTCAGGAGTTTCAGTGAGTCTTAGGAGTCTCACTAGCTAGAGTTGGATCCCATGGCTTTCGATTAGGTGATCAGAAAGCCATGCTGCCATTGACCAGCCATGGCTGCATGCTGGGTGCAGTTGGAGAGCCTGGGTTAGGGCCAGGAAAGTTGAACACCCCACAGCTAAGGTCAGTGACACCCAGGTTTCCAGGAGGGTAGAGGTGGGCTGGAAGGGGCTACTGGGAGGTATTGGGGGTGGCTTCTAAGTGGCCAAGGCCTGTCCCCTAGAAGAAGGGCTCAAATCCCAATGTCATCAGACTGGAAAAGTCATCTCTATCCCGAGTGCCAAGGAACCAGTTCACACCATTTGTGGGGACAAGCTCTACACTCTGGGAGTCTCCTCCACTGTCCTTGTCCTGATTGGGAACTGGCAGCTATTGACTTCAAATCCCACCCATGCCTCGATGACTTGTGTGACTGTGGGCTTGTTTCTCAACCTCTCTGTGCCTGTGTTCTTTTATCTGAAAAATGGGGATCCTGAGATTTCCTGCCTCCTGTGACCATTGCCAGGATTCACTGGTGCTCCCAAAGGCTGAATAACCTGTGTGTATGTTGCAGCTGAGGTCAGATCCAGTTTGGCTGACTCCCAATTCTGGGCTCTCTATCCTGGCCAGCAGCAGGAGCTTGCTGTTTGAATGAATGTGTGAGTGAGTAGGTGGATGGATGGAGGGAGGGATGGATGGATGGGTGGGTGGATGGGTGGATGGGTGGGTGGGTGGGTGGGTGGATGGGTGGGTGGGTGGATGGGTGGGTGGGTGAGAAGGGAAGGCTGGTGCTGTCTCTGAACCATTGAGAAGTCCCTTCAGCTCCCACATGAGGGAGCTCAGCCTTCTGTTACAGACTCAATTTCCCCGCAGCAAATCTGGGATGACATTAGGCTGTGACACCTGTGATACCTGGCCACTGTGACCTTCACGGACTTACGCTGTGCCTTGATTATCTTCCCTGTATCCTGGGCTGCTTCTTTCTCTTCCAGACAACTCTACCTGGGCACTCACACAAGGAAAATTTGGGAGAACAATCTGCTCAGTTTACACAAAGCAGCATGGCACAGTTCTCCCAGTAGTCTGCCCACTTCTGGGTTCTTCCGTTCACAGCTGGGCTGCTGTGCACTGTGACTCTCATCTGCAACAGCCCTGTGCTTGTTAGAATGCTGCTCAGTGTGCAGAGGGTCAAGGTGGGACCCAGACTCTTGGTTTCCTTGGGAGCTGGATTTTGAGACAGGGTCTTCCTATTAGCCCAGGCTGAGTCTAGATTCATGATTCTCCTGCCTCTTGTTCTAAGGGCTGAGATTACAGATGTCTGTGATCCTGCTTGGCTGAAACCTAATGGTGGCAGCCACCACTGCTCCTCTTAACCTTGCTCTTCCTGCCCCCCTTTCCACCCTCTTCCCCTCCCCTGGTCCTCCCCCATTTCCTTCTCTTCCCCCTCCCCCTCTTCCTCCCCTCCTCTTCTTTTCCACCCACCTGCTGCTTCCTCTTTCTTCTTCCCAGTCAGGGATCTCCTGTGGCCCAGGCCATCTGAGAACTCTGAAAGACCTTAAGCTCTTGCTCTTCCTGTCTTTCTCCCAAGTGCTGGATTACAGATGTGTGCCACCACGCCTGGTTTATATGCAGCTGAGATTAGCCCAGGGTATTACTCATACAGATGAGCACTCTACCCACAGAGTCACACCAGAGCCACACCTAGCCCTTTTTTGGTTTTCTGAGACAGTCTCACTCAGTTACTTAAACTGGCTTTGAACTCATGCCAATCCTCCTGCCTCGGCCTCCCGAGAACTCAGATGATAGGTGTGTGCCACCACCAACTGCTTCAGACTCATCTGCAGTGTCACAAGCGCAGGTTCTACCCAGTACAGTTTGCATGTAGGTCACTAGACCAGCCCCGGTAGGGTGTGAGGAA
Organism: Rhynchomys soricoides; assembly: GCA_019843965.1. Lineage (NCBI taxonomy): Eukaryota > Metazoa > Chordata > Mammalia > Rodentia > Muridae > Rhynchomys > Rhynchomys soricoides. The sequence goes on along the minus strand of JADRCH010000128.1, from coordinate 3,677,071 downwards.
AGACACTGGCCTTAATGGGAAGAGTTGCCAAATACTGTGGTCATGTTTTTCAATCTGTCACACTTTCCTTTCTCAAGACAGATTCCGTCATGTGCGGGACAGTTGTGATACATGTCCCACTGCAGTAGCAATCTGTTGGTTTTAATGTCCAGCACCCTTCTGGGACAGTAGGTACCTATGCCTCCTTGCATTATAGTGGAGCTGATTCTTTCAAACTCAAGGGTGGCATGTAGTCAGGAATTTGGTCCCTGTCACTACAGGGTTGGGACAGAAATGAGGTAGGCACATGACCCACATAGGACCAAGAAGACTTTGGCTGGAAGAGCTGGGAAATAAAAGTTCTTTCCATGGGATTGCTCAGCTCTCTGGGACCGTGTCTGGGGATGCTGGGGATGATCTTGGTAGTCACTGTGGAGAGGCCTGCCTGAGGATGCGGTAGTCACAGCAGAGAACATGGTCGAGAGATAGAGAGAGCTGGCATTCTAGGTGTGTACCACCATACAGGGCCCAGCTTCTTGTGTTTGGATTCAGCATTTGGGAGAACTCATGGCAAAGTGATGGCCAAACAACCAATCCTGAAAGAGGCTCCTATCTTGTTGCCTTTGGGAGGGGAGAGGAACAAAGTGAGGAGGGAGGGTAGATGAGGGGAGTGAAGGGGGGGAGAGAAAGGGAGGGTTCAGTTTGAGCTTAGGGGATCTTACAACATCTCACTGAAATCTTACATCTACTAGAACCCACATTCCTATGCAGTTTATAGATAATACAGTTCAGAAATGTCTTCCTTAGTGGTTTTAGGTAACCAAATGTGCCCTTCCAAATGTGCCTAAAAGGCTCAGCCTTTTTAGATCAAGGATAAGCTTCTAGCCACAGGGAACGTGGGCTATCACAAAGCTCAGGCTTTGAAAAAGTTGTCTGCACAGGACCTTCAGCAAGCTGCACCTGCTTGTTGTGTTACAGCTTCTAGGATGGATTGCACCACGCGTGGAGAGTTAGAATCTTACAGGTGCTGGAGAGATGGCTCAGTGGTTAAGAGCACTGACTGCTCTTCCAGAGGTCCTGAGTTCAATTCCCAGCAACCACATGGTGGCTCACAAACATCTGTAATGGGATCTGATGCCCACTTCTGGTGTGTCTGAAGATAGCTACAGTGTGCTCATATACAGAAAATAAATAAAATAAAAAATAAAGGTACCATGCTTACCCTCACACTCAACTTAAAAAAAAAATCTATCTCTGGCAACGCTATTGAGATCAACCTCATGGTTTTCCCCATAAACTTAGAACATAACTCTTGCAGGGCCTCCCTGCTAGTAGCATATGTAGTATTACAGGGAACGGGGTCTGCTTGGTCCCTGACTCAAACCTAACAGGGGAGGAGAGGGAGTGGAAAAGAAGCAGAGACACCCACTTCCATCTTCACAGGAGCCAGTATGGCGTGGCAGTGACTCACTCATGCCCTGTACCTGCCCTAGGCCCTGAATGCTCACACTTGATTTTTCTGGGCTTAAGCTTAGAAATCAGATGAATCAAGGTTTGGCACCACAGCCTGGAGTGAATGGTGTACATGTGTGATGGCCATGAGGTTTCTTACGGAAACTTCTAGCTAGGTCAGTGAGCAGGCAGCGGTGAGTGGTCCACCCACAGTCTCCTATGGTTGTACCTGCACTGAGGTCCCGAATCACTGCTATGACTACATCCTGACCACTTCTAGCTCCTTCTTCCCTGCTGGAGTGCTGGCCAGCCTCCTGCATGTGTATTTGCTTGGTTCTGTCTTGTTTCCTTTTTTCTGAAATTTTATTTATTTTTGTGCATTTGAGTGTTTGGCATATGTGTTTATGTGTCCCTGCCCCGTGGAGATTAGAAGAAGACATCAGATTCTCTGGAACTAGAGTTACAGATGGTTGTGAGCCACCATGTGGGTGCTTGGAATTGAACCTGGGTCCTCTGCAAAAGCAACCAGTGCTCTTAACCATTAAGCTATCTCTCCGGCTCTTTATTTTATTTTATATTGTTTACTTTGAACTCACAATTAAAATTTAGAGAACGTGGAGCCAGTTAGATGGCTCGGTGGGTAAAGGTGCTTGCTGCCAAGTCTGATGATCCCTGGGACCCACATGGTGAGAGGAGAGAACAAACTCTTACTGTACACTATCTGAGAGAGAGAGAGAGAGAGAGAGAGAGAGAGAGAGAGAGAGAGAGAG
>JADRCH010000128.1:3656468-3674860 GCA_019843965.1 Rhynchomys soricoides | reverse complement strand
GAGAGAGAGAGAGAGAGAGAGAGAGAGAGAGAGAGAGAGAGAGAGAGACTGAGGGCCTATTTGCTGGAGGCTTTCCACAGGGATCTCTGGCCCAGCCAGGTGCGAGGGTTCAGGCAAAGGGGAGAGCGGGAGCAGGGACGGGAGTCACCTCCACCTCGATCTTGCCTCGGTTGCTCCAAGACACTGCACCTGCCGCCCACCGTGCACTGAGTCGGGCCTGGGCTGAGCCCACGTGAGGCCGACTAGCCAGTGAGGAATGCGGGAAGCTTCTGGTGGCGTTCGGGAGAGCAGACCTCTTCCCAAGCAGCAGTGTTATGATAGAAGCTCTCAGACGACAGAGTAGTTCTCACACCTTTATTCCTTCTGGATGGGATCTCTCCTATACAGTTTGGGATGGGTCAGGGTCTGACAATGGGTACTTCCCATTGGCTTGGTCTGAGAGCTTAGGGATACCTAATCTGCATGTGGGAGGGCTTGGCGTGCTGCTCCTAGCAGCACTGATGTGACTGATGGTCACAGACATCTCTACAGGTGGATGTGAGGGTTATAGCTACTTGACAAGAGCTAGGGGCCCAGGAGCATGGCAAAACGCCTACCGTCTCTTGCAGGGTTACCCTCCACTGGGTCTCTGGGGTTTAAGCCTGTGCTCGACCAGCGACCAAGCTGCCTGTCATAGACCACCGCCCCACAAGAGACAGAGAGACAGAGAGAGACAGATGGAGGTGCACTTTAGTTGTTTTTGTTTTCTTTATTTGTGTTGTTTTTTTGAGACAAGATCGCTTTTGGACAGCCTGGAACTCACAGCAATCCACCTGCCTCTGCTGGGATTAGAGGTGGACACCACCACACCCAGCTCAGAAAGGTCTTAAAAACTGGAGGATTTTGCAAGAAACCTCTATTTTTTTGGTCTCTTCTTGAAAAAAAAAAAAGAAAAAGAAATATCAGAGGGGCTCACTGACCTTCCTACCCAAATTTAACAGGCTTCCTCTGAACAGCCACTGACTCTTCACTCCCCCTCCTGGCTCCCAGGTAAGCCTGAGAGAGCGTCTCGGGATCTGGAACATCTGGTTTATAAGGTTAGAGTCCCATGAAGGCCCAGTGAGCGGTGGAGAGAGAGGTGGGGGAAAAGCAAGAGCTGAGCCAGGCCTGGTGGTGCACACTGTCATCCCAGCCCTCAAGAGGTGGAGGCAGGGGGATCAGAAGTCTACCTGCCTCTGCCTCCCTAGTGCTGGGATGACAGGTGTGTTCCATCACCCCTGGCTTTGAAAGGTTACTTTCATTACCTTAAATCATATGTATGTATATATCTGTGCACCTGAGTACAGGTGCTCACGGGGCAGAGGCACCAAGTCCTCTGAAGTTCCGAGGTGGCTCTGAGCCACCAATACGGTCCTCAGGAAGAGTGCCAGCCTTTGGTTGATGCATGCACATACTGCTGCAGGGACTTGGCCTGACTGGGCTCTGTGAGGATGTGAAGAAATGACAAACAGACAGACACACAGGGAAGCTGGGTTGCCTGGAAAGGGGCGGGGTTACTACATACAGGATGCTATACCAGTATCACATATACATATACACATATACAGTATCACAGTAGGAGCACTCACAGTGGGGGAGCACTCTTCAGCCATCTGTGGTGGTGCTATGGCTCATTGTTTGCACACAGTATCAACATTTATACTTGGGCCAGAGAGGAAAGCTTTGCCGTTGTCCCCAGTGGCAATGGCCTTGCTGCTCCTTTGCTCTTTACTAACATTGAAATGTCAAGAGTAGCCTCCCCCAGGAAACCTTCCCTGACTGCCAGCCCCCAGGGGCTTCTGGAGCTCCATCATCAGGAGAGGGCGCCCAGGATCCAATGTCCAGCCAGAGGGCTCTTTTATGAGAGCAGAGCTGATACCCGGCCTGGAGAAGATCCTAGATTCTGTCCCCAGCACCGTAAAAGCCCAAACAGCTAAGAACTTGTTGAGCTGCTAGAGGCACTGGAGTCAGGGTCATGGCCTGGGGCTAGGCAGCTCTCACAGGCTAGGCTGGGCCTCCCATCCTCAACAGGTCAATTAAATAAATGCGTAACAGTGGAAAGCAGAGACAGGAGATTTATACAATGAGGCTGGGTCAGGAACAGGTGATGACTGCCCCAATGCCCAGGTTCCTTCAGGATCTTGACCTGAGGGTTAGCTTTAAACCCCAGGCCAGGAGGCATGTATGGCTGAGCATCCCTGATCAGGTTATGGTTCTGCCCATTTCTAATGTCTGGGCCCCAGTTCCTCATGAAGGTAGTCTGACAAGTTCAGAACTATGTAAAATCTCTTCTGGGAGACAAGTTCCTTAGGCTGCACCCTCATTGGCCCTTCCTTCCTCTGGAAATTGCTGGGGAAATTCCAATTTTGGGGGGACCATTGTTTCAATAGTCTGACAGCCAAAGGGGCTGGACCAGTGTCTTGCTTGTCTCCTGTCTGGTTGTCACAGTAGATCCTGGGAAGAGGACACTCTAGACTATGACTCTGTTAAGTACAGGACAGCTTTTGTAGCTACAAAGTGCCCCAGTATATCTCCAGAGATCAGGATAGTGAGCTTGAGTCATTAGGAGGGCAGGTCAGAGGTATCAGCTGAGTGTTTGGGCCTAGCCTGGCCTCCAGTGAAATCCTGGAATAGATGACTCACACCCTAAACCTGTCCTTCTGTCCCTCTGTCCTCTCAGGGTTAAGCTCACAGAGATGTGGGCGTGGTGACTAGGGTGTGCTCTGCTGAGGCTTGGGGGCCAGACCTGGGGTTATTACCATCCAGTTTCCTTTGTGTACAGATGTTGGGCTGGGCTCCCTGGCCACAAGAATGCAGTATCTTGTGACCACAGGTGTCCCCACCTAAGTCAGGAGCTATTGCCATGGAAACAGCGCTGGAGTTACCTGAGAACTTTCCTTTCTCCATTCTCCCACTTGTCCAGAGACAGAAAGGAGCCCGCTCTCTCCAGTGGATCCCCACAAAAGCCCCAGAATGCCAGTGTCACAATCCTGGAACGTCACATGACCTGACTGTCAGAAGCAGCCCAGGGTAGAAGTCTGGGCTGGGCAGGACCTACACAAGATTGGCTTGGGAACACAGAGGTGTCCTCTGGCTCAGAGTCCTCATCCTGCCCTTCCCATGAACCTGTTGGTGCCAGGCATCAACAACCCTTTGTGACTGGTGACGTGGTGACTCCACAACTACCAGGGGAAGCCCACAGAAAGACTCTTGTGTGCATGCCTGTGTGTTGCTGTTTCCACAAGGTGGGGGAGTGGGGCTTTGCTCTTAATTAGCTGCAGATTGTATTTCCTGGCAAGGATAGACCTGGCCCTGCCGTGAATTATGGAGGGTTCATAAGAAAGCAAGACCCCCAGCTGTGCCTAAATGTCTGATAGGCAGCAAATGGCTTTTTAAGTGTATCATGTGTCACACAGAGGCAAATGTGGTACTAGAAATTGTTTATCTGACATTCAGATTGAGCTAGACATTGATAAGTTATCTTCACTAACAAAGTGAGCCAATTTAAGCCAAATTAAATATAAAGGCAGGTTTATTGGGGGCAGCTCTCAGATAAGTTCACCGACCACACAGGAGAGGGTCAGTGACGTTTCCATGCTGAGAGAGACAGAGGGGAAGAGAAAGAGAGAAAGCATGTATGCTAAGACTAGGGAATAGCATCTGGGTGAGAGGAAGCCCAGCCTCTGGGCTGGAAAGTTCAGCATACATGGAGGGGTGTGCCAGCCATGCCCCATAACAGGTAAAGACTGAGGAATGTTGGGAGAATCTGGAGGCCAGGTCTACTTTGGTATGTTAAATATGTACCTCAGTCCCTTGTCCCTGGACTGACTCACAACATCTCAGCCTTTTGTTGATAATAAATGAATAAGAATGACATAATCGTCTATGACTACGTCCTGCGGACACTGGGGCATTGTTATTAGGGATCCAAAAGCTGCAATGCTGGCCAAGTCTGGTAAGGGTTGGGTGCTGTCCAAGCTCTGTAGGACCATCTGGGGCTAGGATGTGAAGGCCCAGTTGGAGCAGTTGGTGAGGCTGGACCAGAGCACCTGTGGGCAGTCACTTCGGAGCTGTCATGGAGGCAGGTCTTGAGGAAACACCTGGACTTGCAGGTATACATGTTAGGGGCAGGGGATGAAGTTAAGGAGTTTAGGGAGAAAATTTTTACTTGGGTGTATGTTTGAAACTTTTAGGCCCATGATCTTGATAGTTGGGGGTGGGGGGTGTCCCAGGACCATGGAAAGGGGAATAGATCCCACCCTCAGAAATAGGGGTGGGAGAAAGAGACTGTTGATTGACAGTACTTATTGGAGTCCATTTGACCTGTGAGATGTGGAACCGAGTGGATTCCCTGAAGCTTGCATGAATCTTTTTTTTTTTTTTTTCTTTTCTTTTTTTTCGAGACAGGGTTTCTCTGTGTAGCCCTGGCTGTCCTGGAACTCACTCGGTAGACCAGGCTATCCTCGAACTCAGAAATCCGCCTGCCTCTGCCTCCCAAGTGCTGGGATTAAAGGTGTGCACCACCACTGCCCCGCTGCATGAATCTTTTAAGTTCACGAGCAAAGATGCATTTTAGATGTTGGTATTACGATGTTTGTAATCTGTACTGAAATCCACATTGCAGAGAGAACAGCAGGCTCACGCCTTGGAGCCATTGGAAAAGCTGTGGTAGAATGGTTTGGTTAAGAACATTAACACTCTGGAAGTCTTTACTACAACAGTAGCATAGTGAGAGGGAGGTCTGAAGCATTTTGTCATTTCTTTCACATACCCTGTCACTTCCTATCACCATTTACGGTGTTCATGTCTTCCAACCTTCATAACTAGCATTTGCCAAATTTTTTAAATTAAAATTTTAAATTTTAAAATAATAAATTATTTTTATTCTATATATGTAAGTACACTGTCGCTCTCTTCAGACACACCAGAAGAGAGCACTGGATCCCATTACAGATGCTTGTGAGTCTTTAACCGGTACAAAGGTCAGTCACCTGCAGACAAGCAACCTCATGTGGGAGAGAGGGAGGGGAGCTTCCTATTGCTGTGATGAAACACTTACCAAAGGCGACGATGTGGGGAGGAACTTAGGGTTTGTTTCATCTTACAGCTGTCAGGTCACCAAGGGGAGTCGAGGTAGGAGCTATGGGCAGGAACCTGGAGACAGGAATGGGAGCAGAAGGTACAGGCTTGCTCCATGGCTTGCTCCATGGCTTGTTCGGGCTGCTTTATTACCAACACCCAGGCCTACCTGTGTCACCCACAGCAGGCTGGGCCCTCCCACATCCATCAGTAATGAAGAAAATGCCTCACAGACTTGGCCACAGGCCAATCTAGTGGAGACATCCATCAGTTGAGTTCCTCTTACCAGATGACCCTAGCTTGGGTCAAGATGAGAAAGCTAACCCTTACAGCAAGGAAGCCCAATGTGTTAGGAAGGCAAGCGTGGAGAAGAGACGGAGAGAAGGGGGGGAGGAAGGTTACACTTCTCTGAAAGCCTGGTAACTCGCAGAGGAATATGGTTTCTGGGGAGGGAAATCACCTTATCTCGTTAAAGGGATAGTATTGCACATGTTTTCTTTAGACTTAATTACTTTATTTTTCTTGTATTAAAAACCCTTATCAAGCCACAGCTGGAGCCTGGGTCCTCTGAAGGGAGACTCTGGTGTGGGCTTTCACAAGATGTTTCAGTGAATTCCTGATAAGAAGACTTGGTGTAGCTGGGCAGTGGTGATACACATCTTTAATCCCAGACTTAGGAGGCAGAGGCCGGCAATCTCTGAGTTTGAGGCCAGCCTGATCTAGTGTGCATGTATGTCTCTATATATGTGTGAATGTATGACTATTTATAGATGTTTATATATCTCTATCTAAATATATGTGCATGTATGTCTATCTATATGTGCACATGCATGTCTATCTATATATGGATGCATGTATGTCTATTTATATATCTGCATGTATATATACATATGCAGGTATGTCTATTTATATGTGGGCATGTATGCCTATCTATATATGGGTGTGTGTATGTCTATCTATATGTGTGCATGTATATCTATATATGTGTGCATGCATGTGCATCTATATGTGTGCCTTTATGTCTCTACTTATACATGTATGCTTGCTGGCTTGGAAAAGGGAAAAAGGAAAGAGGAAGGAGGAAGAGGCCTCAGGGAAGGCGGTGGTAGGGTCATGGGATTCACGTGGCTGGAGGGACGAAGGGACAACACTAGGTGGAAGAAGGGAGGGACTGGGTGGAGGGGTGGGCGAGGAGGGCAGTGAGGGAGGGAACAAATGAGAACCGGTGTGACAGCACTCAGAAGTGAAGCCACACTGGTGCAGCCTCGTGTTCTATATGCACCCTAAAACCTTAACCACGGGAAAGAATGGTTGCGTACACACGACCACCAGCAGCAGCAAACTGAACTGCGCCACATGCCAAGAAACGGGACTGCCCCGCATCTTGAGGACCTTCCTGAACTTATCCGCTGCCACCTTAGATTTAGTGAGGGACAGAGGATTTGGGCACTGGGATAAGGACCCTTGTTTGAGCTTAGGCTTTGTTCTGTCTTCTGCATGCCTGCTGGCCACTGGACCACATTCTCGCAGACCCACGAAAGAGAGGGAACCTGGCCACAGGGCTCCTAGTACCCTTTGGGATATTGTGGGCTACCGTGAGCAGGTTTGTAGGTGTTACACAGAAAAGTGTCCCCTTGCAGCCCTGCAATATACAACCTGTACAACCTGGCAGAGGGACCCTGCTTGCACTCACTGGTTTTGACACTGTTTTCTCCTTCAATGGGGCAGCTAGAGGACAGCCTCCCATTCTTCCTCTGTCCTGTGGGAAGCTGCAGTGACACGAGAGGGCAATGACAGAGTTAACTTCCCTGGGGTGGCCACGCACAGAGGACTTTTCATTTCCTGTGACATCTGCAGTGGGGTGCTTGGGTGCTCCCTGCCTGCTACCAGGCACCCACCCGATGCTGGAGGGGCCAGGTTGCAAGTTCCCTGCCCGCTCACCCGTCCACCCCTGCCCGCCCACCCGTCCACCACTCCCTCTTCCAGTCCTCAGCTGTGCCCACCCCCAGCCTAGGCATAATTTTAGAAACTTAATAGATGTTGGCTGCATTCTTGGCCCTGGGTCTGTGGGGGTGGGGCCCAAATGGAGACAAACATTTCTTTCTTTAGCCTTGTTGATTGAGATCCTCTGCCTTCTCCAGGGACCAGCTTCTGAAGGGCCATTGTATGAGCACAGCTTCTTGCACACTCGCTTCTTTGTGGGTCCCCACCACACTGTTCTGCCAGCCTAGATTACCATGCAGGATTAGTGACAGTCATTAGTGGTATTCCCTAAGATCCCCAAAGCCAACAGTAGCGGTGGGAATAGACTAGGAGGACCACTTGCCAACATTCATTCATTCATCTACTTATCAAGTCAGTTAGGTAGTTTTTTGTTTTTTTATTTTTAAGATTTATTTTATTTATTATATGTAAGTACACTGTAACTGTCTTCAGACACACCAGAAGAGGGCATCAGATCCCATTACAGATGGCTGTAAGCCACCTTGTAGTTGCTAGGATTTGAACTCAGGACCTTTGGAAGAGCAGTCAGTGCCCTTAACCGCTGAGCTATCTCTCCAGCCCAGGTAGTTTTTTTAGAGACAAGGTCTTGCTGGGTAGCCCTGGCTGGCCTAGAACTTACTCTGTAGCCTCGCCCTCAAACTCAGAGTAACCTTTCTGAATCAGTCTCCTGAGTGCTCGGGTTACAAGTATGCCTCACAATGCCTGAACACTCTGTTGTCTTAATACCAGAAATGGCATGGATCAGGGCCTGGCACTCGGACACAGGGAAGGCTTTAGTGTCCTTTCTAGGACAAAGTAGTGGGATACTAATGTCAGGGGCTTGCCCCCTTCCTGAAACCAGCGTTGGCAGAATTTGGGCAAAGAAAGGGGTAACAGAAAGGACACACCCAGAAGCTGGATCCCAGCTCCACAGACATCTCAGGCTGGCTCTGGCCAGACACCCTGTACCCCAGCCCCGTCTTCTAGACTGAAGAAGCACTTCATGTCCATCTACAGACAGAGATGTCATGGCTCACCTGTGGTCACCCAGCCAGTGCCCTGGGCTAATTTTTCACCTCCTGATCTTATTAGAAAAGAGAAAACTCTATAACTTTATTGAGATACAATTCACCCATTTAAAATGACAGCAAACCCCTGAGAACCCTCCCTGACTGGCAAAAATAGACAGCCAATTGCTCTTCAGGATTGCACAGCTAGCCCCACAGTCCATTTCTAGGATGCCCTATCTCACAAAGGACCCTTGGTCCTTTTAGCTGCCCCCTTCTGGTCCCTGTGGTCCCCCGTGGACACACTGCTCTGAGTCTTCTGGGCCTGTTCTTTCTTCCAGGATGTGTTGTGTTTTAGGGTTTTGGAAGCCGCGTGAGACACTTCAGTGTTTCACCTCATACGTAGAGGGACCAATGTGTCATGGTGGTGACTTGATGTGGGTGTTTGATGATCAGGCTGCTGTGAGTAATACACTCGTGAGCTCTGAGAGTAGATTGTAGGAGTCTTCATTATCTCTGGGATCTCCACTCTAGCTGACTGCTCAGATTCCTGTACATGCTGTGGCCATCCTACCCAGGATGCCCCAGGTGAACCTGACTGTTATTGGATAGACTCACATGTCTGCCTTCCTAGCACAGTGAAGATTAGGAGTTCAAGGCCAGCCTAGACGACATAAGACATTGTCTCACACATACAAACAAGTCTGACTTAGGGATCACTGCTCTTGGATCCACTTTTTCTTCCTTTGTGTTTTCTACTTGCAGAGTGTTGTTAGCCACAGGCTTGGCCTCTCTCAGCTCTACTTAAGGACAGTTAAGAGGCATTGCCTGGGGTTTCTGAGAGCATCAGAACAGGGAGAGCTCTGTGGCTGAGAAACCTGGAGGGGCCATTGTGTAGGGACACTGGCCATGGCTTCAGTTGGAAGTTCCCTGCTCAGGATCCACCTGTGCTGTGTAAGTCTCCTGTCTTCAGTGGGCCCAGCCTTTTGCTTCTGGAGGTTCCTTGGCATTACTTAGAAGCATCTTGGGTCACCATGGCCCAGACTGTGAACTATGCCCGGGCTGGGAGCTTATAACGTGTCCAGGAACTGTGGACTTACACTCTTCCCACTTTCTGACATGGACTTGATGTCATTTACAAAATCAATGGGAAATGAGGAGACTGTGGTTAGAAGTAACAAAGGCAAGGGATTCCAGACCTGCACAGCTGATGCCCAGGCTGATGCACACTGGGCTGGGCCGTGGGTTTTGAGCTTTCTAGCAGCCAGAGCAAAAAGAACAACAGAATCAATTTTGAGATTTTTGTTTTCACCAATTAAATGTTGGAAACAGAGCTCTCAAAGGCCTAAAGGATCCGGGCTGTTCTCCTGTGGGTCAGAGTAACAGGTTGGAGCTGACAACACTGTCCTCAACAGCAGCCACGCAGGGTAAGCATGGCAATGGGTCAAGGCCCGAGGTGGACACAGAGACCTCAAACAGGGGGTTCAGAAGACCCTTGAGTATGGTGGATGATGACCGCCTGTCCGTAAACAGATCGACTTTAGTTAGGGCGATTGAAGATTTATAAAGTTTGGGGGGACTGAGGGCAGGGACATCCAGGATGGGCAAAGGTCATTGGCTGGGGGCTTAGGGTACCTGGCATGCCTCATTAGCATGGGGAAGCACTTCAGGACTCTCAGGTGCTGGCTAAACAGGTGTTGTCAGGAGAAAGGAAATTGATCCTATAAACTAATTAAGCTACATGCCATTCCTCAGGTAGAGGTGACTATGGGGCTTGGAATTCCCAGACAAGGTCAGAGAAGGAGAAATTCTGCTAACGAAGGAGTCTCCCATTACACTCGGAACCCCAGAAGGCTATCCAGTCAATGGGAAACTTCGACCTTAGTTAGCAGGTTTCCTCACACAAAGGCCAGCTAGGCTACATGGGTTGTCTGTGGACCACCTGCCCTAGGGTGGGTGTCATTGTTCAGGTTGATTACAGAAAGCAAGTCATACTATGGGCAGCTCAGGAGAGAGACTGAATACAGAGAGGTTCCAGAGCCAGATGCCTAGGCCAAGACCTGAGTTAATACCCCTGTAGCTGTGTGATTGGGATTATCCCAGAAACCTCTCTGAGCTCAGTTTCTTCATCCATAAAATGGGGCTGATAACAGTGCCCACCCATTGTGTATATAAAGATTAAGAGTGAGTTTGGGTGCTACTGTTGGTGAAGTAAGCATGAACAAAGGCGGGGTCAGTCCCAAGTGCCACAGATGTCACCCCAGCACTAGGGAGGTAGAGACTGGGGCTTGAGACCTGATCTCAAATGGTGAGCTCTGCTTGCCACATGGGTCAGGCATCCCAAGTTCGGTCCCTGGATGCTACAAGAACAGGGAGAGCTGACTCCTGAACGCTGTCCTCTACCATCTGTATGTATAGTGTGGCTACATGCATAGCATGTGCACATATGCACACTCACACACATGCACACTCACACACACACGCACACTCACATATACACACACTTTCACACACATACACTCACATACACGTTTATACACTCTCACGCACACATAGACACACACTCACACACTCTCTCACACACATACACTCACATACACATGCACACAACTCTTACATGCGCACACACACTAATGATGATAGTAAAGAGAAAATTTAACACGGCTGGCTGTGGTGACACATCCCTGTAATTTCAGCACCTGGAGCCACAGGCAGGTGGATCTGTAAGGTGGTCTACATAGAAAGTTCCAGGCCAGTCAGGGTTAAATAGTGAGACCATGTCTCAAAAACAAAATAAATAACAATAAACAAACCCAAGATCTGTCAGTGGCTTAAGAGGCCCTTGGGATTTGTAACTGCACGGGATAAAACATGAGAGGGTGTTTGGGCAGTGGTTAGAGGGCAAGGGCACTGGCCTTCTCCGTGTGTGTCTGTGGCACTCCACAGGAAGCAAGACACAAGATTAGCAACTAGGTAGACCCCATGTGATCGAATGTCGGCGCCTGAGAAAGTAAGGCTACAGTCTCTGTGGCTGTATGGACTTTATACTTAAGGGGTAGCTGCTGGTGGCTTTCTGAGGGACAAGGGGGCTGCAAAACCCTGAGGGGGAACCTCAGATGTGGGCATTCCGTTCTCCTCTCCCCACCACTGAGGTGATGTCTGCACTTGGCTTTCCTCTCTCTCAGCCTCTCCTCTGTCAGGTCCTAACCCTCCTTGGTCGCTCTTCGTTCTGTCCTGCTTGCTATCGGAGCTCCCTGTCCTTCGTCAGCTGTTTCTTTCACTCTCCTTTAAGCTGCTGGATCCCCTTCCTGGCCCACTGAGCTGCTGGGACCCAGGCCTACGTACTCTTAGGGCTGGGACACAGGAAGTTGATAGTTTCCCTCTCTTGCACATCCATCCAGGAAATGGGTGGAGTCCTGCCTGGAAGCAGGAAGCCAGAACCTGGCTTGGGGTTGGGGGAAGGGTGTCCCTAAGATCTTCGAGAGCAGAAAGACAACAGACCAGTTCCACCCAGCTGTAGGGCACATGCCGCATGCTGTGGCCACATTCTTAGGGAAACAGGGTGGCCAGTGACGTTAATTGGCATTCCTCAGAAGTTCCCGGACCACCAGTCAGTATAAGAATATCCGATCTTCCCTAAAGGGTGGGCGTGGAGGTCGGAGATCAGGATCCACAAGGAGAGAGAAGGGGTCCTCCTTGCTATAGAGGCCTTTGGCCAGCTCCTGCTAAGGGTCCCCTGTAGTTCTTCATGTCCTGACGCCTGTTCTTGGAAAGGAGGGGAAAGTCCCTGTTTCCTGCTCTACTCTGGTTCCTGACAAAGAGCACAAATGTCTTGGATCCCATGACAGAGATCTTACAGCTGCTGGGAGTGGCAGTCCCTTGGAAAGGCAAATGCCCGCCCCTTTCCCAGCAGTCTGGCTGAGCAGTTCAGGCCCTGGAAACAACAAAGGCTTCTCCGCAAATGCACTTCTGGGAATTTGCTGAAGGAAAGGATCCTAAAAGCAGAACAGGAAGTCAGGCATGGTGCACACTGCAGTCCTGGAGCCTGAGAGGCTGCAGCAGAGAACTCATGGAGCTCCAGGCCAGCCTGGGTTACAATCTGAATGTCAGGCCAGCCTGAGTTGCAGAATGAGACCTTGCCTGAACAAAACAAAAACTAAAATACCCTAAATATAGAAAAGAAAGAAGAGAGGGAGGGAAGGAGGGAGGGAAAAATTGTGTGTGTGTGTGTGTGTTGATACACACTTGTGAACCCAACAGTTTGGGAAGTTGAGGCAGGAGAATATCAAGTTCAAGGCCAGCTTGGGTTGTATTATGAGATCCCTTTTTAAAAACAAAATAACCTTTTTAAAAATGTAGGGCTGGGACTGGGGTTCAGTTGGTAGACTCAAAGCCCAGCTGAATCCCTGGGTGTGGTGTGAATGTCTTACCCACACTCGGGTGGAGGCCAGCTGACCAGGAATTCAGCATCACCCTCAGCTACTTATGGAGTGTGAGAGTAGCCTGGGCTACATGTCTCAAAAGCAAAAAACAACAAACCCCAAAATAAGCAAAGAAACCAAAGCCAACAGCCCACAGGTGACTGTGGTTGGTGACACCCATGAGCAATGCTCTGTGGATAACAGTCATCCTGGTGCTAAGCCTAGTGCACTCAGCTGTGGGCAGGGAGCTTGGTGGATTCCTTAACCTTCAGTGATGGTGTGGCGGAGCAGCTGGGACTCCGGGGCTACTTCCAGGAGAACCTGGTCAGGTTTTGAGAATGAAGGCGGTTCTCAGTGCACTTCCTGGAGAGGGGAATGGGAGGTGCCGCCAGCCTTTCTCACAGTCAAAGCCCAGCACAGTCTTTCCCAGCGATGGAGACGAGAATGTTTCTTTGTCCTGAAAACCTTAAAACCAGGCTTCCTACCTTGCATAAGCAACACATACCCATTGCTTAAAACAAAACCATACAGAATTCTGTGAAGTCTGCCAGGCCGACACCTTCTTCCCATCCCGGGAAACCATTCCTGACCTATTCCTGTTTTCTCTTTTAGATATTTTGCATCCAGATTTTCCAAACTAATTTTTTTTCTTGAGTTTCAAGCCACACCAGGAAGAATGGCTTTTACATGGTAACCCAGTGTGCATAGCTTTGTATGTAACTAAAGCAGAAGTTTTAGACAGTGATGATACTCAGGATGCCAATGGGCATCTGGGCATCTCCAATTCTATTGTTTCTGTCTACAAAAAAGGCACTGCTTTTCACCAGGGCCTGGTGATGTCATGCCCCACCACTGTGTGACCTACAGAGATAACTGCCAGATGCTGACTCACAGGCTGGCTCACTGTTCCCTTTTCCCAACTAGACATTGCATGTGGGACTCAGCAGGCAGCCACTTTCCCTAGTATTTTCCTGGATGGCCTGGGTAGGCCCTTTCCTTCTCCCAGGGCAGCAGAGCACCTCACAAGGGAGGCAGGCAACCTCTGTCTCTTCTCTCTCCCCAAGTTGTTCACAGACTTCCCCATGATAATACACATACATCAATAACACTACCTCACACAGGACTAGGAATGTAGCTCAGCTCTCGGAACAGTTGCCTGGTGTGCACGAGGCCCTGGTTCAGTCCCCAATACCATTTAAACTAGGCATGATAGCACACTCCTGTAATCCCAGCATTCAGAAGGAAGCACAGGGAAGAGGGTCAGAATTCCAAACTCAGTTACATATGTAAACACAAGTCTTCAGCACATACATGCTCGCCAGAAAGGCAAGACACCTGGCCCATGTCCAGTCAGCTGGGTGACTCTGCGTGCCTCCAGGCTGGCCCCGGGACTCTGCTGGAAACCACATACCCTGGTTTTGGACTTACACAGGCCCAACTCACTTCTCCTTTCTCCTCCTCATTTCTTCTTTTGTCACTTGAGAACTTTGGAGAAGTGATTCTTGGTAGCAGACGCTTTTCCATCAGGGAGCAGAAGTGACTTCTAAGCTCATGCTCCACACTGGGACCGGCAAGGGCCCAGAGACTGCAGGAAATGAGTGGACACTTTGCCTGGGGTCTTCTGGCTCCAAAGCCTGTTCCTCACATATAAGCAATGTTTTTCACTTCCTGCCCAGAGGAGAGCCTATCTGGACTCTAGCCTTTGCACTAACTAGCTGTGTAACTATGGACAAGTGGCTTGATTTCATTGAGTCCTGGTTGCCTCAGACAGGGAATGATGATGATAGCTCCTGCCTCAGTTTCTTATGAGGACTAAGCAAACTAGTAGAGTATGAAGCTGACCCTTGGTTGTATGTTTGCAGTTATTATTCTTTTAAATGATTAATTTCTTTTTAGTTATGTGTACGACTGCCTGCATGTATGTATGTGTACCATGTATGCTCAAGGAGGTCACAGAGGGCATCTGATCCTCTGGAACTAGAGTTACAGATGGTTGTGAGCCACCATGTAAGTGCTGGGAACCAAACCTGGGTCCTCTGCAAGATCAGCAAGTGCTCTTGACTGCTGAGTCCTCTCGACAGCCTATATTTTTTATTATTATTATTATTATTATTATTATTATTATTATTATTATTATTATTATATATGGAACACTATGCTGCTTCGGGACAGTTTATAAATAAAATTTGGTTTATTAGTACTTCTTTAAGATTTATTTATTTATTATATGTAAGTATACTGTTGCTGTCTTCAAATACTTTTTCTTCCCACTCTGGTCCTCTTGCTCCAGCCCCGCGCTTGCTGTCGCTGTCTTCAGACACACCAGAAGAGGGCATCAGATCTCATTACAGATGGTTGTGAGCCACCATGTGCTTGCTGAGATTTGAAATCAGGACCTTCAGAAGAGCAGTCAGTGCTTTTGACCGCTGAGCCATCTCTCCAGACCCTGTTTATTAGTTTTTAAAGGACAATATTGTATTGATTATTTGGAGATTTCACATAATGTGCCCCAATCACATTCACTTCCCAGTCCTCCCAGGTCCACCCTCCACCCCTGTGACCCCCCCCCCAAAACAAAAGAAGAAGAGGAGGAGGAGGAAGAGGAAGAGGAAGAGGGGGAAGAGGAGGAGGAAGAAGAGGAAGAGGAAGGAGGAAGAGGAGGAGGAGGAAGAAGGAGGAAGAGGAGGAAGAGGAGGAGGAGAAGGAGAAGGAGGAGGAGAAGGAGAAGGAGAAGGAGACGGAGGAGGAGGAGGAGGAGGAGGAGGAGGAGGAGGAGGAAGAGGAGGAGGAGGAGAAGGAGAAGGAGAAGGAGAAGGAGGGGAAGGAGAAGGAGAAGGAGAAGGAGAAGGAGAAGGAGAAGGAGAAGGAGGGGAAGGAGAAGGAGGGGAAGGAGAAGGAGGGGAAGGAGAAGGAGAAGGAGAAGGAGAAGGAGAAGGAGAAGGAGGAGAAGGAGAAGACCAAATCCAATTTGTGATGCCTATTTACTCACTGGAGCATGCTCAAATTTCCAGTAGGCAGATCCTTAAAGAAAACTGAGTCTTTCCCCCTGCACCCCCACCCTGGCCACCAGAAGCCATCAACTGTGGAGAGCTACACTTCAGCTTCCCTATCACAGTCTTAAGAGTTCTCTTCAGCCGGGCAGTGGTGGCGCACACCTTCAATCCCAGCACATGGGAGGCAGAGGCAGGCGGATTTCTGAGTTCGAGGCCAGCCTGGTCTACAGAGTGAGTTCCAGGACAGCCAGGGCTATACAGAGAAACCCTGTTTTGAAAAAACAAAAGGAAAAAAAAAAAAAAAAAAAAGAGTTCTCTTCAACGGCTTCCTGTCCAGTCTATTTCTTTTTAGGAATGAAGGTGGTAGTGGGGGGAGGGGCGATCACAGAAACCTTCGGTGTCTCATTCTTAACTGTAAAATAAGCTTCTTTGACCTTCACATTTGGCTGCAGCATGGGTCATGGTCTTTCACATGGTTTCTGGCTATAGCACAGGCCATGAACATTAACATTGCTCTAGTAGGGGCACAGACAGCAGATATCCACACGGTCTCCAGTTGCAGCATGAACCATGGGCATCGACATGGATTCAGGTGGCAATACAGACCACAGACATTCCCATGGTCCTTGGAGCTAATGTGAACTATAGACACCAATGTGGCTCTCAGCAGCAGCACGGCCTATAGACATCCACATGGCTTCAGGCAGCAGCTCAAACCACAGTCATCTACTTAGCCTTTGATGGTAACATTGGTCAGGGACATCCACATGGCCACAGATTTCCACACAGCCTTGGGCTGCAACATGGACCACAAAATCCTTGGCCACAGTACTGACCACTGACATCATCATGGCCCTTAATGGCAGCACAGACTACATAGACGTTGGGCATCAATACAATCTGAGGCATCAGTTCAAACCCCAGACACTAGCACGTCCCCTGGCTCTAGCATGGATAACAGACGTAAACATGACCTCTGGGGGTAGCATGGACAATGGAGGGCGCACACCTTTAATCCCAGTATTGGGAGGCAGTGGCAGACAGATCTTGGAGCCTGAGGACAACCTGGTCTACGAAACAAGTTTCAGGACAGTCAAGGCTACACAGAGAAACCCTATTCTGAAAAACCAACAAACAAATGAAGTAGAAACTTGTCAGTTGTGCCAAATGGTGTTTTGTTGGGGCAGACATGAGAAAGAATGTTTAGCAGAAGCAAACACAGGAGAAAGGATGTTTTGCTAGAGCAAGCATGGGAAAAGACATGTGACAAAAGATTCTTTGCTAATGACAGGTCTGTATTGGTTCACCTTACATTGCATTGCTGCTGTGCTCTGTTTGCTGTAACTCCATAGAGAGAAATGCACCAAAAAATTTGTGGTGATGCTCTGGCAACTTCTTGCCTCTTCTGCGGACTTGGGCCAGTGGCAGAGCTATACAGACTCACATGGAGTTTTGCTAAGACAGACTCACTGGTGAGGCAGACTTGTAGGAGGACATGCGATGTTTGGAGGAAGTGTAGATAGGACTCAACATGTCAGGTGCAGCGGGACTTGAGTAGTTACCTTTGCAATGCTTCTTGGTCTCGGGTCCTCATCTTTCCTGATCTTCACATCGTTGAGAGAGGCACAGCAGACAACTTCTCCTGGCATCCCTGCTGGTCTTGCTTGTGCCTGCTGACTTGTGTCAATTCTGCGGAAGCCTGGCTGCTTCTGCTAGATCATGCCACCACTGCTGATTTATGTTTGCTATGCTGAGGCTACTGAACTGGACTGCTGGTATATCTGTGAAGTGTTTGTGAGCGGACCAAACTGCCGCTATTGATTTCTGAGAACCAAACTACTTATTTCCTGATAATGCAGATTGGATTTGCTCCAAGGAACAATTTCTAAACAGGCCCACTTCCCCAGTATCCTAACCATTTTTCATTTCCACTACTTCTGGTGGGTGGTGGGGCTAGAAGGGAAGTTAAAGCATCTAAGAACCCTTATTAAAAATAGTGTTTGGGGGGCTGGAGAGATGGCTCAGCAGTTAAGAGCACTGACTGCTCTTCCAGAGGTCCTGAGTTCAATTCCCAGCAACCACATGGTGACTCACAACCATCTGTAATGCGATCTGATGCCCTCTTCTAGTGTGTCTGAAGAGAGTGACAGTGTATTCACATGTATAAAATAAAGAAAGAAATCTTTAAAAAAGAAAAAAATAGGGTTTGAAAAAAATCTAACCTTATAAACAAACAAGCCAACAAGAAAAAGAGAAGTCACTGAGTGGGTAGATGCCCATCCAGTGTGCAGAAAGCATGGCTTTGATGCCCAGCATTGCATAAACAGAATGTGGTGGCACATGCCTGTAACCCTAGCCGTGAGAGGTGAAAGCAGAAAATCAGATGCTCACAGTCACCCTCTCTGCTGTACAGTAAGCTTATGCAAGCCTGGGTTACCTAAGGCCTTGCCTCAAATGAAGGAAGAAGGGAAGAAAGATATCAGGAGTAGCTGAGGAGCAAGTGAGGCTTCCCTGCCCCCTCACATTGCTGCCCAGGCTGCTGTTCATCCACCCACTCATGCATGCCTGTGTCAAGCATTGGGACTTATAAGTGGCTCCATGCAGCAAGGGCTGCCCCTCCAGCTTAGTCAGGTGCAGACAGGAGTAAGAACTATAATGTGGTCAGTGAGCAAGTGGTTAGAACAACGGAAAGGGGAGAGGTCTCAGAGGGCCAAGAAGTTGGCTGTTACTTTAGGTAAGATTCTTTGGGAGGGTCTGAGTGAGAAGGTGATGCTGAAGCAATGCTTGAAGGAAGAGACAGGCAGTGTGGGTACCTGGGTGCCAGCAGGTCAAGAAGCTTGAGAGGAGGTGCAAAGGTCCTGTGGTAAGCAGAGGTGCAAAGGTCCTGTGGT
>JADRCH010000128.1:3601346-3653033 GCA_019843965.1 Rhynchomys soricoides | reverse complement strand
AGAGAGAGAGAGAGAGAGAGAGAGAGAGAGAGAGAGAGAGAGAGAGACAAAGAAAAGTTCACGATCTTGCAGATGCTGGGTGGGCCTGAGGCTAAAAGCTTCAGGGCTCTTCTGGGGTTTGTGCAGTGAGCATTCTTTGTGAGAAAGACTGTGTGTAGTGGAGAGATGAGACTCAACTTTCATCTCAGAGAGGAACAGGGTGGGGTTCAATATGTTTTTGCAGGCCAAGCTAGCTGCCCCCTCCCTCTCCTAGACATGTGCCCCTGAAGAATCAAGGAGTGTCATGTCTTCTGTGCTGTGGTTCCTCAGCCCCTCTCCCTTGAGGGTTTCCTGTCAGGCAGGTTTTGTTGTCTAAATCACATGGTGTGAAATTTTCCACCAACCCCAGAAAACTTAGAGGCCCCCTTTATTTGAGGCATGTCTCTGAAGCATCTGTCTCCTCCTAGGTCCTACAATGGACCTAGGACCTATTTTTTTCCCTTTCAAGTAAGCTATCACTAATGTTCTCTCACTGGAATGGCCCTATTGTTGTTTTGTGTATTTTGAGCAAGTGCTCAAGTAGCCCAGGCTAGCCTCACAGTTCTATGTAGTGGAGACTAAGCTTCTCCAGCTCCTGTCTCTGTCTCCCAAGTGCACCAGCATGCCAGGTTGTATTTTATTTTATTTTACTTTATTTTATTTTATTTTATTTTACTATGTGTGTGTTCGTGTGCCCACATGCATGTCTGTACCTATGGAGGTCAGAAGAGGGTGTCAGATCCCCAGAGCTGCCTAATATGGATGCTGGGAACTCAACTTCGATTCTCTGGAAGAGCAGCAAGTTCTTTTTTGGAGCCATTTCTCCAGCCCCATCCCACCCATGTGTGTGCATGCGCATGGCGCACTTTCAGAAGTTGTTTCTCTTCTCTGACTGTGTAGGTCCCAGGCATTGAACTCAGGCTGTCAGTTAGGCTTGGGATAAGTGCCGTCTGGCTAATCCCATATCCCTTTCTCTGGTATATTTTTGTTTTGTTTTCTGGCATTTCTGATGCTCCTGTTTGGAGACAAGAAGATGGTATGAAAACATTAGTTCCCAGTCTTGGGTGCCGTGGGTCACCCATAATCACTGTGCAGGCTGTTTCTGGGAGCTGTGTTTCTTTCTTGGAAGCAGAGTCTTACTATGTCAACCTGGTTAGCCTGAAACTTGCTATGTAGACCAGGCTGGCCTCAAATCACAGAGATTGCCCTGCAGCTTGAGTGCTGGAACTGAACCCACATGGTCAGGCTTGGCAGCACCTTTATCCACTGAGCCCTCTCACCAGCCCTGTTTTTGTTATTTTTAGACAAACAATTTATGTTTGCTTATAAAACATCAAAAAATACAAAAAATCCTCTGATTATATTATAAATACAACTATTTATTGTGTCCTCTATCCTTGAGAAAGTTTGAGAACTTTTTCCAGAAGTTTCTGTGTACTTCCCCCTCCCAGATGTGTATTATATAATTTTTATTTAAAACAAAAAAGGCAAAACGGGATTGTTCTGCATTCTGTCAGAAACCAGTGTCTCTCTGCTGCCTGCCGCTGCCATTTCTACAGTCCCAGAGGAGATAGCTTCCTTTCTCACCCACGTGACTCTCGAGGTGCTGGAACATGCTGTGTCTCGGCCTCTCCTGCGATATCAAGTTGGACCATGGTCCTGCTATGTTGTTGGAGATTGGTTCTGATGTTTTGATTCAATTGAGAATCTGCCTGTCCAGACGCGGAAGGTCCTGGTCCCCTGTTGTTTTTTGATCACTCAATAAAGATGCCAGTGACCAATGGTTGGACACAGGGCGGGACGCAGAGAGGAATGGAAGAGAATCGCCATGACTTGGGGTAGAAGGATGGGACGCAGGAAAGACAGGAGATAAAGCCAACCAGCCATGTGAGACTGGCCTGGGGTAGCAGCGGAAGGTTTAGGAGTGCCCAGCCTTTAAGTTAGCACAGACATTTAATGATAAACTAATGTGTGTGAGTGTCTTTCCACTCCAAGCTCCTAGGCAGGTGCACAAGAATGATCTGCCGGAGCCAAAGTGGTAAAGCTAAAACTCACCTCAACACTACGTGGTTTTGTGGCCCTAGTTTGTGGCCCTGACTGTGTTTTCCATGCTTCTCATCACAAGACCTATGCCATGTTGAAATAAATCATGTGCTGTAGGACTTCCCACCACCCCCTGAAGAGATCTTAGCATCTGATATGTCTTTTGTTTAGGGGATGTCTCAGTCACTGTTCTATTTCTGTGAAGAAATACCATGACCAAGGCTGCTCTTGTGAAAGAAAACATTTAACTGGGGCTGGCTTACAGTTTCAGAGGTTCAGTCCGTTATCATCAAGGTGGGAGAATGGCAAGGGCTTTTGAAATCTCCAGGCCCATCCCCAGTGCTTCCTCCAGCAAGGCCACACCTCCTTATCCCTTTTCAAAGTATCAGGTCATCAATTCAAGTATAACCGCCGCAGGGTTGCCAGTCATCCTCTTTGTTGAAAGTTCTCTTTCCGGGACACTCTTCTCCAGATTCTACAGGAAAGCCTGTCCTTGTCCCCTTCCACAGTCATCATCACTGATATGATGTACTGTCCCTTTCTAAGGCTCTCCCACATCAAGGCCTGATGATGGCTGTCAAGATTTCAAGTCCCTGTCTCTTAATAAATCGCACTTCTGAAGTGCGGGTTTGTGTCAGCTCTTTCCTGCACCAACCAGCTACCTTGCTCTCTTCTTGGCTAAATCCCTTATTTAGATATTTAAAGAATTAAGAGGCTTGGGGACATGGTCTAATGGGTAAGTGCCTGCTACTGGACCATGAGGACGTGCTCGTGGATGCCCAGTCCCACAGAGGGAGGGAGGGACAGGTGGCCGACCAACCGAGCTGAATCAGCAGCTCCAGGGTTTCTGAGAGATCCTGTCTCAAAAGATCAGGTGTCTTCTTTGATTGTTTTTCACCCCCAGTCAACTTCTGGCTTCTACATGCGCACGCATGCACGCTCGCTCACACACACACACACACACACACACACACAGACACAGACACATACACACTTGCTTCCATGCGCACCCATACATACAAACACATGTGTATACTCCACCAACACACATGGAAATAAAGTTGGGTGTGATAGCAGATCTAAGATCCCAGCTCTGGAGGCTAAGCAGAAGGACTGCAGTGAGTGAGTTAGAAGTCAGCCTGGGGTACAAACCAACACCTTTTGTGAAGAAGAAAGGAAAGAAAGAAAGAAGGGAGTCAGTTTAGTAACATAAAATGTACATTTTAACTGTCTTTGAGCTGCGCATCAGTGGCACCTAAGCTTTCAGCACTGTGCACTGTGCACCTATCACCACTATCTACTTCCCAAACAATGTTAGTCTCATCCCTGTCAGTGGCTTCCCCTGCTGGTCTATCCAGCCCCAACCAGTCACTCATCTGCTTTGTCCGTGGATTTACCAGCTCTGGGCAGACTTTATGCAAATGAAACCATAGGATAGCCGGCCATTTGTGTCTGTCTTGCACAATGTTTCCAAGGTGCACTGCTGTGGCGCACTTCTTCATTCTTTCGTTAGGTTTGCATATGTCATACTCTCTGGCACACACACATTTTCCTTCTCCACTGATCTGTGGACCACTTGGGTTTTTACTCCCTTCGGCTTTGGGGACTAGCACGGCCCTCAGAAGTCCCGTACAGACTTACGAATTGGAACACTTGCTTTCAGTTTTGTGTGCCACCTGGAATCAGAACAGCAGCTGCACCCTCGCACGTGCCCCAGCAGTGCACGGGCGGGGGGTCACTTCCCTTCCCTTCCAACATTATTTATTGGGTGTGCGCACACACATATGCGCACATGCACAGAGGCCAACGCCACATGACTTTCTCAATTGGTCTCCATATATTTTTTTTAATTAAGAAAAATTTGTCTCGAAAAACCAAAAAAAAGAAAAATTTAAGGGAGAGCGTAAACATAGTCTGCCCTCCCATACCACACATTAAGCATTTGAGGTAGCCATGCTTGGGGAATTCTAGGATCAGCCCGTGAGGAACATAATGGATGACCCTCACCCTGGGAAAAGCTATTACATGGCCATAATATGGTATTTCCTCTGTCTGGTGTACCCCACTACACTGTTTGGTATAGAATCTCAGCTGAACCTGAGGCTCTCCAGTTCTGTAGGCTGGCTGCCAGTGAACTGCAGGGATCTTCCTGCCTCTTCCACCCCAGCACTGAGATTACAGACTTTAGGAGGCAGGGCCTCGCTGCTAAGGGTGGCCATTGAAGGTTAATCCTGTTCCTTGGCTCTGATTACTCTTCTCCATCCTGGTCTACTGTAATTCCAATAGCTTCTGCATAGCTTCAGCTGCCATAATCTCAACAGCGTTGACAGATCTTTCCCATGGAGATGGACTGAAATCCTCTCACACTGTGATCCAAAATAAATCTTTCCTTCCTGAAGCATTTTCTGTCTGCTACTGTGCTCACATTGAGGCAAAGGTATGAAATATAAGCCATGCATGGTAGCATACACCTTTAGCCCCAGCACTGAGGAGACAGAAGCAGGCAGATCTCTGTGAGTTCAAGGCCAGGTGGGGCTACACAGTGGGACTCTATTGCACACGAGTGCGTGTACACACACACACACACACACACACACATACACCGACAAGTATGTTGTAAGAATGTTCTTTTAGTTTGTGTGTGGGATGGGTTGAGACAGGGTCTCACTGTGTATCTGAGGCTGGCTTCAAACTTCCTATGTCTCCCGGATTAGCCTCAACTTTTTTGAGAAACTCTTTAGCCTTAAAAAGTGCTGGGGTTAAAGGCCTGTGGCATTATACTCATTTGTGGGGCACTGGGGAATGACTCCGGTTTTCATGCATGCTAATGCCAGCCCTCTACCAGCTGAGCTGCAGTCTGGCTAGTTTTTGGTTTCTTGAGACTGGTCTCACTATGAAGTCTTAGCTTGCCTAGAACTCACTGTTGTAGATCAGGTTGACCTTGAATATATGCCTCTATCCCCTGTACTGTTCATTATATAATTTGAATACTAGACCTTCATCAACTATATGACATACAAATGTTGTCTCCCATTCTGTACGTTGTCTTTATGCCTCGGTTTTGGTGAGGGTGTAGTTGTGGCTGTTAGAAACAAAGAATAATCTCGCCCCGCCCTCTCTCAGGCCTCGCGGCTCGGGAGTCCGCCTCCCGCCCGACCTTTTGGCCCCGCCTCCGCGCGCCCCGCCTCTCGCGAGCCCACTCAGGTTGCAGTTTCATTCCCACCCCTTCTGCCCCTAGGCTGTCGCTCCGCCCCTCCCAGATCCCGCCCCATCTGGTTCTTTCCCCCTAAAACCACGCCCCGAAACATCCCCGCCCCCGGCTCGCCCTGCCTCCTCGGAGCCTTCCCTGCCCGCGCGTGCGGCCAGCGCAGACCTCCCGGCTCGACTGGCGGCGCTGGTGGCAGCGGTGAGTGCAGCCCTGCTGGGTGCCCTGTGGGGAACCCCAGATTCAGGGCGCTGGGCATGCGGCGGCAACGGAGGCGGGAGTCGCGCTTTGGCACCTGCCTAGAGTCCCGGGGCATCGCGATCTCCTCGGACGGCGAGCAAGGATGTCGTGGGACCTGGGGTGGCGCGCTCTGGGCGGGATTGAGGGCGAGGGGTTCCTGCAGTGCTCTGGCTGTGTTTGATTCTCAGGCCCGGACTACCCAGCTCCCATCCGAACCTCCCCGAATGATGCCCCTCGGGCTTATAGAAAAAGGCGCAGTTTTCTCTGGTAACCTTTAGTATCTAAGTTGCGATTTGGAGAAAGATCCCGTGCGTACTCTGAAAGTAAAAGCGAATAGACAAAAAGTAGGATAACTTTCCAGATGCTCTTTAGCTGTTCCGGGCCCACGCGTCTTTTGCTCTTATCCCTGTGGGTTTCTCACGGGTTCCCAGACGGGTGCGGGCGTATCGGAGAGCAGGGGAACTGTACGGTCGCGGAGTCTGGAGCCCAGGCGAAGGAGGACGTGGCCCCTGCCTGTCCTGCCAGCCGAGTTCTTGCTTCCCAGTGGTTTCCAGTTCAGTGTGGGTCCCGATGGTACGCCTGGTCATTCGATGTTGTGTCCACAGCTTCCGTTCAGGTTTAACAGGAAGAGGTGAGGGGGGCACGGGTGTGTTTTAGAAAGGTAAAACTCCAACAATCAGGTCGTTGGGAGATTCCCTGCCTAATACTTTGTCATGTTTGTGCTTCCGGATAGTGGAGCTGATGTCATTCTCTGTTGGGAAATAGTTTGTGGAAGTCACGGGGCTAAGATCATCAGCTTCTTGCTGTTTTGAGACAGGGTCTTATGTAGCCCAGGCTGGCATCCCAACTCCATATGTAGCTGAGGCTGGTCTTGAACTCCTGGAGTTTCTGCCTCCACAGTGTTGAGATTACAGGGTTATGCCACCGAGCTGCTCCTCCAGCCTTTTCAGAATTAAACCGTCCTCCCTGAGGATGGTGAGCTGGAGCTGGTTCAGGGGCTTGCGTGCTCTTCTGCTCTCCATTCTAGCCTTCTCAGATTGGCTCTTTCAAAGTAGAACTAATGCAGAGAGAAAGGCTGTAGAGAAAGGAGCTGAGTGTATCAGTAATTCCTCCAGTGTTTGGCTTTATCAGTTGGATCAGGATCCAGAGGGTGTGCTACCTGGCCTAGAATAACACCCATACTGTACCTGGCTCTTCTCAGCCAGTCCTTGTTCTGCCTTCTAAAAGTGTTCAGGCCAGCTCAGAAATATTTGTTGTAGACCTACTGTGGGAGAGGCCCATTGTCCTTTTTCCTGTTCCACTAAAGGCATTAATAATGAATGGTTTTTATCCTGCCTGAAAAAATATCCTTATGATATTTCACTGAATTAAATGACCCAGTGATTGCTCTCAGATCCATCCAGTGTCTTGAGTCTCTAAAATACTAGACTGAAGTAGCTCCCTGCCTTTGGCTGATACATTTCTTTGTCCTTCAATACTTTTATGGCCTGGCCATAGGAGGGGAAAGGACTACCCCTTGTCCTTTAAAAATGCTGAAAAAAAATGGCTCCTGGCCCTGAGTGGCTTATGCTATGGGTGAAAAGCAGGCATGCTGTTGAGAAGTTAAGAGCTTACCTTGGAATCTCAGCTGAGGCAATTGGGAGGTGTTCCCAGACAGGGAACTGTATGGAAAAGCTGAGGTATGAGCACACTGCACATAAGCAGAAAGGTCTCAGCAAAGTTGCAGCAGAGGTGTAGACAAGTCCAGGATCAAACACAGTAAGAGCGAAACCTTCTGAGAGAGAAGAAGGGGCTGGCAACAGGCAGTTCCTGCTTTCCTGCTGTAACTTAATCCTGTCAGCCCTACTGCTCTGCGCGTGGCCTCATGGCTCCGTGAGAATGGGCAAGACCCCGTCCCCCACCTCACGTTCTCCTGCACATTTCCGAGAAGGGCCCATGAGGGTGGAGAGTAGGAGGAAGCCCTGGAGTCTTGGCACCAGTCATTTGTATTTTGTTTGTTTTGGCTTTCTGCTGCCTTGAAAATAGCCCAGGGAGCCAGGTGGCTTATATCCACAGGTAAATAGACTCCACTCTCTGTGTCTGTCTCTGTAGCCCGTTTGGTTACCCATGGCTGGCTCTGAACTTGAGTGGTGTTTACCTGCTGTGGGATTGGAGTTTGAGGTCAAGGGCTGCTTTCCGGGGGTCCTCATAACTTCGTTTTATTGTTGAGCATTCATTGACAGACTGGACAGTGACGACAGCGTTAGACTCGTTGAGATCGTCACTTGACTACAGATCTTTGAGAATTGTGTGTCATTTTATTAGGTTTGTAGACAAGAAGGTGTGACCCCTGTCTCAGCATCCTAAGAGTCACATCCAAAATGCCTTCAATAAAAGACACATTAACTACAGAAAGTACAACAGGTCCATGAGCCTTCACATATGAAGAACAAAGACCTTGAGACACGATTTATTCCGACACAGATGGTGGGGCTGAAGCAAATCTGTCTACTCAATCTTTTTGGCCCTCTGTAAATTTCATTCTCCAGGAGATGGGGCAGGACTTCAAGGTTTTAACAACTGTGATCAAGAGAGAGATCAGGAGAGAGATGGCCTTTTCTCTCTCTCTTCCTCTCTTTAAAGCATGTGTATGGGGAGGGGAGAGACTCCTTGCTGCTCTTTCAGAGGTCCTGAGTTTGCTACCCACCATCCAGGTCAGGCCAGTCAGAACTGCCTGAAACTCTCACTCCAGAGGATCTGATGCCGCCCTCTCCTGGCCTCTGTGGGCACTGCACTCCTGTGCACATACTCACATCTGGACTCATGCACCTAATTAGAAATAAAAAAATGAAACTTAAAAAGTTTTAAGTGCAGGTTCGTATTGCGGAGCCTAGAGGGAACTTTGGGACTTTGGGTCATCTTCTGGGACACTGCCCGCCTCCTTTCAAGCAGGGTCTCTCATGGGCCTGGAGCTCACCATTTAGACTAGCCAGACTTGCTTGCCGGCTAGTGAGTACCCGAGACTGACATCTGTCTCCCCAATGCTGGGATTACAAGCATATGCCACTATGTCTAGCTTTTTCTCTAGATGCTGGAGATTATTCTGGTCCTTAGGCCAGCACCATTGTAGCCAGGTGGCTGCTGCAGGGTTTGAGTAACAGCCCCAGGTTATGACAGCCTGGGAGATCAGTCATAATCTTTCACCTGCCCATAGGGAGGGGAGGCAGGAAGACATCAGAGGGAGACAGTGTTTCTGAGACCCAAGCAGTGTCCCTTCCTGGTCAGAGCCACCAATATGCTGAGTGTCATCTTTGGCAGTTTTGTTCCTATGTTGTAGTTAATCACTGGGCCACAACCACCACCTATTCCAGGTCTTGTAGAGCATTAACTTCCCAGGGTCAAGCCTAGCAGGCTTTGACATCATCACTAACATCATTCACTGGAGAACCCTGCAATCAAGTTACAAAACAGAATTGTGTTAGGTCTTATTCTTCCTGAGGTGCCTCTGGCCTCCAGGACATAGGTTGGATGTACCTGGAAAGCTTCAGAAAACCAGTGATGGAGAACTTGAGCCATCTGGCCCATGGACTTCAAGTCTCAGTTCAATGTGAGCTGGACATGGCCCCACACGCCTCTCATTCCAACCCTCAGGAGGCTGAGGCCAGACTCAGGAAACCAAACTAGCAAACCTACAACAGCAAGCAGATTTATTTATTTATTGTATGTGAGTGCACTGTAGCTGTTTTCAGACATTTTTTTCTTCTCGCTCCAGCCCCTACTCTCTGTAGCTGTCTTCAGACACCCCAGAAGAGGGCATCAGATCTCATTAGGGATGATTGTGAGCCACCATGTAGTTGCTGGGATTTGAACTCAGGACCTTCCGAAGAGCAGTCAGTGCTTTTAACTGCTGAGCCATCTCTCCAGCCCTTTTGTTTTGTTTTTGAGACAAGGTCTTTCTGTGTAGCCTTGGCTATTCTGGAACTCACTCTGTAGACCAGACTGGCCTTGATATCTCAGAGATCTCCCTGCCTCTGCCTCTGTAGTGCTGGGATTAAAGACATGTACCACCACTGCCAGCTTGAAAAAATTTAATTAAGAACTACTAGTAGGACCAGCAAGATTGCTCAGAAGGTAAAGACACTTGCTGTCAAGTCTGATGATTTGAGTTCAATTCTCAAAATCCATGTAATAGAAGGAGAGAACTGACTTCCTTAAGTTGCCCTTCCACCTCCATGCTTACACTGTATGCATGAGCACATACACAAATAAATATAATTTTAAATTAAAAAAATAAACAATAGAACCCTGCAGGATTTCAGGAAACATGGGAGATGAAATCAGACATAATTTGAGCAGGGATATGAGGCGGGTACCAGCTTTCTTTGTTGGGTGGTCCTCTCTTCTCTCACTGAGCCCGTTCTTTTCTTGGTCACTGTAATCAGGACCTGATAACCTGGTACAGGCATATTGATGCTGTCATTCGTTCGTGGGGCACCCTGGAATGTGGTTTCACTGGGATCCTCAGGAGTGGTACACACTGATTGTAGGGTGCAGCTCCGCTCGCTGTGGAAGCAGTTTTCCATTCCACAAATCGGTGTAATTTGTAGTTATGCTGTATTTGAACCTTGTGGTAACTTTATCTTTGTCTTGTGGGACATATGAGCCTACAGAAACCACTGAAATTCAGAACGTGGAATTTGAAAACTTTTCTGTGAAATATTTTACCAAGAGCTTCTGAGTTTCTCCCCAAGGAGTATGGATCAAGTCTGTCAGGGCGGCCAGACACCCCCCAGCAAATGCTGTTTCTTAAGCCAGGGGGTCTGACGTTCTCTTTTGTCTCGTCTGTTCTTCCTTCTCATTCTGAAGTGTTTGAGAAACTCCATTCTTTCTCCTTGTTTGGCTGTCAGAGTCATCTCCAAGCTAAGTTTCATTACAGTGACACACAGTTTTTGTGTTTTACAGACTGACCTTAATCTCATGTTTAATGAGTGTTTAATCCCATGGACATGCAGTTCTGGGTTTAACACAGCCCTACTCCACTGCGGATTACCCTAAAGGATGTTTTGCTCCCTCTTCCAAGACCTCAAAGGCCAGATCCTTTTGGCCTTCTCGGCTGGTTTTCCTTCATGTTTACAAACTAGGCCATTTTCTAAGGCTTGCTTCCATCTGCACGCCAGCTCCTTTCTGCCTTACTGGAGTTGTTTCTGTGATCTCCACATTTGTGCTACTCAGCCTTGTGTGTCCTATCCAGGGCTAGGACAGCCTGGTGTGTGTGTGTGTGCGCCGGGAGGGTCTGTGCGGAGGGAGGGGGGGGCTGCCGGGGGGGGGGCGCACAAGTAGAAATGAAGGATTCTTTTTTCTTTCTGGAAGAACTGACTTTAGAGGATTATGTTGGTGGTGAAAAAGCTGCTTTCTCTCTGTGAAGGCCTTGCCCTTTTGAGTGTTGATCTGATACCTAAATCTAGAAAGCCCTTCTCTTTCCTCAGGGGAGTCCATCTGGAGCCTGTATTTCCCACAGCGTGTACCACCCACATGTGGCTGAGAAGGAAGGACGGAGGGAGGGGCTCGGGACTGTATTTAGCTTGAAGGTGCCTTTGAAAACCATTCTTTTGCTGAAATTTTGGGGTCTCATCCCTTTTGAGTTTATGTTAAACTTTTTTCCTTCCCTCTTTGAGACGGTGGTCTCATGTAGCCCAGGTTGGCCTCTTACTCCTCAAGTCTGGCTGTTTGAACTCCGATCCTCCTGGCCCACCTCTTAAGTGCTGGAATTACAGGGATATATCACTAAGGCTTGTTACTTTTATTTTCTTGTGTGTGTGTGTGTTGTGTGCTTGTGTATATTCCTGTTTGCTCCTGTGGGGGTACACATGTATGTAGGTGAGTGTGTACACCCAAAGTTGTTGTCAGATTTCTTCCTTAATTTTAACTATGTCAACTGTTGAGTCCTGTGCTGAACCCAGAGTTCCCCATTGGCTAGTCTAGCTAGCCTCTAAGTCTGAGTCTGGAATGCTGGGATTACAAGCCTGCCTTTTTACATGGTTTCCAGGATCTGAACTCATGACCACTCTTGCATGCCAAGTCTCTATCCACTGAGACATCTCTTCAGTCCTTATTCATCTTTTCTTTAAAAATTTTTTTTATTGTTATTTTAAACAAGGTCTCTCTCTTTTAGGTCGCTTTCCTAGAACTCACTATGTAGACAAGACTGGCCTCAAACTAATTGAGATCCATCTGCCTCTGCCTCCCAAGAGTTGTGGTTACAGGTATTGGCCATACTGGCTGGTCTAAAACAATTAAATATTCTTTTTTGTGTATCGGTATTTTGCCTGCATGCTTGTCTACACACAGCTTGATGCCCACATAAGCCAGATGGTATCGGATCCCTAGGAAGTAGAGTTACAGACTGTTGTGGGCTATCATGTTGGTGCTGGGAATCCAGTCCAGGTGGCTTCTTCCCCTCAGGAGCATAGTGAAGTTTCCTTGCAGAAACAGAATCTTCCTAGAGCAGGAAGCAATTAAGGCCCCGAAGGTGGTCATGGGTGGTCAAGGCTGTGTGCAGGCGGCCTTGGGAAGTAGGAGGAGCCTGAAGATGATGCTGGGTGCATGGTCCTAAGTCTTATGAAAGGCCTCATTCCCAAAGCTACCTTAGCTGGTTGCCTGCAGCTGCTGGGCTTTGTCAGAGCTGGGCTAGGAAGTAGATGCAACTCCCCAGCCTCTTGAATATTAGGCAGTTGTTAGATACTTACAGGCTTGGGGGGACATTGTGGCTGGATCCCTCCCTTCTGGTAAACAGACTTGAAAACCCCAGGCTCTGATTACTTGTGGAAGAATGGGCCTGAGGTGGGCCCTGGAGGGCCATCATAGATAACTACCTGAAGCATGTTCCAGGATTCTAAACCACTTGCAACACTGCCTAGCTGGACTGAATTCTCTTCCCCCCCCCCCCAGGCTATATTCCAAGCTGACCTGACCTTATCTTCCTTCCTCCATCTCCTGAGTTCTGAGATTAAAGGTCTTTCCACCAGGCTAGCTAGGACAGGATAGTGCCTCAGGAAAAGCTGCTGGTTCTGGGGCAGGCAAGGGGGCCCAGCAGGTATAGGTGCTTGCTGTACAAACCTTGAGACCTGAGTTTAATCTCTGAAGCCCACGTAAAGTGGAAATGGAGAGCTGACTCTACAGAGTTATCCTCTGACCTCTACACCAGCTCCTTGCCCCACCCATAAATATTTAAAAAATAAAATTTTAAAAGCTGTTTCTTCTGGAGATTTCAGAATAAGTTGGGTGTGGTTGAGCACACCTGTAGTCCTAGTCGTGGGGAATCCGAGGCAAGAAGATCGCTGCAAGTTTGGGACCAGCCTGGTTTATGTAGCAAGACTTTCAAAATACAAAAATATTAAGAAAGGGGAAAGAATACAAAGCTTGCAGAAGTGGGGCGTGGCCTCCTTGGTCACTGTCAGTCTGTCCTTGTCCAAGGGTGGTCTGTCTGTGAGAGGTTCTGCTTGTCTTCTGTACTTCTGTGCTTGCCTCTGTGTCTTGTCTGGGTTCTTTTTCATTTTTAAAATATTTATCTTGTATGTATGAATGTATGTATGTATGTGAACACACATGTGCCTCAGCCTCGAATCACTGTGTAGCTCAGGCTGGTCGCAGACTTGCTAGGATTGTGTGTGCCATAATGCTGGATGCTCAGCAGAATAATTTCAAGGGAGATTTTGAGACCCTAGGAGACTAAAGATCCCAATGGTAAGAGCAGACGGCCACTCTGGCGTCTGTCACTCCCAGGAAGTAGTGCAGGGCAGGAACAGCTTTCTCCCACAGGAGGAAATATTTACACATAATTTCCACTGATGGAAGAAGCATCACCAGAGAGAGAAGCAGGCAACGTCTAGAAACTTAGACATTCTCTAGATTTGAGTGTTGGAAGGACAGTGGGTCTGTGTAACAGGTGACAGCCTGCGACAAAGTCCATCCACATGTGGACAGGACAACTGGGTCCTTCAGAACACTCCTGCTGTCTGCAGAAAAGGCAGAGTCCTGAAACTCTTAAGCCAAAGAATCTATAGGCCAAGGATCTGTGCTTTGGGGTTAAGTCTTTTTATTTGTGTGTGTGTGTGTGTGTGTGTGTGTGTGTGTGCTCGCGTGCGTGCTTGTGTGCACATACAGTGGTCTTAGAGACCCGCGGAGGACGTGGAATCCTTTGCAACTGGAATTTAGGGGCTTATGAGCTGCCAGATGTGTGCTGGGAACAGCAGTCAGGGTCTCTCACAAGCACAGTAGTGTCTTAACAGCCGAGCCCTCTCTCCAGCCCTGAAGTTTTCTTTCCTCTGAGACAAGTAGCCTCATGTAGCCCAGGTTGGCCTTCTGTGCAGGTAGCTGAGAGTGACCCTGAAGTTTTGACTGACCGGACAGTACCTACTGAGTATTGGAATTACAGACCTGCACCTCAAGTTTCTGAAGATCGAACCTATGGTTCATGCATGACAGGCAGTCACCCTACCAACCGAACCACATCCCAGCCCCGAGGCTTTTTTTTCTTTTTGAGTCACAACATTAGCGACTATATAGAGAGTTCTTACGCACGTGGCTCTGCTAGGGTCCAGGTCCTTGGACCTTGGTCCAGGTCATAGCAGCATGTTGGAGAAGGTGGCGGCAGGGCTCTGATGCGACCCCTGGAATAGCAAAGAATGAATTAGAAGCAAACGCCACAGACAAGACCCTCTCTTTCCCTTCTCCTCCTCGTCTCTCCATCTTCTCCCAGATTTATAGGAAGCAGAGGGAAATGGAGTCAGCTTTAGAACAAAAGTTAAGATTCTGTTTGGAACGGGAGAGAAGACTCAGATTCAGAGCACTGGCTACACTCAGAATATCGGGCAGCATCTGGAGGCATTTTTTATTTTCGCAGGTGAGTAGGAGGGATGATGGTAAGTGTCTGACAGCGGACAGGTCCTCAGAGGATCCGGCCCAGCATCACCTGTGCTGAAGTTGAGATCTGTGCTTTCAAGCTCCCTCAGCACGTGGTTAAAGGGCATAAAGATACGGGGAACTTTGTGTATGGTCAGACAGTTTCATAGATTTAAAATTCGTTTCCTCCCATTCTCCTCCATCATCCTCTGCCCTCGCCTGCTAACACCCTTCTCTTAAATTCTGTCGGCTGCACAGAAAAATAGGACATGAAGGGAAAGGGAAAGCGCCCTTACTCGCACAGATGGGATACAGGAAAACTCTTTAAAAATTGTATGATTAGCATACAAAATATTGGGTTTAGTTGTGACATTTTCATACTGTCATATCGGTACAGCCTGTTCATATTCACTCCCAGCTCCTCCCCCACCCTCCCTCACCCTGCTGGTCCTCTTCTTCTCACTAAAGGAGCTAGTTGTCTGAGTCCTGCTTACTTCCCTTAAGGATCTCTTGTTCCATCTATTTTTCCTGAAAATGTCATAATTCCACTCTTCTTTACAGCTAACTAAAATGCCACGCTGTAATGAGCCATATTTTCTTTAAAAAAAAAAAAAAAAAGCACTGACTACTCTTGCAAAGGTCCCAAGTTTGATTCCCAGCACTCACCCTTACAGAGGCTTAGAACCATCTGTAACTCCAGTTCTCAGGGACCCAGTGTCCTCTTCTGGGCTCTGCAGACACCAGACTGGTGCACATACCGCATGCAGGCAAAACACCCACACATAAGGTAAAAATAAAGAATTTTTAAAGAAAGATACAGTTTCCTGGAAACATTTAAGAGATGGTGGGTGAGACTGGAATGGCGTAGAAATGGTTCTGGAGCCTTAGACTCTGGCATTCAAGAGTGGTGCCCAGGGCTTTGTGTGGGGTGTCATTTGTGTTGTAGTGAGTTGCTGGGCGGCTCCAGGCATTCTGGGGTTGGAGGGTTATTTTGAGGATCTAAGCTCAATCTTGTTAAAGGTTAAGTGATTTGGGGGACTCTGCTGAGTCCTCCAGAGGCCCAGACTGGTGCCCTCTGCTGTGGAGGCCCTTGCAACTGGACTGCCCCCACCCCCACCTCCACTTCCACCCCAGGATAAAGTTGTGCTGCCTCTGGGCAGATGTCCACCCAGTTCTGTGCCTTCCCCATCCCCCAAACTTGCATTCACTCTAAGAAGCTGGTCTTGGTACCCACCTCTTGCGTCTGCTTGGGCTTATTGGCTAACCGTTCGTCTCCCTGCAGACTCCTTAGGCCAGCCAGAAAGGGTTCTCAGCTTCCTATGCTTGGCCCGTCATTAACCTCCTGAGGTCCCTGGAAGAATGGGCCATAGCACAAAATGCCAGAAGAGAAACTAAGAAGTGGAGAATGATATAGACTCAGAGTCCTCTTGCCAAATGATAACCCCCTCAACCACAGGACTCCTTAGATGGCAGAATTCTTGGTAACTCTGGCCCCTTACAAAAAAATGTCGAACCTACAGTGTTGAACCTACAGCTTTGGGTTGAAGCACAGACTTCCCTGTGCACTGCCTTTCCTTCCAGAGACTGCTCTGATAATTACTTATCTGACCTAAACAAAGCCGGTGTGGTGTCACTTGCCTATAATCCCAGCACTTGGAGGGAGGCAAAAGACCAGGTTCAAGACTGTCTGAGAAGTCCAAGAGAAGTTTGGAAAGGAGGCTTACTGGTTTGTAAAGGATCAAGGTTCCGTTCCCAGAAACCACGTTAAGTGAGTCACACTTGCCTGGAACTCCAGCCTCCAGGAGCCAGTGGCCTTTTTCCGGCCTTTGGAGACAACTATGCTCAACTATGCTCAACTGTGCTGGTATGAATAGATACATATAGATACATGTAAGTAAAAACAAACCTTTAAAAATCCAAAAGAAAAGAACAGCTAAAACAATGTAACACTGGGTAGATAGTTATTCTACTTATTGTCTTGGGAATAATAAAAAGTGGTGTGCATGCACGGTGCAGCGGGCTTGGGTTTTTCCAACCGATTTTAGTCCGCGGTTGGTTGACTGTGCAGATGTGGACACCCTAGATAACTTCTTCCTTCAACCTGTAATTAGAGGCCTTGATCGCTGTGCAAACAGGAGGGACCAAGCACATAGTTCACAGGACAAAGGGCTGTGGTCATGTTACTTTAACATATGATGGGAACGCTGCTCTGGGACTGGTTGGCTGAGGACTTTTTTTTTATATGCCTGAAAGGGGGTTTATTTGTTGGGTGTGATTATAGCTGTAGCCAAGGAGAACATGGAAGTGGCAAAGGTCACTCCCCTCTCTCCTCTGACCTTGTCTGCTTCCTGCAGGAACTGACGTCATCCCTGTGTGTCCTCCCAAGGTGTGTGATGGAAGGGACTATGACTAATGCATATGCTATTATCTTCTTGCCTTCCTGGCTTATTCACACCGTGACCTTCAGAGGCAATGTGTCCTCCCCACACGCAGAGATGATGCTTTGATGGCTGCATACTGTATCCTGTGTGGCAGGATGGCTGGGCAACCCATTACCCTCTCCAGTAGCTCTACAGAGAGAGCCCAGTATTCTGGTGGGCGGAGCTGTGTCTCTCACAGAAGGGAAAACCATGGCCAGGATACTCATGCACACTGACTTTCAGCTGATTCCTCTGTGACGTGAGCTTCAGTTTACCCTCCAGTGAGGTCTACACTTTAGCCAGTTCCCGTGTGATTTAACAGTGTGGGTGGGTAAGAAGCAGTGCCATGTGGGTTTTTCTCTTCCACGTAGGCTTTTTTCTTTTCTTTTCTGTGTGTATTCATGTCTGTGTGTTCACAGGTGTACATGCAGAGGTCAGAGGACAACCTTGAGTGTTATTCTTCAGGTGCTGTACACATAGTGTCTATCCCTAACCTGTAGCTTACCAAATAGGCAAGGCTGGCTTGCCAGTGAGCTAAGTGCTAGGTTTTCATGTGGATTTTCTCATTGAACCTGTATGTAGCTCATGATCTGGTTAACTAAACTGTCCAGTGAGCTCCAGGGATCCGCCTGTCTCTGTCCCCACCCCACCCCCACCCCCCGCCTCCAGCTCTGGAATTACAAATGAATAATGCCACACTATGCTTGCTCCCCTGACCCCAGAGATTAAAACTTAAGTTCCCATAGTTATAAGGTAACCACTTTACCTGTTGAGTTCTTTCTCCAACCCTAAGTAAACATTTAGTATAGCTTCAGATTTACAGAAAAGATGCAAAATTAGCCCAGAAATTCCTGTGTACCCTTAGTGGGTTTCACTGCAGTAATAGAATTCTTGAGGTTGGGTGTGCTAGAATAAATAGAAACGTCCTTTTGGATCTAGAGGCTCAACTGCAAGGTGTTGGCGTCTGGTGACGGTTTTCTTCGCCATGTCCTCTGAGGGTCCCTGTGCAGAGCTTGGTGTTGAGGGGCTGTTAAACATTTAGGACAGAATACATCCGGGACATAGTGTTCTGCTCCGGCCTCACATGGCCTTATCTTGTCTAAAATCCATTCTGTTCCCATCATGTCCAAGTCTTGTCCAGCCCAGCTCTAGTCTCGACAGAGTCAGACCTGAGTGAGACTTAAGGATACAAACTCAGCAAATTCTCTTTGAGTTATCAGCCTGTAGAAAACCTATGGTTAGAGGACATTCCCTGTCCAGAGAGAGGACCAGGCAAGGGAAGAGGATGACAGGTCCCAGCTGACTTCCCAGTCCAACAGGACAGACAGTGTGACATCTGCATGTGTGCGTTTCAGACAGTGTCTCACTGAGCCTGTACTCCATAATCCAGGTTAACTAAACTGTCCAGTGAGCTCCAGGGAGCCACCTTCCCCTGTCCTCCAGCTCTGGAATTACAGACCAATATTGTCACGCTGACGTTTCTTACTGGGTGGTGCAGGCCGGACTCAGGTCTTACTCTTGTGCGTGTAGAACACTTTCCTGACTAAACCTTCTCCCGAGCCTCAAGTTGTGTGTGTGTGTGTGTGTGTGTGTGTGTATGTGTGTTTTAATGATTTATTTTTAAATAATGGGTGTGTATGTGTGTTCTGGTGCCAGTATGGAAGCTACTGGAGTTGAATCATCTAGAGCTAGTTACAGGCAGTACTGAACACCTGTGGGTGCTGGGAATTGAACTTGGGGCTTCTGCAAGAGCAGTTAAGTGCTCTTAACTCCTGTGCTGTCTTTCTAGCCCCCACCCCTCCCCACTTCCCTTTTTTTGAGGCAGGGTCTTGCTGTGTTATGAAGCAAGCTAGCTTTGAACTTGTGATTTGTTTTTGCCTCTGCCCCTTCACATACCCCCAGAACATATAAACACACACACACACACACACACACACACACACACACACACACACACACATATCCCTTTCTCTTTTTTTGACAGGGTCTTGTGTAGTCCAGGATGGCCTTGAACTCCCGACCCTCCCGGCTGCTTCTTAAATGCTAAGAATGCAGGCAAACTCTACCACACTGGGCAGAATATTGTCTCCTTCCTGTGCCTCCCACTCCCCCAGCCGAGTTCTTTTATGCAGCAGCTCTCCTGGGTTCGTTGTTTGGTGACTTCACCCTGTGGTCCCTTCACCCTGATGACGGACTCATAGCGGTTTCCCCTCTGACGTGGCTGCTTAGTAGCACCATGGTTCTCTAGATACGGGTTCCTCTGAGGCACGGGTGGAGAAGACTGTGTGCTACTCTACCCCTCTATCTGCTCCAGCACCTGCTGTACATTGGAGGGGTTCCTCATTAGTGTGTGTGTGTGTGTGGGGGGGGGGAGTCTTGAGGCTTTCTAGGCTCCTCTGTAAGCCAGGCCTTGAGGTCTCAGCTTTCCTGGGAGATCTCCAACACGCTTGCCTGCTGTCATTGTCCACAACCAGTGTCTTCAGCAGACGGTCACCTGGCCACACCCTTGCTTTCCTCTAGGGATGCCCTACCTTTCCTTCTGTGGCCAGGCTGAGTGGTTTCCTCCTGTCTCTCTGCTTCCGTTTTACTTAGGAATTCCATTAAGTCATTTCTCTCTGTTTTGCTAGATGAGGTTAAAAGCAACCACACAGGACTTTAACAGCTTTAGGACTTTCTGCCAGATGTGGTTCTTACTTCTGCCTCCCCAGAGCCTCGCTGCATGCACATGCTTTTGCTGCTTCATTTTTTCTGAGCTCCTAGCCAGAAAGAAGGCTCTAGCCTGGCACTCTGGCTGTGAGCTCAGGGTCCCTTCTCACTGTTGGAGGTGCCCCTAAAGTCACTTTCCTCTCCTATTTTGGCTGCTGCTGGCCTCCCCACTCCGGCTGTTACTCGGTTCCAAAGATGTGTATATTTCAGCTGTCCATTATGGCAACACCTCCCTCCTGGGTCCTCATCGTGAGTTTACTACAGCAAGAGGAGACATGACATTTCTGTAATTAAAACAATCCAGCTCAGGCTGTGTACATGCTGGCCAAGCAGTCCACAGCTGAACCAGCTCTAGCCCTGCTTTATTTAGTTTGTTCGAGACAGGGTCTCTCTGTTATGCGGCTATGGCTATCCTGGGACACACTGGGATAGTCTGGGCTGGCCTCTGCCTCTGAGTATTGGTGTTAAAGACGTACCACCACGCTTGACTTTTTCTAATCCTACTTAAAAAAGCAAAACACAAAAAACAAAAAAACTTTTAGAAGCAGGCAGTGGTGGTGGCACATCTTTAATCCTAGCACTCGAGGCAGAGGCAGGCAGATCTCTGAGTTCGAGGCCAGCCTAGTCTACAGAGCAAGTTCTAGGACAGCCAGGGCTACACAGAAGAAACCTTGTCTCAATTATTATTAATTAATTAATTAATAGGAACTGGCTTACTGTGTATCTCTGGCTGACCTTGAGCTCCCTGGATAGCTAAGAATAGCGACCTTGAGCCTCCCATCCCCTGCCTCTCTCCCCTTGGTTAGGTGCTGGCAATCAGACCTAGGGCTTCTTGTTTGTTAAGCAAGGGCTCCTCCACCCACAGAGCCCTGTCCTCCTCCTGGAACTGGGTAAACTTATAATCAACAGAAACTAATTAGTCTACAGCTATAGAAGCTTGCAGTCCATTAGAAAACGGTATGGGGGAGGGCCTTCTGCCAAGCCGCGAGGCTGAGGCCTGGGGCAGAGGAGGAAGGGCTCTAACCTGCCTTTTATAGTGACTCTTATCACTAGATCTCTGCTTTAGACCCCACTTCCCGGAACTGCAATGTTGGGGGTCAGGTTTTCAACATGGTCTGTTTGGACAAGTCGTGCTCAGTGCTGCCTGCTGTGAATCCTCATGAGGGGCATCACGTCACTGAGGGCTCGGCATGGGCACGCCACTCCTCAGCCAAACTGCACATCTCATTTGGATGCCATCAGCTTTTCTGTCCCGTCCAAGGTTCCACATTGTGGTTAGTTGTCCTGTCTCGCTCTGCTGTTTGCTGCAGATTGGTTTCTCTGGTTCATTTGTCTCGATCTGGACTCTACCACTCTGAGATGTACTGGCTGTGTTCCACATGACAGGTTTTCATGTGGTGCAGATATGCCAGGAGTGTGGAAAGCTGTGGAGTTCTCTCTCATCGTGGTGGCAGGTTCATGGAACCTCCCTGTTTTGAGAGAGTGAAGCCTGCCTAGAATGGGAAAACCCACAGGGCATGGCCGGGAAAAGGCCTGTGCTCTGTTTGTAGGGTTTGAGTTGAGGAGTTTGAGTTGCAGGGCCAAGGAGTAGACTTCACTGTGATAGAGAAGAGGTGAGGCCCCTGGGCAGAGGGCTGGCTGGAATGACAGGGGCTGCTGCACCAGAAGCCCTCTGGGAGCTTGCAGGCCTCAATTACACAGGGAGACCAACCCACATCTTAAGATGGAGTCAGAGGAGCTGAGAGTACCGCTCAGTTGGTAGAGTGCTTGCCTAGCAGGCACAAGGACTCGTTCAGTCCCCAGCACAACATAACCTTGCAATGGTGACACAGGCATGGAATTCCAGTACCAGAGAGGTGAAAAGAAAGGAGGGTCATGAGACCCTGCCTAAAAACAACAATAGAATAACGTACAATAAGGGACGCAGGGAACAAGACACATCTTAGGTGTATCCTTGGACCAAAGTTAAGTGCCATCTTGGATTTGTTCTGGTAGGGGTCATTTGACTTCCCCAGCGCCTGGGGGAGTGGCTCTACCTTGGCCCTTGGCTTCTTCCTCTACATTTTCCGGGGTTAGTGTAGACTCTGACCTTATGATGGCATGCAGCCCTCTGTATACTGTCAGGAGTCACTGACATGTAGCATCTTGGGGTAAACCAAGTTAACATCGCAGAATTATGCTCCAGGAAAAGGCAGGGTTGGTTCAGAATGGCAGATCTTTCTGAGCCACGTAGTGAGGTGCCACGAGGAGCCCACTCATGAGTTCAGCTGTTGAATGGATCTCCCTGTGAGGCTCAGAACCTGGCTGTTTGTACTGGTGACACTGGTGTACTGGCATGCTGAAAGCCTTTGTCCTACAGGACATTCGGAGGCTCAGGAGTCCCTGTTTGCCCTCTGGTTCCTTTCAACCTGTCTTTGTCCCTTTGACTCTCATGACAGACAGGAAGGATCGTGCCTTTCCTCCCCTCTCCTGTACCCTTGTTCTTACACCTATCTCCCCAACACACCTCCTTATCCTTCCCTAGACCCAGGGATGGATGGCTGCAAAGGGAGAAGCCCCTTTCACGGAGCTGGCAACTTGTACCTCCGTGAGCATTCACTAGTGATTACAAAATGAACAGGCCGTGAGCCTGCTAGACGTGCAAAAATTTTCCTCTCTCTGGTTTCAACATGCTCCACCGCCTCCACATTTCCCTGTTCAATGTCTGTCCACCCACTTCATGGCTTGCTTGACCTCCTGCCTGGACATTCCAGGGCACCCTGCTGAGCCATATTTCACCCTCAGGAATCTGGAGATAGCAAAGGGCTGGCTGTTGGCTCAGTTGGGAAGGTGGCCAGCCACTCTGCCCAGCTCTCACTAGAGCCTCACATCTGAACGGAAGTGTGAAGGTGCCCATGTGAACACTTGTCATTTGTCAACGACTTCCCCTGACGGTGCTTCCCCTTTTTAGATTCTAAGTCAGGGCTTTTGTTTCCAGATGACCCATTGCGTCTGTGGGAGGAGGCCAGCTGTCAGCCATGGTTATAATTCCTCCTTCCTGGTGCTCTGATCACAGCCATGTAGTACTATGCCTAGTTTTTTTTTAAAAAAACAAACAAACAAACAAAAACATGGCTTCTGGGGATCAAACTCAGGTCTTTGTGCTTTTAAGACAAACATATCACCAACTGACCTATCTCCCCAACACACCCCGTTTTTAAGAGGGTCTGTATAGCCCAGCCTGGCCTTGACCCTCCTGCCCAGCCTCCTTGGGAATTTCAGGCCTATGTCAGCTACACATAACTCTATGATTCCAAATCTTGAGATGGGTCTTGTGGCATTTAAACATGGATCCTGTTCTCCGAGAGTGTTTTCTCAGTACCACTGGGAGCATTTTGTTCTGCATTGCTTGGGACTTTCTTGGATTTTGTACCCAAAGTGTTCTTTATTGAGGGAAACCTGTCCTAGGTGTCCTAGGTGGGGTAGCAGCTCACCTGTGACTCACCGTGATGTTTGGCCGTGCTTATAGCTGCTAAGGTGCTATTAACACATTTCCGTTCTTGCTCTTACAGAACACATAGGTAGTCAGGAAGACAGGTAATGGGAAAGTGCCCTGGACAGCTACAGTGAAGAGCTAGGGATGCTGGCAGCTGAGGCAGGGTTCCTGCCTGTCCTGTGTGCTCTGTGCACTTGCCTCAGGTGGATGCTGGCAGCCATCAGAGGGAGGCCTATGGAGGCAAAGCCTGCTTGGGGACTTGTAAGCAAGACTGCCAGTGTAGACCTTTGCAGTGGTAACAGAGATGAGACAAGAGCATGGGACAGGAAGGGGCCTGCTGGTGTTATTTGAAAGCCAGGACAATGGCCATCCTAGTTAGGGTGTGGCGTGAGTCGTCACTGGTTGGTTCGGGTCTTCAGTCCTTGGAGGGGCTAAGGACCAATTTGCAAGCTTGAATATTAAATTATGATGGGAAAGTTCTGGCAATGTTTTCCTTCCCTTCCCTCCAAGGCTGGAGATTTGAGCAAAGATACTTTAATGTATGCTTAAGCACAAGGGCTAAGAGAGAAGAGAGGTGCTCAGAAGAAAGGAAAACACCCCTAAAAGTTTGTGTGTGGGGCCTCTCTAAGACAGTCACAGCAAGTAAGACACTGGGTGCTGCTCCTCAAGGGAGCCTTTTGCTTCTCTGAGTCATGAAAGTCATATAAAAAAACCTAAGTTTTCTAAGACGAGACCTTGTGCGTGTGTGGTGGTGCTGGGTGTC
Organism: Rhynchomys soricoides; assembly: GCA_019843965.1. Taxonomy (NCBI): domain Eukaryota; kingdom Metazoa; phylum Chordata; class Mammalia; order Rodentia; family Muridae; genus Rhynchomys; species Rhynchomys soricoides. Next base: position 3,629,283 of record JADRCH010000128.1, on the reverse strand, counting down.
CTTTATTTCTCTCCACGGATTCAGAGTTGCCAGCTGACTAGAATGGCTGGCTGTGACACTCTGGGGTTGCTCCTTTCTCCACCTGCTCCATGCTGGGGTCCCAGACGCCTGGCACCACAGCTGATTTTTATGTAGGTGCTGGGGATCAGAACTCAGGGCCTCATGTTTGCGTGGAAAGGAGCTTACAGACCGGCAGAGCCATCTGTCCCACAGCTCCTTAGTGTTTTTGCAACAGAGACTCACACTGTAGCCCAATCTGGCTTTGGATTTTTGATCTTCTTGTCTCTACTGTCTGAGCGCGAGGTTACAGGCATGTGCTAGCATACCTGGCAGAGTTAACCATTTAAAGCCAACAGCAATCGGCTCTTCATAGCTTCACAGTGCTGTGTAACTGTCAACCTCTGTCTAGTTTCAGACCATCTCATTGTCTCTAAAAGAGCCCCACCTCCCTCCTGTGACATCCCTCAGTCTCTGGCCACAGTCAGTTTGCTTTCCGTGTCTGTGGACTTTCTTGTTCTGGGCATTTGGAATCAATAGGACTCTAGGGAAGCCCTTTGTGTCTGGACTCTCTAGAGCAAAATGATTTTTAGGTTCATTACAAGCCGTGGCTGGGAGCCTGGTGGCCTGGTGGCCTTTTTGGCCTTTGGCAGCCTCCTCTTTCGCTTTAAACTGGGGCTCAGGCTGAACTCTGTGAGGACAGCCAGGCTGCTTCAGTCAACATGGAAGGAATTGCTGTTGTGGCCCAGGCCCAGAAGAAGACATGGGGTTTGTGGTCAGGGCTGAGAGTACCTGACTCTCCTGGACCCTCAGAGAATTCTTGAGTTGTTGGACCGATTCCTTAGAAACAAATCTGACTGAACATGGGGTGTCTCTCTGTACCCTGACGTTTGCTGATCCTAATTCAGAACACTAAAGATCACTGGGTGTGGCTTCTTCCCAGGATTTTGGGGGTGTTTTCCTCCTCCTACCTGTGTGCTATACTCAGAGTGGAGGGGCCCCAGATCCTTTATCTTTTCATCTCTGAAGCAGGTAGAGAGGTGCCAGACCTGTGAAGTTTGCATCTCCCCACTGCCAGCCAATATGGAACCCTGTTTTGGAAGAGGCAGATAATTTTTGATCCAAAGTGCTTGGTAATAAAATAGTTGAAATCTATACTTGTCAAGGAATTTTTATATCATGTACAGGTGTGTGGAAGTCTTATTTTACTATATAAAAAACTTTCTTTACTAAAAATAGGTCTTGTATGTTAGAGTGTCAGAGAGAGCAGGGGTCCCTTGCCGGTCAGACTGGGGGCTGTTGCCTACACTTACTTTCTTGTGAGTTTAATTTGGGAGCAGCCCGTGCAACTCAGGCTGCTGCTGCTGGTGCCCTTCCAGGCTGGGGGAGCTCTGGTGTGCGAGCTCTGGGTCCACGGATGAGATTCAAGCCCTGGCCTCTCACCTTTGACTTGTGGTAGGCAGCTTAACCTCTCTGAGCCCGTTTGTTCAGGTGTGACTTGGGATGATCATAGTCATGATATTCTTGTCTCTGTGACTCGCATAAAGGGGTGAATTAGTCTATTAAGTAACTAAGAGGCTGGGTTCATCTTGGTATTCTGTTTTGTTTTATATTTAGAGGTGGAAACCAGGGCCTTAGCAGTCATAGGTGGAGTGCCATCTCTCCACCTCTACTATAATTTAGTTTTTAGGTTTCTTGTTGTTGTTGTTGTTGTCATTGTCGTCATCTTCTGAGACAGGGTGTCCTGGAGCACACTCTGTAGGCCAGGCTGGCTTTGAACTCAAGAGATCCACCCGCCTCTGCCTCCATAGTGCTAGGATTAAAGACGTGCGCCACCACAGACCAAGACCCCATCTTAGTGTATTTGTGAATCCAGGAGTGGGGTGGGTCCATGAGAGAGATGAGTACTGTAATAGATTTGGTCAAGCCAGAAGATAGATGCTCAAAGTAAATGCCTAGCAAGGTTCAGTTAGGAAAGTTCTCCCTGCACAAAAGTGAGGGCTTGAGTTCTGATCCCCTGAGTCCTCATAAAGCCAGGCACACCTATAATGTGCAGCACCGAGAGACTGGCTAAGGAAGACACTTGACACATGGGCACAAGCACACGCAGGTGTACACAGATGTGCACACACACACACACTAAACAGCAGTGTCCAGTCCCACCTGGCACCCCTTCTTCCTTCTTGGGCTGAGCACACAGTATTTTTACTGGTGGACACCCAAGATGTGAGTGACCCAGTGATAGGATGGAAGTAGACGACAGCCAGCTCTGTTGTGCTTGTCCCCAGAGCAGTGGATGGGAATGTTCTGCAGTATCTGTTTCCACAGGTGGACTGTAAACTGTCCTGGGAGGGCCTGGCTGGTGGGAAGGGACTGGGCAGATGGAAGGAGTGCCAGCTTCCTTCAGTGAATGGTTAACTTTGTGTTGGGAGGGCTCAATATGCGACAGCAAGAACCCTCTCTGGCTAAGGGACATGCTGGGGAGTGACAAAGGGTGGCCATGTGAAAACAAAGTCTTGACTCTTGCAATGGTGTGTGGCCCTCAAACTCACCTCTCCCCAGCAAAATCCCATTTCTTAACTGGAGTTTCTCTTGTTAGGCAGAAATTAAATTAAATTTAAATTAATTGAGTTAAATATAATTTAATTATTCTGCTTGGGATAGATGGAGGTGAGCTGATGAAAACAAGTAGACTTGGGTAGAGCCTATGTCTCCTAGACGTGGTCCTGCAGGCCACAGATGGCTATCAGTCTGTGTCCCATCCTGTCCTGTGTATCCCTGAAGCTACCATCTTCCCCAAAGCAGATCATTGAAGCCCTGTTACAGGGAGTCTGGGGATTCTGAGTGCTGGATTGGTATAGGCCCGGGGTATTCTCACAACTGGTCTAGGCTCTAGCTCTGTTCTTGCTTGTCTGCAGCTGAGAGTTGGTTCCCTAACCCACAGATCCCTCTGTAGCAAGCTAATACAGAGCCTGGGTTCAAACGTGGCAAGACTTTTATTCAAGGCGGTCACAGCAGGGACAGTGAGCCAAGCATGACTCTCTAGACCTTCCTAATGTTACAACCTCATGTCGTGGTGACCCCCAATCATAAAATTATTTTGTTGCTACTTCATAATTATAATTTTACTGTTGTTGAATCATAATGTAAATATCTGTGTTTTCTGATGGTCTTAGATGACCCCTGTGAAAAGGTCATTCTACTCCCCAAAGTGTGGCGACCCACAGGTTGAGAACCACTGCTCTCAACCCTCCTGAAACTGCTCTGGGCCCTCCTGAAAACAGGCCCTGTAGTGTTTAGGCATGGTGACCTACTCCTCAACCTCAGCCATTTGGCATGTGGAAACGGGGCTATGTGAGTTTCAGGCCCTGTCTTCAAACCAACCAGACACACAAGCAAACAACCAAACAAAAGATTTGGGATTGTTAGGTCCTGTCAGTTTATACAAGGACACCAAGGTCTAGGTTTGGAACTAGCTAAGGATGGAGAAGTCATTCTGAGATGGTGGGGACAGCCATCTCTAGCTCCTTGTGTTCCCTTGGTGAATGCTGGGGTGAGTCTGGATGAACAATTGAAGGATCTTAATGACAGAGTTAAACAGTGGAAAGGAAGGAAAGGGACAGCCAGATACTCCTTTATTTCCTCCACAAAGCTCCCAGTAACTATGGCAACTGGATTCTGTCAGGATCACCTGACTTGACTAGTGTGGCCACTCAGATGCCCAAGACCACCAAATAGATGTTGCAAGGTTGGACTTTCTTTAAACAAACAAACAAACAAACAAAATTAGCTAATTAATTTTGTGAAGGACAGGGCACACTTACATCATGGCTTGCTTTGGTAAGGAGGTTGAAGGACAACTTGCATGAGTCAGTTCTCTTCCCCATGGAAATGAATCAGTTCCATGTGGGTGGAAGCTCTCTGAGCCATTTTGCTGACCCTTGCTTTCTCTAAGTCTGTCTCTATCTCTGTCTGTCTCTATCTCTCCGTCTGTGTCTCTCTCTGTCTCTCTCTTAAGAATTATAAAAGTTTATGTGTCTGTTGGACTCCACAGCCTAGAGGAGACTGTTCAGCATGCTCCAGAAGATTTGGTCTGAGCATGAGAAGATGACTCTCTGTTAATGAGGTGTGTGTTGGGGTGAGAGGCAGGGCCTTATTATCCAGACCGGGAAGGTTAGAAGGTCAAACCTGTAGGTCAATTCTTTTGAAAATGTAGTATTAAAGCCAGGCATGGTGGCACAAGACAGTGATTCCAGCACCTGGGGAGCTGAGGAGGTGGCAGGTCAGGTGTTCTAGGACAGCCTGGTCTACATTGAAGAAGTCTTCTTTTAAGATAATCAAAACCCAAAATGCAGGTGTTAAGGTAACCATGCTGTGTGAAGCAAGCTCAGCTGGTGGCCCCAGGCCATTTTCACAACACCCTTTCTTGTCCCTCTCCTGCCAGGGGCAATTATAGGATTCCTGAACACACCACAGTTTTCTGATCTTGTAATTTTTTATGTGGGCCCTCAATTTCCATAGTAAATCTATGAAGCATGGCTGGCTGTTAATGGAACAAGAAAGGTCGGTGGTCCTTCACATCTGTCCCCTCACGGAAGGATAATTTCAGTTACGGCTGAGCAGTAACAAGCCGAGCCATCACCTTATTCCTCTTGTCAGTTTCTGCAAGCTGGGTCAGTGCTAGAGGCAGAGGGGATGGGGATAAGCTATCTTCTTCTAGAGACATCAGCTGACTTGTGGGGCAGGCTTTGTCTGCCTGTGGCCTGGTCTGCATTTCCTTTCCTGTTAGAGGAAACCCATAGTGCACCTCAAACTGTTTTTGAGTCCTGTCTCATTCTTTTGGGGTCTCTCTCTCTCTCTCTCTCTCTCTCTCTCTCTCTGTGTGTGTGTGTGTGTGTCTAGCTCTGAAGCGTTTTCCACAGCATCCTCCTATGATCTTCTGGAACCCCCTTTTTGACCCCTGGAGAACCTGGTGCGCCTTCTCCCACCACTTCTGCATGGGGTGTCTGGCTTGCCTTGAGGAGACTTCATTTTTTTCGGCTGGAAAGGGAGCCGTGTGGCTCACTTTAAGCTCTTCCATAGCTATGCTTTGGAAAGGACACCAGCGGAGTCCTTTTTATCTTAATTCCGTGCGTGGCTAGTACCTTTGAACATAGAACCAGTGTTTAAGTTGTTGATGGGCTGTCTTGCATCAGTTTGTGTAGTAAGTTTTTAAAATCTAGGCTTTATTTTACGTCAACAACCTATCTGATATTGGATGTTAACTTTAAAGTATTTATTCATTGGGAGTAGACACATCGTAAGACTCTAGGGAGCCTCTGAGTGAACACATGGAGCCAGGGATTGATGCAAAATGCAAGAGGAATTTATTAATTCAGCATGCTGAGGTCGCTCTGCATACCGAGACCGGAGAGCAACCACACGGAGCCCGGTCAGGGACCTTATATACGGATTTTAGAGCAGCCGCCATTAGGTACAATGTGATTGGCAGAACAGTGTGACTTTTAAACTGATTGGTCTTTAGGGAATGAGGTAGCAGGGGCTTAATCAGCCCCTCCCTTCCAGCCTCTGTGCTCTCTAACCTGTTTCTTTCAGGAGGGGAGGGGTACCCATGTGCTCGGAGGGGGGAGGGGACCTTGGTGGAATATCTCAAAGTTCCCGAGCTGACTTCTCAACCTGCCACAGCATGCCTGTGGAAGGAGGCTGGGGAGCAGCTGTGGGAGTCAGGTTGATGTTTTGCCAAGCTCCCATCCCCAGCTTCCTTACTAACTTTGCAATGCTAGTCTAAACCCCTGGAGGACTCATCTCCTTCGAGTCCGGTGGAGTTTCCTTGAAGGACTCTGGCCTTCTCTCTGTAGGGCTCAGGCCCACTATTTGCTTCCCCCACATTCTGGAACAAGACTGATCTCCATGGATCGAGGCACTAGGATTGCCCATAGCACACTGCCCTCAGTCCTGAGACAGGCTTGAGTAGCTCTTCTATAGCCACAGACCCTGTCCTGCCTGGTTGGGAAACAGCCACACCAAAAACCAGCCCCGTGTCCCATGACTGCCAAGCATCAGCCATCCAGGGCACAGCATGGATCCCGGAATATAAGTTCTAGGCAGGTAGCAGCTCTGCCAAGGGCAGAGAGAAACTTTGCCTTCATGGAAGCTACTGTGTCCCTATCTGCCCTGGGACTCCACTCTGCAAATGAGAAATGATATGATGGGGGTTTACTTTGGGACCGTTTAGAGACAGGCTCTTGCTATGTATTTCAAACTGGCTTCAAAATTGCTATGCAGCCCAACAACTTCTGATCCTCCTGCCAGCCTCTCTACCTCTCAAGTATTGAGATTACAAACATTTGCCACCATATCTGGTTTTTGAAATGCTGGGATCAAACCCAGGGCCTCATGCATGCTAGGCAAGTGCTCGACCAACCAAGCCACATCTCCGGGTAGCTAATATACTTCCCTGTAAGATTAAAACCTATCTATGTGAGTTTTGCCTGCATATATGTCTGTGCATCACATATGTGCACTACCTGCAGAGGCCAAAAGAAAACATTGATTCCCTGAAACTGGAGTTACAGGTGATCATGGGCCTCGTGTGGTGTGGGTCCCTGGGAAGAGCAGCTTTGCATCATGGAGGGCAGCCTAGGGCTAGGCCTGTGGTTCTGCATTAGAAGAATACACAGTGCTTCTCCAGGGACAGCCTGAGTTTGGGTCCCAGCATCCATGGCAAGTGGCTCAAAACTTACAGCTCCGGGGCATCTGAGACCTCTTCTGGCACTTCATTCTCATTCTCTCTCTCTCTCTTTCTCATGCGCGCGCACATACACACAGGCACGCACACACACACTTAAAAATAAAGATTTTAAAAGTAAATAAAAGGAGGCAGATCCATCGAGCACCTTGTCATGTAGGTCAGGCTGTCTTTGAACTTGCCTCTTCCACTCCAGGGCTGAGATTACAGAGTGAGGCATGGTGCCCTGAACACAAAACAAAACAAAACCATAAATGGTCAGGTACCAGTTGTACAAATTGAAATTTTGTTTTTTTACTATTCAATTTTTATGTTCAATTTGTAAATACAAATGGAAAAAACCCGTGTAACCAGCCCTTGGTGATGAAAGAGAATGGCCAGTCTCTCAAAACACCCTTTCCTGTCCCTTCTAGAGTTCTCCCCTGGTGCGAATGCTGGGTTTGCTCACACCCTGCCCATAGTTGACAAGTAAATGCTGCTGTTTCCGCCGATTAGTGAAAACCACACTGATTAAAGAGAACCACTGGGTTCTGAGTGCGTGGGGCTGAAGAGGAGGCTCCTCCGGTGCAGCCCAGGCGCCCCACCCCTGTCTCTAGGTTCCGGTCATTTGGGGCACAGTAACTTACTTTTTAATCTGTACTTGAAAGTCCCTTTTGATAATTCCCTTGGTCGTTCTGTTTGCCAGGTTGGAGGATGGGCCGCGGGGGATGGGCACAGGGGATGTGGACGCCTTCTCTCTCCGTCCCCCTTTGGTGTTTGTGACAGCCTTAGGAAGTCTGGGCTGGTCTCCAACACTTGTTGTATTGCTGTGATCTCGGTCAGCCTCCACTTCTTCAGTACCTCTGTCTCAGGCATGTGTCACTCCCCCAACTCTCTGGGTCGGAGAATTTCTTATGCGTGTCTTCTATTTTTGCTTTAGGTAAAATGTCGGCTCCAGGACCTTACCAAGCAGCTGCAGGCCCTTCTGTAATGCCCACCGCACCCCCAACCTATGAAGAAACAGTGGGTGTCAACAGTTACTACCCAACGCCCCCAGCACCTATGCCAGGACCAGCCACAGGGCTCATTACAGGCCCAGATGGGAAGGGCATGAATCCACCTTCCTACCACACCCAGCCTGTGCCTGTCCCCAACGCCAACGCAAGTATGTCTGTTACCCAGGTCCTTGCAGCTCCTCAGTCGCTGAGCCTGTGGACTCTGGGAGGGAGAGGGTAGCAGTGAGGTGCCCAGGTGTCAAAGCCAAATGACAGGCACTGTGATGTCTAGTTTCTCATGGGATATTTCAGACATCCCATTGCTGAGGCCTGCAATTTCCCTGTTATTATATGACACATTCAGTGGCCAGCAGGATGGCTCAGTGGGTAAAGGTGCTTGCTGCTAAGCACAACTACTTGAGTTTGCTCTTCAGCACTCAAATGGTGGAAAGAAAGCTCCCCAAAGTTGTCCTCTGACTCCACATGCATGTACATGTGTGCTCACACACACACATGCACAGATGTTAATAAAAATTTAATCAAAATAAATAAATGAAAAACAACAAAAACCCCAGGAAGAATTTGTTTAGGATCCTCCCATCCCTGCCGGGCCTTCCACCTCAACACCACCCCTGCCCCAGACTACTCGGAGTGGGAGGTCGTGAGTTCAGAGACAAGGGTGAAGAGAGAAATCCTGTCCTGCGGCCAGCTGCTGTGAGAACAGGAGCAAGAAACAAACAGCACTGAGTAAAGACAACGATGCAAAGCCGCCACCCCTCTATCGGGGTAGGGTGTCTCCTGGACCCTTGGGGGCCTTCTCCATAGTCCTTGTCCTTGAGAGTCCTCCATGGCCAGGTGTGTGAGTGCACTACTTGGCACTGTAAGCTGATGAGAACTATCTGAGGGGCCAGCAGAGCTTGCCTATCCTGCCCTTACCTTCTTTATCTTTATATCTGTTCGTGTGTGTTCGGGGTCAGCCACAGGAGCTCTCCACCTTCTTCTGTTTAGTTTAGAAATGTGTGTGTGTGTGTGTGTGTGTGTGTGTGTGTGCGTGCGTGCCTGCATGCAGGTGTATGTGAGTGTGTGCATGCATGTTTGTGTGTTTGTGTGTATGTGTTTAGGTGGGTCTGTTTGTGTGCTTGTGTGTATGTGTTTAGGGTGAGTCTGTTTGTATGATTGTGTGTATGTGTTTAGGGTGGCTCAGTTTGTGTGTTTGTGTGTATGTGTTTGGGGTGGGTCTGTTTGTGTGATTGTGTGTATGTGTTTAAGGTGGCTCAGTTTGTGTGTTTGTGTATGTGTTTGGGGTGGGTCTTGGTGGCAAATGTCCATTTGATGTCCTTAGAGATTAGGCAATATCTGCCTTGCAGGATCCTAGTAGCAATTGTCCCTTTGACTTCAGTACAGCCATGTGGAGAAGGAACTCATGACCCACAAGCTTACTCTGTACTGCTTTAGCTGATGGCACAGTTATCACTACTGCTTCCAGAACATTCCCAGATCACCTCCTCTCCACTTAGCTTCCCGCAGCCACTCCTGGCTGTGGAGAATCAGGCCTAAAACCCATTATGTCCCTGCTTCTCTGATCCTTCTGTAAATCACCTCAGTGGGCCAATGGTGGAGCTAAAAAAGCAGTTTGGGGCTGCTGCTGCCACCCCCGCCCCACTGCTTCAGACCCCTAGGCCCAGAGCCCCGGCATTGGTGTCTTCAGTAAGGGCTCCGCCAGGACAGGTGGTCTAGGAGAGCCAGGTCCTGCCAGGAGGACAGGAAAGTCTTTCTCTCTTCTCTATAAACTTTAAAAAATTCTTCAGAAAATTCTGAAAATCTGTCACTGTTTGCTCTCTGTTTTGTCATTTTTTTGTTTTAAACTGTTTTTTTGTCACAATTCTGTTTTAAAACAATTCTCAAGGGGGACAGGAGGAGGGTTGCCACAAATCCAAGGTCAGCATTATCTACGCTAGCCAGGGCTACAAAGAGAGGCCCTGTTCCATTCCACCCCTTCCTAAACATTGCATACACACAGATACACTCAACATAAAATTGACTATTGTAGGCTGCTGAGGCAGGAGGACCACAGATTTAAAGGCAGCATGGGCTATATGGTGAGATTCTCATAATCACAAAAAAGATGAAGGAAAAAAACCACTTTAATTATTCCACTTAAAAATAATACTTGAGGGCTGGAGAGATGGCTCAGTGGTTAAGAGCACTGACTGCTCTTCCAGAGGTCCTGAGTTCAATTCCCAGCAACCACATGGTGGCTCACAACCATCTGTAATGGGTTCCGATGCCTTCTTCTGGTGTGTCTGAAGACAGCGGCAGTGTATTTACACATATAAAATAAATTTATCTTTGAAAAAATACTTGAATTTATTCTTTGAACATCTCATGTGTGTTTGCGTGTCTGTCTGTGTGTCTGTGTGTCTATTCATATATTCTTGATCTTACCCACACCATTCCCCTCCCCCTTCCTCACTGTCCCTATCTGTCTCCTTCCCACCTCCAAGTCCTTCCTCTTACCTCTTTAATCATCCTGAAGTGCCGCTCAGTGGTGTTAGGTAGACACACTGCCCACCTCTACTGTTCAGTTTCTAATCTCTCCATCTTCCCAGAGTGAAGATTCCCTTTAAACAGCATCTTCACACAGGCGCTGACTAATGTAGGCTCCTGTAGGTATCTCTGGAGTCACCCAGTGCTTATCCTTCTGTGACTGGCTTATCTCACTCAGCATGGCATCTGCTGTGTCAGAATCTCCATCCCTTTAGGACTGAGGTATAACTGGACAAGTTCATCTTATGTATCCTTTCATTCTTGGAAGCCGCTAGCAAGGATGATACCGCCATGAACTTGGGCTCTGGGGTAACTGCTGTGGCCCCAACTCTCACATGTTGACATCAGCAAGCATTCTTTCTTGCTCACCGAGTAACCTGTGCTGTCTTCTGCCTTTAGTTGCAGTGCAGACTGTTTATGTGCAGCAGCCTGTCTCCTTCTATGACCGGCCTGTCCAGATGTGCTGTCCTTCCTGCAGCAAGATGATCGTGACCCAGCTGTCCTACAATGCCGGAGCCCTCACCTGGCTCTCCTGTGGTAGTCTGTGTCTGCTGGGGTGAGTGTACTGCTCCTTGGTCTCTGGTGGGTGCCCACTCTGGGGTGATTGGTACCAGACTGGGAACTTAGCTATGGCAGGGGCCTCCCGTGCATGGTAGGAATATATATAAGTGTGGGAATGTGTGTGCGTTACTGTAGATGCCAGGGTGAGCCTCCTGTGTGTCTTGTCTATTAAGACAAGGTCTCTCACTGCTCTCAGGCCTGCCAAAGAGGTTAGGGTGGCTGATAGTAAGCCCCATAGACCCTGATTATAAGCTGATACTGCCATGTCTGCTTGCTTCACCGATACCTTCAAGATAACTTAAGAAATTACTTCTCTTCCTTTTTCTCCTTCCTCTCTTCCTCTCTTTCTTTCATTTTCTCGTGTGTGTGTGCGTGCGTGTGAACATGGACATATGCCATGGCGCACACGTCAAGGTTAGAGGACACCTCTCAGTGGACAGTTCTTTCTGCCATGTGGTTCAGGGAATTGAACTTAGGTCCTCATGATTGCAAGACAGACTCTTGTCTAACTGAGTTACCCCCAGATATCTGGAGGGTTTTTCTTCTTCTTCTTCTTCTTCTTCTTCTTCTTCTTCTTCTTCTTCTTCTTCTTCTTCTTCTTCTTCTTCCTCCTCCTCCTCATGCTCCTCCTCCTCCTCCTCCTCCTCCTCCTCCTCCTCCTCCTTCTTCTTCTGTTTTTATGGTGCTGAGGTCAGAACTCAGGATCTCAGCATGCTAGGCTAACAGCTGTCTGTGCACCTCAGCCTGGTTAAGGATGTAGAAGGCTGAGCATAGTGGCATGCTTCTGTAATCCCAGCACCAACAGGAGGAGGTGAAGGGAGGAGAGATGAAGACTTGAGGGCTGCCTGGGTTGCAGAGTGAGACCTTGTCTAAGTAAAACACAAAGCACGGCCGGCAGATGGCTCAGCAGGTAAGTGTGCTTGCCACCAAGCCTCACAAGCTGAGCTTGATCCCCAGAACCTAGAATTTTGTGACTTAAATGATAATTTTTGCTTTGCCTCTGGGAGAAACCTCAAACACACGAGAACAAACAAACGCGTTCTTCTCCTTACAACCTCTGGTATTTCCTCATTGCCAGTGCAGGGGATGACGTAAATATTTGTGTCTGCACTTAAAGAGATGCTGAGCAAAAGCAAGTGCAGGCTTTTCTAAAGCAGGTAATAGTGGGAGCCTCACCTGTGAACCCCCTGACTTGTGAGCCCCCCTCACCTGTGAACCCTCTCACCTATGAGTCCCCTCACCTGTGAGCTCCCTGTGAGCCACGTGGCTACAGCTTTGTGCTTTTTCTTGGACGAGCAGAGACATCTACTTTTGGGCCACTAGCTCACATCTCCTCATGGTCTGCTTGTGACTTTAGGTGGAGAAGGAACAATATTGTTCTTCCTTATTTCAAAGATGTAGAGCCTTAGAGTCTGTGTTCCCCAGGGAAGAAGTGGACAAGTATGCCTCGGGCCTGCCCTTCTCAGTCTTCCTATGCAGAGCCACGGTGGACTCTTGCATCCACTCTCTGGAAGAAAAGACTTAAAGGTTCCTCCCAGCACTTAGGGGTGAGGTCGGATCACAAGCTCAGGGCCTGCCTGACAGCTGAGACAGTGTCCACAGAGTGAATTAAAGCTGTGCATAGGGTACACACCTGCACGCCCATCCTGCCTGAGATTAAGGCCAGCCTCTGCCACATAGTGGGCTTGGGCTACCTGAGACCCTGTTTCTGAAAACAAAAGTAAAATGACAGCTGGGGATATGGCAGAGTACAGGGAGGTGGGTGGCTTGCCCAGCATGTGTGAAAGCTAGTTTCCATCCCCAGTACACAAAGTGCTGCTGGGCCTGATGGTGCACATCTGTCAGCTAGTCTTCAGCTAGTCTTGGAAGACAGAAACAAGAAGTGCAAGTTCAAGGCCAGCTTGGGCTACAGAGTAAGATGAAGCCTCCCCCCCCCAACCCCCCCCTCCCCCTCACCAAAACAAAGCAACCTGTTGTGGTGGCACAGGCAGGCAGATCTTTATGAGTTCAAGGCCAGCCTGAGCTACACAGGGCGTTCTAGGCCAGCCCGGGTTACATAGTGAGATCCTGTCTCAGAGAGAAAGGGAGGAGGGCAATTTCACTGCTTTGCAACATTAGTGTTAAAACTATCTTTTGCCTTTGAAACTGGAGTGGGGTAGGTAGCACAAGGTCAGCCTCTTGTGAGCCAATGTCTGAAGTCAAGTCTGCCTTTCTTCCTCTTTTATTCCCAATATTTTAGGTTTTTTGAGACGGGAGTCTCACTTTAATCAGATTCCCTCAAAGGCAGATGGCTTCCCTTCTCTGTGTGTGAGAATGACCTCCAAGTGTTTGTGGTTGCAAGGACCTCGGGGGTGGGGGCTGGGGGGTGGGGGGGGAGCAGGCAGCGACCAGCAGTGTTTGGGTTTTATGGCATTTGTAGGAAGCCCCCTACCTGTGTGCAGAAGGTGACGAACTGTTAAGAGAGGTCATCTGGGAAGTTGATTCCTGGTCACTAGAACTCTGAAGAAGCTTTGTCCCCAAGTTAACCCCAGTCCACTCCTGTTTAGGTTTAACTGGATGCTGCTGGCTCATTTGTTGGAATTTTTCATGTTCGGCCCCTAGGCAGCTAGGTGGGCTGAGCAGGCAAAACACAGGCTATGGAACCATCTCACATGTGAACTCTGTGCCCCCCCCCCCTTAAAAAAGATTTACTTTATGTATGAGTACACTGTAGCTGTCTTCAGACACACCAGAAGAGGGCATCCAATCCCATTACAGATGCTTGTGAGCCACCATATGGTTGCTGGGAATTGAACTCAGGACCTTTGGAAGAGCAGTCAGTGCTCTTAACTGCTGAGCCATCTCTCCAGCCTGCCCCTTCCCTCCCACCTCACCCCCACCCCCCAAAGACAAGGTTTCCTTTGTGTAGCCCTGGCTGCCCTGGAACTTTGTTGGCCAGGGAGGCCTGTGTGACTTCTTTTCAAACCAGTTTGCCAGTCCTTATCTAAGATGAGGTTGGCTACTACTTCCTCTTCCTCCCCTCCTCTCCCTTCTCTTCCTCCTTCTCCTTTTATATATGGGCTAATGTAGTTCAGTCTTGCCCTGAAGTCACAGTGTACCCAAGGGTGTCCTTGAACTGATCCCCCTGCCTCTACCTTTCTAGTTGTGGGATTCCAGCCCATACCATTGTGTCCAGTTTATGTGATGCTGGGGGCGGACAGTCCCAGGGCTGTGTGCGACAGTCCCAGAATGCTCCTCCTACCTTTGGTTTTGTTTTGATTTTTTTCATGCCAGGAATAGAGTTCAGCTCTCCCACATGCTGGGCAAGTGCTCTCCCACTGAGCTACATCTGAGTGCTGGTATTTTGTTGCTTAACTGTCTTAACTGTGTAGCCCAGGCTGGCTTTGAATCGAAATCCTCCTGCCTCTGTCTTCCTAGTGACAGGATCTCAGGTGTGTACCACCGTGTGCCTCATTTCACATGTCATCAGGTGGCATCACATGACTCAGGTGGCATACTTAGAATACTGGTTTGGGGTTTGGGGGCCCATCTAAAGTTTCCAGGGTGGCCCTGTATCAAGAGAATCATTTTTGCAAACACTCTCCCCCTTCCTCTTTGGGTCAGGGTCTCATGTATCCAAGGCTAGCCTCCAATTCTCCCCCACCCCCAGGTAGTCAAAAGTGACCTTAAACTCCTGATTCTCCTGCCTGTGTCTCCTGAATGCTGGAATCACAGGCTTGCACATCTGGAATTGAGGATCAGACTCTGGGCTTTGTGCATGCGATGACATATTCTTCCAGATGGTCTTCAGCTTCACCCCCAGCCCATCAAAGGCCCTTCATGGGGTTCTGGTGCAAGTGCATGAACCCATGTTCTTGGCTACACCCAGCCTCCTTCCGCAGCTGGTGACGTGTTCCTGTGTCTTTCCTCCCAGATGCATCGCTGGCTGCTGCTTCATCCCATTCTGCGTAGACGCCCTCCAGGACGTGGACCATTACTGCCCCAACTGCAAAGCGCTCCTGGGCACCTACAAGCGTTTGTAGGACTCGGCCAGTCAGCCACAGGGGAGATAGTAGACAAATGCTACCAGAAGTCACCTGATCCTTGCCCAGCACAGCCAGAAGAGGCTCCTTCCTTGATCTCATCTCTTCATGGGCTCCATCTTCATGTCTTTTAGGGGGTGGGAAAGGTCGGAAAAGTAACAAACCTCCAAACCCAGAAACTGCTGCTGGAGGTGCCCTGTACGTGCAAAGACGTGGACCTTGGGTGTTGTTTCAAAGGTTTACCGCCTGCTCACGCTACCCCACTAACTGTGATTGTTACCCCATTTGCATCTCCGCTGATTTGCCATTGGCTGCCTCCTCTTCCTCAGTGGGCCTTCCTGGTGCCAGCCTCAAACCCCGAAGCCACAGTTTGCCTTAGTTTTCAGTTTGGCCTGATCTGTTCTGTCTCTTCTCTAATGACAGAGACCTCGCCTTAAAGACTTTGTGGTTCTGTAACTGCAGACTTCTCTGGCACTCACAATCACTTTAATTCCATAGAGGTTTTGTTAGTTTGTTCGTTTTGTTTTGTTTTTCCCAAGTGCATGGAAGGGCTGATGATACCACCCACATACAGATAAGGTCACAAGTACTAAATAGAAGGCTCTCAGCCTCTCCTGTCTCAGCCCCTGTCCTGTGAAGGGGCTCCTTCTTCACACAGTTTCTATGAGCTCCTTTTGTTCTTAAACACATACGGAAGTTACTTGGCAGGGAGACATTTCTAGAATAATTTTTATAATCATGATATAGCCTTCATTTTTCCATTTGATGGTGTGTTTTTAGTTGATTTTGTTTTAGTTTTTCACATACAGTCTAGCTCTGTTGCCTAGGCTAGCCTTGAACTCCAGTCTTCGCCTCTCAAGTACCCAGGGCTCTAGACATGCTCCTCTGCACCTCCTGGGCTTTTTTGTTCTGTTTTTCTTGGACAGAAAAACAAACAGGTAATTTCATCGACTGCCTATGTAGGTTTGGTGTGGTTTTGAAAACTTTGTCTCTATGGGGTCTCTTTTAGGGAGTCAGGAGACCCCTATTTGAGGCCATGCTTCAGTGCGGAGAGATTGGCTGCTGGAAATCCCTGAAGCATGATTTTATTTTTTAGAGATGAGCTTGTGTGGTATGGTCAACATGGTCTCTAACATCAACAGACCAGGTAGATGGATGCCAAAGACAAGTTCAGTGCTCTTTCTAGGGTGGCCACTCTGTCATGTATAACATTGACACAGTCTGGCCAGCTTTCCAGGAGGCCCTGGCTCCATCCTAATCCTACACAGGATCTGCTGCAGACAACAGTGTACAGAGTCAGCCTGACCCGGAACAGAAGTCTGCATATTGGTTAAGATACAGCCTAGCCATTGACTAAGCTCTTCAGACAATGATTCAGAAGTACTAGCCATCATTTTTGCAGTGAATTATGGGTACAATACATGACTTTGATGATATCTGCTTTTAGACAAATAAAATCTTTTGTCACTCAGTGAACGATTCAGTTCACCTGTTATGAAGAAAGGCCTTGTGTTGTGTTTCCAGGCATTGCCCAAAGAATCTTAAGTTGCTCTGTTACACTAGGAAACCCTTCCTTATCCACACCTCAGGCTTCAGCCACAGCAAGATGACCATTGCTAACGAGTTGCATTCGAAAGTCTGGCTGTTGGGAGCCCATGGTCGTCATTGATGGCAACAAGCCACGGCTTTCAAGTTTTAATAAAACGCTAAGAAGAAAGTTGTCCCCATTCATTCTCTGAACAGAACTCTCCTTGTTCACTGGCCTGGGGTGGCTAGGAGAAGCTATGAGAGGGGGTGCCAAGCTTGAAGCGTGGCTGCCACCCCTTTCTCCTACCTGTGGTGACAGCTTCAAGTTGAAAGGTATGGGGGAATCGAGTAATTTAGTTGTGGTTTATGTTACACTGAAACCTTATTTGTGTTCTTGTGAAATTCCTGCTCGTGGGGTCTCAACTGTGTGGTTTCTCTTTTATTTGGTCAAATTCAAGGCTGTGCAGTTGGAAGTTTGGCTGTCATTGTGATGTGTAACTGATCTCAAGCTGGTATTCATTACACATGCAGAGTCTTCTAAACAAAGGCCCTGTGTAGAGACTCTAGATATATATTACATGGAGTTAAATGCCAGATGGCCACGTGCTTTTGTGAATTTAGACTCCTGACACTGTTTCTTGGGGGGTAGACAAGTAGGCTAGGCTATCTGGCCCCTGAGGTCCACGGATCTACCTAGGCAGACTCTGCTATCTGGCTAACAGTCAACATACATCTAAGGCTTCTTTCTACCACACCCAAAACAGGATGGAGGCTGTGTGGGGACTCTGTACAGACTCTCCAAGAAGGGACTTTGAACATGGCTGGCCTTGGTACCCATTGCCCCAGAACATGGAGGGGTGGGTGTTTCCTGGTGAGCCTGCTGGTAGAGAATCTGGGAGGGTGGTCCAGGAAGCCGTGGTGAGGGGGCATGGGAAGTGACTGGCCTTCAGTAGCTTTCTGCTCTTGGACCACCGTTCTTGACTTGCAATACGGGGTGGGTTCGAAAGCTTTTTTCTCAGGGTCTCCTCACCTGACCTCTGCTGTTTCCTCACTCCCTCCTTCCTGTTCTTTACTACTAGGCCTCTCCCACCCTACGTATAGGACTAGGCCCTGCTAGGGAGTTCAGCTGCACCTGTTTGCAAGAAGTCATCCTTGCTGAGCTTGTTGACTGTGTACCCACACTGCCCCATGGAGGCATAGAGAGGGTCATGGGACCTTCACTTGACTCCAGGTTTGCACATAGCCTCAGGAAGGGCTGGAGAGCTAGGAAGACTAGGGAAGGGGTGTCTCCAGTGTGGCTGTGGAGAAAACCTCTCCCCTGCTTGGAGGTGACTTTCCTTTGCAACTTTATGGGGAGGAACGTCACATTCCTGCAACAAACCCCTCTCCTATGTTCTGTAAGTAGTCCCCAGTAAACTCGTTCATGCCCTGAGTGAACTTGGGCAGAATTTGGCCTTGATTTGTCATTTCAACCTTGGAGGAGAGGTAGAATTTGCTTACCTCCTTACTGGAAAGAATTGTGACATCTCAAACCCTTGATTTGGCCATTTATTGGTTTTTCTGTTCTGTTTAGGATTTCAACCAGGTCAGGGTAGACAGTTCAGGCAGCCAGTGAGCTCCAGGGGTGCCTTCACCCTATCTCCCCTTCCCCAACCCTAGCACTGGGATGAGAGGCACTACCACTCAGAAAAGACTCCAGAATGCACAAGAGGGCACACGGCAGGACTGCTGGGGGGCAGGGGAACTTGAGACTGCTTTCCTAAGCTGTAATTTGCATTTTGTGTTCGTGTCTGAAATTAAACAGTAAGAAGAATGCTCGTCCCATGCCAAATGGGAGGTAGTGGCTGGGAATCAGCCTTCCTTTCATAGACCTCAGTCTAAGACAGTGGAAAATGTGCATCTGGCTGAGGGGTCTTTTTGTGTGTCTTCCTGGGTGTGTGCATGTAGGGGTTTGGGTGTGGCTGGAGTTGGGGGGTCTGTCATCATAGGAGCTTTTCTAAAATGGACAGTGTAGCCCTGTGCTGTGGCAGCTTGGTGTGAGTGTGTGTGTGTGTGTGTGTGTGTGTGTGTGGCAGAGGGGTGTCTCTGATGACAGTGACATGACCAGCTCACCAGCTGCCAGCCTAGGATCAGCTGTTTGTGGCCACTGGAGCATAATGACAGGGTTCGTTCCGTGTCACTGTGTGGTTGACTTGGTGTAGCGTTCTCTCTTCAGCTATGTTCTAAGTTCGTGCTCTCTTGTTTTGTATGCAGCTTGCCCTGTGCCTGGCAGCAGTGAGTCACTGGAAGCCTCCACCTAAGATAGTTGTGAGTGTGTTTGTGTGTGTCTTTCTGTGTAGAGGAAGAGACAGGGATGTCTGCTCAGAGTCTGAAGGCCAAACCCCCTTGAGAGAAGCTGCTAAGACACCTTGCTGACATGGGCACTGAAGAATGCTCAAACACACTCCTGCCTGGCTTTCCCTACTTCTAGCCATTCAGTCTTGTCTGGAGTCTCAGCCAGGGCAAGACATAGTGGGAAAGACTTGCTGGGCCAGGTGGATGCCCTTGGTAGCATTTGTACGTGGAGCCTGGGTACACAATTCCCTCTAGTAGCATAACCAGTGTGGGCTGGCTACCACAGAAGTGCTTTCACTGTATTGTTTTAGTTATTAGAAGGGGAAATGCCTACACATGAGGATAGCAAGCCTTCCTCCTTTAACAGCTGAGGAGCTGAGCTACCTCTCCAGCCCAATACAATGATACCATACTAACTTGGGCTTTACAGCAGACAGTTCAGACGACCTCCTGAAGAATTAGCTCAGTTGCACACATACCCCCCCCCCTTTTTGGCCATGAACTTTTATGTGGCTATGTAGCCAAGAATGACCTTGAATTTCTGATCTTCCTGCTCCACCTCCCTAGTGCTGGGATACAAGCAAGTACCCGTTGCCAGGTTTGTTTGTGCCAGAGATGGAGCCAGAGCCCTGGACATGCTAGCCAAGAACTCTGCCCTCGTTGTTGACTTCTGTCTGGCCTGAGATGGTGTTCACAAGGTGTGGCTCATTCTGTAGGCTCTGATTGGGTATGTGCCATGTTCCAGGACACAGCTTTGAACCTGAGAGGCTTTTGGGCCAGACAGCCTCAGTTTTGTATCCTGGACCTACACAGTACGAGGAGCGCTCAGCTCCTACATATCCTCTGAGCTCCACACACACACCACGGCACACACTCACAAACACAAAAACGAAATGTAATAAAAAGGTGTCCAAAAATAACTCCATCACGTTCCCCTACTTCTTTACGATGACAATCTTGCTTGTAAAAGCACACTAAGATGCCTTCGCTCCTGCCAAGAACCTGGAAAGAAAGGCAGCCTTTGGTGGCACTTACACATAAAGCAAGGGGGCTTGAGGAGGCTGTGCGTGCTGGGTAGCAGTGTTGGAATTGCTCACAGCAGAGGGGCCTGGGGTCTAAAGTTCACCCAGGGCTAATTACACTACATTACAGCACTGGCCACAGCCCTCTGTGTTGTTGGAGGTGGGGACTGAGCTGTAGGGTGTTCCGTAGCCTCCTTGGTCTCTACCCAATAGCCTCACACCAGCTGTGGTTAAAACACACACACACATACACGCACGTGCGCATATATTCTTCAGACATTGCTCTATTGCTGCTCTCAGTCTCTACTAGGCACAGAAATCACTCTAGAGCACCAGCAAAGTGCAGGGCCCACAGCCAATCCTCCCACATTTTAGGATCCCTGGCTGGCCTGAGCTTATGGTTAAACACATGTTAAGTAAGTCTTTAAAAAAAAGAAAACAGTGCTCACACCCCATGGTGTGGGTGAGCCTCAAAAGTATGGAGCAAAGAGAAAGCAGATGTGAGAGTCCATATGCCTCAGACAACCTGGAGTGCGCAGAACAGATCTGGGGATGGAGCTCAGTTGGAGGGGAGCTTACCCAGCTTATGCAAAGACCCCGGTTTCAGTCTCAGCACCACACCTGTAAACGGAGCACTCAGGAGGAAAGAAGGTCATAAGTTCTAGGCTACCCTTAGCTATATAGAAAATAGAGAGTTGTCATGGGTCACATGGAACCCTGTCAAAAGAAAAGGAAGGAAGGAAGGAGGGAGGAAGAAAGGGAGAAACTGTCAACAGCTACCTACTAGAGCTTTGAGGATTAAGAATTATTTTTTTGAGAGGGTAGAGTTCATCTTTACAGAGACTGATTTAATTCACACTCCACATAATTCACCTGACGTATGTCATACATTTTGGTTTTGTTTTGAGACAGGGTCTCATGTAGCTCAGGCTGCCCCCAAATTCCTGATTCTTCTACTTCTGTCTTCTATGCTGGAATGACAGGCCGAGCCACAAGCTCCTCTACACAATGCATGATTTTGAGTATATTAGCAGTGTTGTTAGTATTTTATTCCCCCCCCCAAAGGAACTTTGAACCCTGAATCATGTGTGACCCACCCACCCACAGCCAATCTGTTTCTTCTCTCTGTAGGTTTACTTATTAAGATATTTCCTGTACACAGTCACATAATACCTGGGCTTCCCTGTGTGTCCTGATTTCTTAACATTTTTAGGTTAATGTGTGTTGTAACTTGAACATTGCTTTCTTCCTTTTTTGTTGCTGTGTAGTGTTCCACAGTCTGGGTGAGCCTTATCTATTTGCTTGTGTGTTAGTGGCTATCTTTGACAGGCTTGTGCTATTAGGACCTGCTACTCTCTGTATGTGCTGCCCAGAAGTAAATGAATATACACATTCCATGTGAGAGTAAATGATGGCTTCACAGTGTTTTGTTTATTTGTTTTGAGAGGGTCTCGTGTAGCCCCAGCTATCCTCGGATTCACTACATCACAGAGGATAACCTAAGCCTCTACCTTTCCCGTGCTGTGATTACAGATATGCTTTCTTTATCCAGTGCTGGGCACAGAACCCAGAGCTTCACGCATGCTAGGCAAGCAGTATCTACTAAGCCTGACCCTACATGGTTTAGCGCCCTTCTTATACTGAAAGAGTAATTCTGGATGGTGGGTGGGCAGGCGCATTTCCAGATGGAAAGTTATAATTGACAAGTTGGTCAAGTGGGGCTTGGTGAGACACACCTATAATCCCTGCACGTTAGAGGTGGAGGCAGAAAGATCAGGATTTTCAGGCAAGCTTGGCCTGCAGTGAGACTCCATCTCAATCCCAAAAGAGAGCCCTCCAAAACAAACAAACAAACAAACAAACAAACCGAGCTTGGCAAGCTACCCCCGTGTGGCTGTGCCAGCACGTGCGCCCTGTGCACGCCCTCCAGGGACCCGGTGGGAGCCCGGAGCGGTCTCATCCGGAGCCCGGCACACAGCTGAGGAGTGGGGCTTTGGACAGAAACCATGTGCAGCTTTCCGAGCTTGAGCACACAGCCCAGGTGGCTTCCTGCAGCCAGAGTGCATAGCCTGGGACAGTGAAAAGATGCAGTCAAGGATCAGCCTGGCAGTTCGTGCTCGTTTGAAAGACAGCATTAGGAACGAGGCAGGAGTCCTATGCTGCGCGTGCTCTTCACATGCCCCTGCGGAGATCTTTTTATGGAAGGAAGGAGGAGAGATTTTTCTAGTCCTTTCTCCTGGCTTGCACTCAGCACTTGGTGACTTTCCATCCCTAGACACCTCTCCGTGTAATGTCGAGAGCCCTCGACACTAGGAGGACCCAACACCTGGAAGTGTTCCTTAGAGACAGAAAAGGAGGCGGTGCTTCTCCAGTCTGCTGCAATGAGGAGTCTGCCTTCTGCCTGCTGCTCTTCTGGGTCAGCTTTGTGAGCCCTCTCCCAGCCTGCCCGAGGCCCTGGTTCCAGCAAGATCAGGAACTTGACCTCTGATTGGCAAAGTATATCAGCTGGCAATTGAGTAAGAGTTTGCTCGTATGTTTGTGGGTGTCAGCTTGTCATTAAGGGTTTTTCCGGCACCCAGCATCAGAGCAGCAGTGAGGATCGTGTGGGCTGGCTACACACTGCAGCTGTTTGGCAAGTGTCTCCTTCCCTAATTAACAGAGGAAGAAAATACCACAATGCTCAGAGTTAAGTTACTGATGCAGGTCCAGCTGAGACCTTCCTGAGACTGTGGACTATGATGTCAACCCTTAGACCTTGCACCTTTTTGCCCCGACCCGCAGGGCAGTCAGCAGGGGCTTCAAAACCTGGAGAAAAGGTGTGGGAGGGACAAGAGACATGAAGAAGGAGAGCAAGACAGGATTCTGATCAAGCTCCGTTTATTGCGGACAACAGCATGAGCTTATAAGCAAAAAAACCTGCAACCGAAATTCCTCGTAGCCATGGCAGCACAGACCTCAGCGGGTGGAGGGTCTATAGTATAGGTTTCGATTCTCCCGAAGCAGTTGACTTAGTTAATGTAAAACCTAAGAATGGGGCAGTATCTAAAGTCGTAAAACCTAAGGACGGGGACATATCTTAAAGTTGTAAAACCTGAGAATGGGGAAGTATCTAGGTATTTGCCTGAGATAGTAATCAGCATTCTTTTCAGAGCACTGTTCCTTGCTCTGGGCCAGGTGGCTTCTTTGTTCTGGGCCAGGCGGCTCCGGCACCATTTTACTATTGTATAGTATTCCGCTTTACGGAATACCCCAACCTGTCTATTCAGTTACTTTTTGAGGGCTGTTTGTTTGTGTTGTTTCTAACTCTGAGTAAAAAGAAGCAGCTGTGAAAATCCATACAGAGTGAAGTTGTGTGTCCCTCCCCCCATTTATTTGTTGGGTGTGTGGATGTGTAGGTACATATGTACCATGGTGTACATGTAGAGGTCAGAGCGCGGGAGTCACTTCTTTCCTTCCATCGTGTGGGCTCTGGGGATTGAACTCAGATCATCAGGTTTGGTGGCAGGCACCTTTAAAAGCTGGGTCATCTGGCTGGCCCCTTGTATACTTTCTCCTCTAGTGGGTACAAGTGACATGCTGGGACCTAAGATAGATTGTGTAGGAACACACAGTTGCTTGCTTTGATTTGTATTGCTTTTGTGTAAGTCTCTGTCTTCTTCTGTGACCAGGGTGCTTGCTGATCTACTGTATCTGATGACTGCACCATCTGTCTCCCAAGTCTGGGCCATGCTAAGCTCATCCCATAATAACTCCTGCATCCAACTCCTCTCTGGCCTTTGTTCTCCATCTGAACACAGGGAGGGAACACGTTGCTTGTCATTTTCAGCCCTTTGGTTTTTGCCAGTGAGTTAATAAACCCAGAGAGATCAAGAAACTTGTCTCCAACAGGCAGTGGTTGTGCACGCCGTTAATCCCAGTACTTGGGCGGCAGATGCAGGGGGATCTCTGTGGGTTTGGGGCCAGCTTGGTCTACAGAGTGAGCCCTAGGACAGCCAGGGCTGTTACACAGAGAGACCCTGTCTCGGAAAAACAAAACAAAACAAAACAAAAAGCAAAGCAACAACAACAAAAAACAAACAAAAAGAAAAGAAAGAAAGGAAGGAAGAAAGAAACGGGTTTTCAAAGGTCACACAGCTTATTGAACAGTCAACAGAAAGGAGTCATCCCCTCCCTCCTCCCTGCCTTCTCATGACAATAGGGGACAGAGTCTCCCTGCCCCTTTCATCTCAAAGAGATGGGCAGCTTTTTCTAAGACAGGCCCGCCGGGCTCCCAGAGCTCGAGGGCCCTCTACTGGTGACTTTTCCTCTCCGTGGGATGTCCCTGTCTCTCAGTCTCTGCACAGGAATGCTAGGAATGTGGCTCAGTGGGTAAGGTGTTTGCCTAGGGGGATCGAATCGTTGAACTTAATTCCCTGCACTGTCTGAGCGGTACACCGTGATGTACACCTATAATACTAGCACTTGGGGGTGGAGGGCAGGAGGATCAGACTTTCTGGGTCAGCCTGGGCTACATAAGAACCTTTCTCAACACACAAACACATACACCCTAGCCCATCTCTTCTTTTGTTTTGGCTTTTCTGAGACACAGAAAATATCTCCCAGGAAGGTATTGCAGTTTTGATCCCCCTGCTTCAGCCTCTTGAGTCTGAGATAGTAGGCCTGCACCATCATGCCCTGTTCAGAAGCAACCTTCTTGTGAGCCACATGTTTTGGTGGTAATGATGTGCCTTGGTGAGTCCAAGGCTCTTAGCAACTGGAGCTCCGTGGTGTGGGCTGTGGAGTGTGGGCAGGTTGGGCTTATGAGACAGAGGATGGGAAGCCCCTGGCTTTCTTTCATTTTTTTCCGTGAACTAAAATTGTGAACTAGGATATTGTCTTGGGAAAAAATGAAAACCAAAACAAAACAACAGAGCCTGGGGTGGGGGAGGCAGTGGAGAGATGGCTCAGCAGTCAGGCTTGATCCCTTACAGAGGGGCAGAATGTGGTTCCCAGCACCTACTCTGGGTGGCTCACAATAGCCAAAAACTACAGCTCCAGGAGATTTGGCACTAATTTCTGTGCTTTGCAGATGCCCACACATGCGCTGTACATATGTGTGTTTGGATGTTGTACGTTAAGTGTACTCAGGAACACACACACAAACAAAATAATAAATAATCTTTTAAAAGAAACACAAAAATAAAATCAGTGTCAAATAGTGTCAGACTAGGGCTGTGAGTGTGCAGTGAGCACTTGGCTCTCATGGGCAAGGCCCTGGCTTCTGTCTCCAGAACAGAGCAAAAAAATACATTCCTAGAAAGATGCAGGCTTCTGGCTTCCAATAGTCCCGGCCTATGTAGTAGGCCTGACTCATTGTGAGTGGAAGTGACGTCACATTAGCTCCAGTGAGAACACGAAGTGGGAACAGGGTCTGTGGCAGGTGCTTGTCTGAAAGGCCTGCATGAATGCTGTCTCTTTTCCTGGCTCCATGGGTCAGCTGACCAAGGTTTGGCCCTGTAATGCTATAAAGTGAAGAGATGAGGCCAGGGTGTGGAGCTCCTGCCTGGCAGATCACCTTGGCCTTGAATGACAGCAGATCCAGTGAGGTACCAATGGCTGGAGGGTTGGGGCATGGAGGGGGGGAGGTGGGGCCACCCTGGTGATTCTGTTTCTGCAGTGGGGCATAGGCACCAGTTTGTAGAATGCCCGCTCTTCAACATTTTCTTGTTGCCTGGAGACCACACAGCAGAGATGGCAGGATTTGGCTCAATCTCCTGACTTTGAATGGGGAGAATCTAGACTATAGACTGAGATAGACTATCCCAGGGGAGAAGGTGGAGAAAGGCCCAGAAAAGCCATCAGGGTTAAAAGAGCAAGTCCTCTTCAGCTAGAGCAGATTAAAACCCCCAGAAGCTGTGTGAGGTTGGGTAAGTCACCTGGTGGAGAACTTGGCTGGGGAGCTGATGGAATTAATCATGTGAGGGTTTTATTAGTGCTAGATACAGCTTCTCAAGGACAGGGTTACCATTGTTAGTATTAGGATTTGTTCTTGGAGGCCACAGAAACTCTCCTCATGAACTGCTCCCAGGGAATTCATTGCCCCGCACTGTGGTCCACCGTTCATTCCCTGGCCAGCACCGTTTCAGTGTGTGAATGTCGTCTGTAGATGCATTTTGTGTCCCCACTGGCATGTCATCCCTCAGACCAACCTTCTGGGACTCAGCTTTCCACCTTTCCCTGATGTCACCCTGGAAAGCCATAGGCCCCAGAAGCTGTGATTTCAGCCTT
The DNA here is from genome assembly GCA_019843965.1 of Rhynchomys soricoides. Classification (NCBI taxonomy): domain Eukaryota; kingdom Metazoa; phylum Chordata; class Mammalia; order Rodentia; family Muridae; genus Rhynchomys; species Rhynchomys soricoides. Next base: position 3,603,284 of record JADRCH010000128.1, on the reverse strand, counting down.
GTGGCTCAGGGCTCTGGACAGTAAAGATGTTTGGGATGGGAACACCACCTGTTTCAAAAGGAAGCCAGGGCTTGGGGATTTAGCTCAGTGATAGAGTGCTTGCCTAGCGAGTGCAAGGTGCTGGGTTTAGTCCTCAGCTCCAGAAAAAAAAAAAAAGACAAAATAACAAAAAGACAAAAAACAACAACAAAAAAACAACAAACAAAACCCAAGGTAATTGAAAAGGAAACCAGATACAAAAGACCACATGCCACGCTGCTTGCGCGAAATAGCCAAAGGACACACCCATAAAAATAAAAAATGGTGACCAGGGCCAGAGACCAGACCCTGGATTAACTGCCTTAAGGTTTCCTTCCAAAACAGTTTAACTGCCTTGTGTGATGGATGCATTGTGCACTGCATTTCTTTGTATGTATATGTCTGTGTGTGCATGCACCCATGTGTACATATGGACTTATGGACTTATCCTTCCCCTCAGACAGGGACATCAGATAAGTCTTCTTTGGCCACTTATTCTTAAGTTTTTATTTGTGTGTGGGGGGGAGTGACCACAGTGGTCAGAAGAGGACTTCGATCTCCTGAAGTTAGAGTTACAGGCAATTGTGAGCTGCCCAAAATGGGTATAGGGATCTGGAACCTTTCCAGACCCCTTAGTTTTTTATACTGAGTTTCTTATTAAATCTGGGATTCACTACCTTAGGCTAGTGCATAGATCAGCCAGCCTGATCTGAGGATCCCCCTCCCCAATGCTATGGTTGTAGGTGTGAGCCACGTGCCTGGCTGGGGGTTGAACCTAGGTCCTCAAGCTTACCCACTTTACCCATTGGCAAGCACCTTACCCACTGAGCCACTGCTCCAGCCTTGAGCTGCCCACTTTGAATGGTGGAACTGTGCTGTAGATAGCCTACTTCAACCAAGTGCTTCGTGAAGACTTCATTTGCCAAGGGGGTTTTGGGATCTGGAGCTCAGCAAAAGAAGGCTCAGTTGGAGGGAACTCTAGAGTGAGGGAAACTGAGGCCAGCTTGGGGAGTACAAGGTAGATGTGAGCAGTTCTGCCTTTCCTGTCCTCTGGGAAAGCTCTGAGCCCCAGCACTGTGACAGCAGTGTCCTCAAGGCCTTGTAGATCTTCCCTCATGGCCACCCTGTTCCCTCAGCAGAGGTACAGTTAAATCCAAGCATCTGACCATGGGCCTATCAGGTAGTGGCTCAGTTCTTAGATGTCCTCAAGACCACTGAATTACATGCATCAAGACGGGCATTTAATGTCTTTTTTTTTTTTTTTTTTTTTAAGGTTTATTTATTTAATGAGTACACTGTAGCTATCTTCAGACACACCAGAAGAGGGCATCTCATCTCATTATGGATGGTTGTGAGCCACCAAGTGGTTGCTGGGAATTGAACTCAGGACCTCTGGAAGAGCAGTTAGTACTCTTAACCGCTGAGCCATTTGGCCAGCCCCATTTTTATGTCTTATATGTTAGATTACAAAACAAACAAGCAAAATCACAGGGCCAGTAAGATGACTCAGCCAGTCATGGAGCTTTGTGAAAAGTCTGAGCTCAATCCCCTAACTCCATGTGGCAGAACTGACTCCTGCAAAGTTGTCTTCTGACCTCCACATGCATGCTGTCACACACGCACACACGCACATACACGCACACACACGCGCACACGCACATGCACAGACACACACAGACACACACACACACACACACACACACACACACACAGCTACAAGGTGCAAACTGCCCAAGATCTCACAAGTTTCTTTGCTTCCCCCAAGACAAAACAGGGCTTTTCCCTCAGGGATCTCAAGCCCCCTCCTATCCCTTCCCGGGGAGCTGGTAGTGTCACTACAGGCCTCTGATTGGCTGGTTTATGCCCCAACCACCTCTCTCTCTCTCTCTCTCTCTCTCTCTCTCTCTCTCTCTCTCTCTC